>JANBXA010000611.1:937500-1352500 GCA_030556225.1 Cricetiscus sungorus | reverse complement strand
AAATAATCACTTTTTTTTTTTACCATTTGTTACTGATAGAACAAATGAAATTAAATGCATGTGAGCACTTTCTTATTTTATAATAATTTCAAAAAAATACTTCATAGAGGAATAAAAGTGAGAAAAGAAATGCATTAATGCATACTTACACAATAAAGGCCATTTTCCCTTAGGAAAAAATTCATTATAACCGCCAGTCATGGGTCAAAATAAATCACCTGATATATTTGTAGCATTTTCAATGACTATAAATGCTTATTCCTTCAATGTCCATGAAAAATGTAAATTTAATATCTTACACATTTTACATTGCTTATATTTTATATCTGTGCACTTACCAATTTTACTTTGGTCACAGCAACATGAAAGATAGCTAATACAGATTGTGTATTTCTCAACTTTGACCTAAAATTTTAATTTAAGATTGTACTTATAATTGGTAGCTTTTTGCCCACAGGATTGATAGTTACTAAATAATGTTTTAAAATGCTGACCTTTCACACACACATGAACATAAATGAAAAATAAAAACCAATTAACACATACTAAAAATTAAAATAACAATCAGCCTTCTCATGTGGATTTTTAAAAATATCTATAGCTTAAAAAAAAAAAGTAAATCCCATACATTGCCAAGTTAGGCACTCATGAAGCAAAAAGAGGAAGTGTCCAGAAAGTTTAGAGCCTATTTGATCTACATGGTGAGTTTCAGGATAGCCAGGGATACAAAGTGAGACTCTGTCTTAAAAACCAATAAACCACATACATCATGTGTACTTTTGTACTAGGAACATATGTAAAATCTTACATAATACATTTTATTTTGAGTATGGAGTTTGTGTTTTCAGGAAGAATAAGCACTATCACAATCATGAAGGTGAAATGTAGTAATTTTAAAAGATGACTAATATTTCAGTTTATAAAGGAAGCAGTTGAGGCATAGAGAAGGATTTACAAATAGTCACATAGAATTGATTAATCAATCAGATGGAACTATTGTCTGTGTGAGGGAAAATTAATAACTAAAAGATATGGGACTCATGGCAAGAAGGGAAAACCACAAAGAACAAGAGATTCTGCCAATAGATATAGATAACTCCCTGACTGGAGAGGACATTCTCCCTGCTCCCCATTATCTTAAGGACAAGGCCACTGAGCCTGCCAGTCCTAGAGAAAGAAAATCCCCTAACCTTGCAGGTGCACTAAACAATCCTGCCTTATAAAACTTTGTACTCTATGAAATCTCTGTAACCTTGGAAACCTTATGGGCTGAGACTAGCAGTCTCAAACCTCCCTTTCCCTTTAAAAAAACGCTTAACAATTGTAAGTGGGCACCTTACTCTTCTGATAGAGTGAGGTCCCGGCTGGTTTGGTTCTTAGCAATAAAAAACTTTTGCTTTTGCAGTTGAGGTTCCTCCTTGGAGGTTGAGGAAACCCGTTAGGCACAACAGTCTGTTGCCACCCAACAAACTCAACTCAAATACAGTTGTTTTAAATAATGAAAACTAACATACCTGTGGTTCCCATCAACTGAAACTTCTGCTGAGAACCTCATCAGGCAGGAGGCTAAGCATCAACCTGAACTGTTGACTTATCTGGAAATCCTTTTTCAAGTTCATTGGTTGCTAGGTAAATGCCTTTGTATTTTTATGCTTGAGTTCTCACTGTTCTTGCTATCAACAAAGGACTTCCAGCGACTAGCTTCTACTCTCTACTCTTTGCTGCAAAGACGCCTTGTCTCAAGATGTGGAAGCCAACAAATGGCTCCACTCTCTTTAAGGAACCATCTTATGGGGCAAGCTCACCATGATGATGTCTTTTTAACAAAATTTATGGTGAATAATGTAACCGTCACAGATGTTACAACTTTTGTCACTGCTTTCTTGTGCCCCATGCAAAAGGTTAGTTACTCTAGTGTGTACTAGAGCTGAGAAAGCTGGGAGGCCATCTTGAATTTTCTAGTCACCAAAGTCAACCTAGGTCGCTTCTGTTTCCCAGATACTTGTAAGTGTGAATCAATAGGGTCACAAAGTTCAAGGATAGCCTGAACAAAACAGTGAGATCTTGTCTCAAAATAAAAATTAAAAATAAAGGGTTTTGCATTGAAACTATTCTTATCCTGTATGCAAGAGCTCCCAGTGCCACAAATAAAGAGATGACAGATAGATACATAGATACATAATAGATTAATAGATTTTATGTATTATGCATACATAGTACATAGATAGATGATATATTGATAGATACATGCATAGAAGATAGGTGACAGATGATATAATTTTTAAATGAAGGAAATGTAAATGGGATTAAGATGATTATTAGAGTTTAGGCTTTAAGTTCACAGGATATCCTAAGTAATATAATAATAGCTAGTTCATTTCTGTGATGATACAATGTTTTTCAAGTACTTGAAGCCCCTTTGAAGATCTAGTTTTTAACCAAGCAACTCATTGATTGACAGTTGGTTGACTCAATTAGACATCTTGGTCAGTGACTTCTATTCCTACGCTCAGTGAAAACCACTAACAGCCTGTGCTGTGTGGAAGAGAGCATTGTAATCTTTCCTTTGAACAATTATCCAAGTATATTTTTGTCAACCAGAAAGCATACTTCTTGAAAACAAGGATCATTCAACCTAAAACAGCACCTTACAATGTACAGAGTTCTCTATTAGAAAGTAAGATTCATTGAATGTGTGGACAACTGTCTTATATACTGTTTAAAACAATGTCCCATCTTAACATACATTTATAGACTGAACTATAAAAGGAAGTGTGCTTTGTAAACTGAATAACATTTTGTAAAATAATCTGAAAAGTCAAATGATGGATTCATCTTGATTCTGTAAAAGAATAATGGAAGTTTTAACTTAGTAAAACCATAAAATCTTTCTTGTTATTTATATATGCAAAATGTTTAGTTTACAGAGTGTTTTCCTGAAGTTTTAAAACAAACATAAGAGCTCATACTTCTCAGCAACTTTTAAATAAAGCATGACTTTTTTTGTATCTATATTTAAGAAGTATAGCAAAGTACAGTTCTTTGCTACTGTATTAGGACTCCAAATAGTGGAATTTGAAATATTCTGTTAGATTGTAAAATGTAAATAAGGTGCATTAATATTCCCCTAAGAACTTCCTTCACCCAGGAAGCTCCTTGACAATTAGAGATTGATTAATGGATTTTTTTTCAAGAGGCCAGCATTAATGAAATGATTACAACATTGTGGAAATCTGAAATGTTAGGATATGGAAATGTCCATCTCTATAACAAAGTAGTCACACATTTTATTTTGAAATTTGACAAAGAGAAAAAAAATCTTCTCCTTAGTAGCTAAATATAGCAAAAGGAAAGTTTATACTAAAACGTAAAATGCCACAACAAAAGCATGTGAAAAAAAATCTTAGAGGTCTGCAGTTGAATTTAACAATGGAAACAAAGAAACCTCATGTTTTAAGAACATTTCTCAATATGTATCATGCTTGAATATTTCTTTTGGTTTTTCACTGTTGTATTTTTTGTAAAAACCAAGTCTAGCATATATTTTCTTGATGTCATGGAAAATGAACAAAAATTTATATTTTGATTAATTTCATTCAGTGACAAGACAATGACAACTAATTCCAAGGTCTATTTAGAGTAGGAAGTAATTTAACACAACTGGTAAATGTCATTCAGATAGAATTTTTTTAACTATCACTTTACAGAAAAATTCACACAGTGGAAACATCACTTTGAGATATGAACATGGGACAGTTTATTTATTAAGAAAATAGCAACTAGCCTATGAATCACTAACGTTATCATTCTAAATGTCATTTACGCTCTCCCAATGACTTAGTTCTTGTCTTTTAATACTGTGGTTTTGCAAGAGGTCAGCCAATTACTGAACATTTCAGACAGAGAATGAGTGGAACGCCTTGAGTATTACCTAATGAAATGTGCCTCTGATCTGAAAGAGACTTTAAGTGCTGCCACAAAGAGGGATCAAATGAATTTATTTATCATTTAAAGGTAACATTGGTGGACTGAGGTAAATCCTTGGCCTAAAATGTAGGAGGGTTAGAAAATTCTACCACCAAAATGTCTTGTCATAATTGGCAAATGGTCTTGAACTCAAGTTTCTTCTGTTTTATGCCATTGCATCTTGCATGATGGTTATAGAGTTAATTAAGGTCACCAATAGGACAAGATCTTAAAAGTATCCATGAGCATTATTATTTACTGCAGACTAGGCAAGGCCCAGGCGTGTTTTAAGAAGGCACCCATAGCTTGTTAGTATTTTTAGCAGAGCAATCTAATAGAGGGCTCACGAGTGATTCTCAAGTTAGTATGCTGTTATCTGATATTACGCTTTCATTTTCCTTGGGAGATATATGTAAATTACTTTTTGAAAGGAAAATTGCACTTCATTTTTTTTTTTTGTATGTGTGGGGCAATGGGTCTCATGTCTTCAACCATTTCACGGTGAGACTAACAATACATGAGAAAAATAAGATGCACAACAAAATAAACATTTAAAAGTGCACTTACACCTGTGTATTCCTTTTTTTCTGAAGTTTCTAAATGTAACATGGGTGGTTAGATTCCACCAAATTCTTACAAAACTGAATGGAAACATCTATGAAAATGATTTTCACAGAAACTTCTACACACTTCTTCCTTCTGTTTCTTCATTTTACTGTATAAAGTATAGTGTAGAAAATCTTAGGCTTGCCAGTACCAAGACTTGTGGATTTATAACAATGTTTCTTAATCACATGTTTTGCATATTCTTATATCCTAGTTTTCCTAGTTTTGCAAGACTGGCAGCACAACTGATACCCCAGAACTTGATTCAAATTAGTACTATGGCAAAGTGATAGTTTTCTACATGTACCTCTATTTGGAGAGAAAAAAATTACAACTGCACAATTTGTATAATGTCTATTTTCTGTTGCCTCTAATTTTCTTCATGTTCTTGGTATGCAGAATGATCCTTTCTATCAGTAATCCAAATATATAAGTATACATGATCTCATCAATTCTTAAGACATTCACCTTCTAAAGTGACAAATTATGTGTTTTCTATAGACACTCTTATCTGTAACCCCCTTTACTTTCCCATAAGCAACTAGTCATCTGTTTATAGCATTCTAAACAGCCTAGGCTGGATGTGTCTAAATAGCACAACAGGACCATAGAAATTCTTCCAGGGCATTTGTTATGAGCAACCTATTGTTATGGCCTTCACTATGTATCTCCTCTTCAAATTCATATGTTGAAGTCCTAATGCCCAGCCTTTCACATTATAGCTGCATTTGGAGACAGGACCTTTAAAGAAAGTCTTAAGGTTGAATGAGATTGTATGTGTAGGCTTTAACCCAATTTGACTGATGTCCTGATAAGAAAAAGATGCTGAAATACAGACATGATGACAAAAAGAGATGGATGGTCATTACAGGTAGAGAAGGGAGGTGTCCATAGGCATCACTCATCTCAGGGAAGGTACCTCAAAAAAAATGTGAACCCCAAATGTGAATGCTTTGTTCTTGAACTGATCTTCAGAAAATAATCTTCTTTTCTTAAAGTCACCCAATATCTGATTTCATTTGTTTGTTTTTGATAGTTCTAGCAACCTAATACAACTTCATATTAAAAGAGAGATTTTCTTCAGGATTAGTTATTAAATTCTGAAGGGAGAGCATTTTAATAGTACAAGCAGTTATCTGTAGGTTCTGCCAAGTGGTCATAGAATTACAGTTAATGCTTACATTTTCCACAAAAAAAAAGAGTAAACAAAAACGTTTGTCCAAAAATTTAGCACATTTTTGGTGCAAGTAATAGAAACTTTAATACCAACAGCAGACCCAGAAGCAGAATACAGTATACCAGTCCACCACATGAAACCAACATGATGGATAAATGCATGCATGAGAACAGCAGATCATTAAGGAATGTCAAAGAAAAGGGACAGTGCCAATGAGATGGCTTAGCTTGGAAAAGTACTTGCTACACACAGCTACCAACCTGAGAATGATTCCTAGTACTCATGGTAGAAAGAGAGAACTGATTCCTGAAAGATGTCCCTTGACCTCCACACACACGTTGTATAGTGTCTGTGCCCTCACACACCACACACACACATAGAGATTTTTGATTTTTCTGTCCCACCTGATAGCTCCCAAAGAACCACATATACACACAATCATCATGATAATAATAGTAAAGTGAAAAAAATTAAAGGAGGTAAAGTGAATATCAAGTCTTTTATTCATAATGTTCAACTAATGAGTTTTTAAAATCCTATAAAGCAAAATTGCACATATTCTATTTTATATCAAAAATGGATTACTAACTAAATTCATAACACTATAGCTGGCCTCGGGGTACATCTTAGTGTTAAGTAATGAGTTAATAAAATGTGCACATGGCCAGTTTGCAATGATTCCTTTTTTAGTTTGCTATCAATCTAGCATATATTCAAAAACAAACCACACTAATAACTTTGGAGATTAACAGCTTGGTGAAATGAAATTGTCAAATAGTGGCATATTTCCCCCTCATTAAAACACAAAATAAAACAAAAGAAAAAAAACTACAATTTGGTTTTTCATTAACAGTATTTGTTTGGAAAAACATAAGTCTCTTTAAGCCAAAAACTACAAAACAAAAAGAAAAAAAAACAGCATGAGGATATTGGATAAATTATAAACAAAGAATCAGGCCTAATTAAGAGCAAATACAAATTTGTAGTCTAGGCATAATGGAACAGGCAAGTGTTACCAGCACTCAGAAGGCTACCACAGAGGTTTGCAAGTTCAAGGTAAGTCTGACCTTTCCAAGACAAAGCAAAACAAAAATTGTGTTGTCTCAGTTTTGGTTACTATTGCTATGACCAAAAGCAACTTGGGATACAGAGGATTTATTTGGCTTTGCAACAGGAAAGGAAGTCGGGGCAGGAACTCAAACAGGGCAGGAACCTGAAGGATGGAGCTGATGCAGAGACAATGGAGGGGGGCTGCTTACTGGCTTGCTCAACTTGTCTCCTCATAGAATCCAGGACAACCAGCTCAGGGATGGCACCACCTACAATGGGCTGAGCCCACCTCCCACCAACTCCATCTCAATCATTTATTACGCAAATGCTCTACAGGCTTGTGATGTCCTTATTGTACAAGGTCATTGTCTCAATTGAGGTTCAGTCCTTTCAGGTACCATTAGCCTATGTTAAGGTGACATAAAATTAGCAAGCACATGGAGAATTAATTTTTTAAAATCTATTTTCTCATTTGAAATGCCCAGACTCTTTCTTCTCCATTGGCTATTGTAGTGACATTTGGCTTTCACTTCTCAGCCCACATTTATTTTTCTCCAATTTTCTTTCATACTTTCCCCTTCCTCTAGTCCATTATTTATTGGACAATTGATCGCTGGGCCCTTTTTAAGGATAAGTCACTCTTACAAGTGTTTAAGTGTTAAGGAATTTGTAGTATAAAATAATCTCTGTAATAGTGGAAATAATCTTCCTTTCTTGCTTAAGGCTTGCATATGGAAGCCACAATACTATTTAGGCTCATAATTGTTCCTGCCTGGCATGACTCCTCTGTACTCACATCTTCAGATTGTGTTTTTTTGCCAGCTTCTCTCCCCATCCCCAAATTGTTTTTAATACTCTAGTGACTTGTTGTAGAATATTATTTTGAGGTGTATGACTTTTGATTATGCTGCATTTGTTTAACTCTGTGAAGCTGTGTTACTGTGCCTGTCTAAGACACCTGATGGTCTAATAAAGAGCTGAATGGCCAATAGCGAGGCAGGAGCAAGGATAGGTGGGGCTGGCGGGCAGAGAGGATAAACACAAGGAGAGATGAGAAAGAAAAGTAGCAGCAAGAGAGCAAAGAAGGAGGTCATCAGGAGCTAGCATCCCAGCCATCCAGCCACCCAGTCCCCCACCCAGCCCCCAGCCACCCACCCACTCACCCACCCAGCTACACAGCCAGACAAGGAATAATGATGGGAGATGCTATTTTGTAAATATGTTTCTTATACTGGTTAATGAATAAAGCACTGTTGGCCAATAGGAAAGCAAGATAGGAGGGACTATGAGACTAGTAGGAAGAGGAAGTAGTTAGGAGGGGTCAACATGGAGAGCCTAGAGAGAACAGTACGCTGGCCCCCTCTCCAATAAGATGACCACGTGGAAATACTTAGAATAGTAAAAATGGGTTAATCATTAAGACAGAGCTAACCGAAAAAAAAACAAGTAATTGGCCAATAGCATTATATCAAATACAGAGTCTCTGCGTGTTATTTGGGGCTGGCATGGCGGTGGGACCAGACCGGCGGCAGGGAAAACATACTCGTTACAGAGAAAGAAGGAAAGAAAGGTATCCAGGAGTAAGAAAGATAAAAGCCCAGAGAGAAAAAGCAGATGGGATAATTTAAGATAAGTTGGCTAACAACAAGCCAAGCTAATGCCCAGCATCCATAAGTAAGAATAACAAGTCTCCCTGTGTGACTTATTTGGGAGCTGGGTGGTGGGCCCCTCAAAAAAGCCAAAAGAGTAAAAAGTCGCATTGCACTGAGTAAGGATGCCAGAAGTTTCAGGACCATCCGAAGTTCTCAACAGAAAAAGACACATTCTATACTCTGATCTTAAAGGCTAGGACTTCATGCAGCCTGGAGGTTTAAATGGCCTTATGAAGTGCAATTGATCTCAGCTCCTGAAGCTCCATTTTCTGGGACTATTGGATCTCAATTGTGTTTCAGCTCTCCTTCTGCTACTCCAGGGTTGATGAAGAGAGTGCAGTGAGAGTGCTTAAGGACATAAACCCAGGAGCCAAACCATTGGGTTCAAGTAGCTCATGGATAGGTTGCTTAATGTCCTATTTTCTAAATCTTCTTTTTCCAAAACACCCCATAATATTTGTATGGCTGATGTGTTCACTGGCTTGAGTTAGGCTGTGGCATGATCTCTGTGTGCTGCTTGACTCCATGTGCTGTTTATACAAGTAGACAATCCTTTTGTATTTTGATTTTACTTTACTGACATTTGTGTTCATTTAACTTCATTGTATATATTTAGCATTCTGCCTATATTAATGTTGCCCTAATAGCTGTGTATTTTTATTTATTCTCCTAAAAAGAGGCATCTTATATATTTGGCCAAGATATTAAGGGTTATAAGGCCAGATTAAGTCTATCTTACACGTTTCAGCCTTGGCATGCTGTGGCCAGATGGAAAAACACCCAAGACTTCTTACAGGACATTTCAGTCATGGAGGCCCCACTGGACTCCAGGAGTATTCTACTCAACAGTGACTATGAGATGCCTTTAGGCCAGAAGTACCAACTCTGATTCCTGTTCCAACTCTGACATCATTAAGAGGATGATGACGGGGATATCCTTCAAAGGAGAATGTGTCAGAAGACTAAGGAAATAAAAATGAATAAATAGTAAATTATGGCGACATGAAATAGAATCAGAAGTCTGATTCCCCCGCCCCCCGGAAAGTTATGCTTTCACAGTTGGAGGCTAACAGAGCTGCATTATCTATAGTCTATTGATGGAGCCCAGTCATTAATATTTCACTCATGTACACATTTCATTTTCATGCAATTTTCCTGTTTAACCAGCCAGAATCATTTTCAGGATATTTAACAGAAACGACGAAGATGCTCAGCTGCATCTGCTCATCATTTGACTAACCAAATTTTTGCATAAATTTAGCATGGATTGAAGCCACTATTATCTTCTTTTCTTTTGGCTTCACTGTTCAAACCTGCATGCCATTTTTTTTTTGTATTGTCTAGGTATCTAGTGGCACCTATTTTAACACTCAAGTCAAAGGAAATAAAGAGAAATGAAAAGATGTTTTTTCTCAAATTGCAGGCACAGACAGTACTCCCCAAGACAACTTGTGCTGGTTGCAATGACAAACAGCTTTAATAATGAAAACAGACTCTCGGTTTTACCTACACAGACACAGTTTAATTTTCTCCCTTCTTATTAGGATCTTCACTAGCTCTCCTCCTAAACCCTGCCCCCAGTTACAGAAATGAGTTGGCAAACACAACAGCTCTATTCATTCTCAGTTTAATATACAGTCTCTCATATATACATAGGGTGGAATGATTTCTAAAAACATTGGCTGGCAATAATGACAGTGGAATCTAATTCCCCCAGGTACCCACTTAATACTTATCTCTCCACTGGAGAGTGTAATAAGGTCTTCAGGATTATTGAAGTTGACAGAACACCAAGCTCAGATTAATTACATTACAGAATCCAGGAGAAATTAGGAAAAGCAACAATATCGCTCCTGGCAAATGCACATAGTTTTACAGTTCTCTAAGGACCCTCTGTATAATATAATATAGATGAGTCTGATGGTATTGATGTGAAGGTTTCACAAGGCAGATTCTGAAAGACCAATTATTTATAGAATAAGAAATATCTGTTATACATCAAGACATACATACTTCAGACCAGAATACCTTAAACAAAGCAAGAATAATTGAAGCAAGTAAAGGATACTAAGAAATGTGAATCTCTTATGTTCTGGAAGGCTTTTCTTTGTGGCGTTCCTGGATTCTCACAAACAGTACACTTGTAAGAGGACTATTCCTTGTCTAGCTTGAGGAAGATTAACTCTTTGATGCCACAAGACAGGCAGTGAAAAAGGTAGCTTTGATTTGAAAGCAAGTCCATAGTGCTTACTAAGAGCTGGTTGAGTAAGGCTCTATCAATACCCATCCCCAGGTTGCACATAATATACAAAAGCTAGTGTCTCAGTAGTAATACTGTGGCAGCACCCTAGTCCTGTTTTCCCCTCATCCACGGAGTCAATAATGTCCTTTTTATATACATCAAGATATTAAGAGTGTCCTGGGAAGCAAAATCAACATAGCTTAGAGTTATATGCATTAGAAAGAAAGAAAGAAAGAAAAAGAACCTTAGGTGAATGATATAAAGCTATGCAGAGAGCTAGGGGTGTTAGTCTAAGATTAACATAGTGTGCATGGGTGCAATGTCCTAGGTTCTATTCCCAGCACTTCTAAAAAGAAAGAAAACTAAAACAAACAACTTTTCAAGGAAAAGGAAAAGCTCTTTTGGGAATTGTGTTTCTTGGAGATAAAAGGACGAAAGAACAGGCATCTCCATCCCTGGAGAAACCCAAGTCAAAGTCTGTCTAAATGAAAGAGAATGGAAGGTGTGTAGAGGAGTGTAAATGGTGGCCATGGGGTACTCTTATGTCTCTCCTCTTCTGTGGAGCACAGAATTTGTAAGTTTCATGTGAGCTCCACAAGAACCCCTCAAAGATGCAAAGCAGGAAGAGCTGCAGCATGAGGAACTCTCAGCTCAGTGGTTCAAAGGAGCTCATAGTGTGGAGTCAGGAATTCCGAGGAAACAAATCACATCATAACCTAAGGAAAAGTTGTACTGTTCAAGACCTCCAAAGAAACCTCAAATGTGCTCCAGGAAGTATGTCAATGAAAGGCACTGACCAAAAAGTAAGGGAGGACCACATAGAAGAAATTGTTAAGAGACTGAAGGAAGAGGGAGTGTTGGAACAAAATATGTGCAAAACAAAGCATCCCTACAACCTGCATCCCATTCCTTCCTCTCTGGGGAACTGATGATACCCTTAGGCTTGATCTAATATGAGATGAAAGTTCAGATGGATGCAAGATTAATTTCATTTAGATTGGACATGTTCATATTTGAGACTGATCCCCAAATATAGTATGTTCGCAATTGCCATCAAAGGACAGAAAATGGACTTCAAGGGAGTGTGGTGAAGGCAACCGGGGTCAAAAAACAAGGCTGTTTCTATAATGCAGTAGTTACACAAATAGTTTACATAGGCGTATGGAGACCTTTGAACTTTGTATTACAGGCTGTTTGCTGTAATTTTGCACTTAAACTGATCTGTGTTTGTGATATTTACTAGGTTTGGGAATATGATTCTCTGTAGAACATTATGCAGCATGGGAATGGCTGCTGCCAGCTGGAACGTTGGCAGCAGTGAACAATGGCAGCTGCTCCAAGAAAGGGGAAAAATAAAAACAGTATTAAAAACATCTCTAAGAACTGTGATGTCTGATCAGTATTTGTCATTTTACACTGGGGTAAACTTCCCTAGCCTTTCCCTCACCTCCAACCTATGCATGTATAGTCAAGTAGTTCTTGAAGTCTAAATTCAGGTAGGTGAGGTGGCAGAGGATGAAGGCACCTAACTCAGACCTGACGCTCAATCCCCATAATACACAGGGTGGAGTAAAAGAAGCATTTCATGTAGTTATCTTCTGACCTTCATATGTGTGTACTGGACATGCATACACATATGAGTAAATAAATATCTAGAACTGTAATAAGTGTTAAGTGTGTAATTTCCTAGGTTTGCATGAGTACCTTGGAATCTCCATTTTAGTAATTGTCAAAATGCCATTGTGTAAAGTTGAAAATTTTGAATAACAAACACAACATGACTCAGCTGGAGTCCTCCTGCCAGTGGTGTTTGTAATGAAATGCTTAGGTCCCTGCACGGTACATCTTATAATCAAGCAAAGGACAAGCATAGTAAAGTTGAAATAGTGTCCACTCAGAGAGTTTTAAGACTTTGTTTTTTGTGATGAATATCTTCAGCTTTTTAGAAGACTCGGTGAATTAAAATGATTCCTACATGAAGCAAACAGACAAGATTTTGTGCAGTGAATTACTAAAATAAGTGCCACATCAGGACTCCCAACTTCAGTGGTATAGCACCATCAGAGGCACGGTGACTCAGCAGAAAATCTGGGCTGGCAGAGCTCCTTCAGGATCCTGGTTTCAACTCCCAAAATTTAAAACTTAGCAGTGAAAACAGTTCATAAATAGTTACCAGCACAGAACACAGCACAAAATAATTTCAAAGGGAGAAGCAATTGCCTGTCTAGTCCCGAGGGTGGGGTAATGTTGAGAAAAACAAATCTGCCCATTTTGCTCCCAGCATGTGTGTGAAGGGAGGACAAACTGAGGGAAATAGCTGGGTTTATTTATGAGATGGCCTAAAAGACACTACACAGAAGATAAACTACAGAAATTGTGTGGTCCCATCTCCCCCACACACAATCATACGCTCTGTACCATTGATGTATCTCATAAAATCAAGGGATGCCACATAGATTGTAGAAAATAGCTGAATTAAGGCAGTCTGCTTGGAAGGCGTCCAGGAGAAAGCGTGAGAAGTAATTTATTGCATTGTTTAGACTCTGAAATCCCAGATTGTGGGGGAAACAAATGATTGGGAAGAAATACACAAGGAAAAAAACTGAGAGAAAATGATAAAGGAAATTATCTTGAACAAGAGGTTTTCACCTTCCTCACTGGGTCTCTCCACTGCTCCCAGTGCTCAGTACCTGGTTGATGCTTGAGAATTATGAAGTCCAAGTCTCTGAAAAGCTCACCACAACTTCGTAATTGAAATTCAGTTGACTCAAAGGAATAGCCCAAGGGGTATTTGATAGAATCTTGGAAGTGCTTAAGATTCTGTTACATGAACTATAAAACTAAGGGTGCTCAAATATTATATGGTATCAGCAGTTTTGTACCTCAATAAAATTCATGTATGAACTTACAAAGTTTATTATTATGCCATGTTCTCTCACTTTCTAATCAATATAGGGGATTTCCCCCCTTTTAGTTTCTTTCCCCTCACCTGTAATTAAAGGACCTTATGTTAAATGGCTCTACTTAGCCTGTATGCCTCTCCCAGGTGATTTTCCACAATTAAAATACTTTCTAGGTCTCGCTGATAACCACATGCTTCTGCAGATATGGCCTCTCTGATTTTCAACCCATTTTACATTATCCTATCTGTGAATAAAGATTTCCTGGATATTTAGTATGTCTGGCATTGTTAGAGACAGTGGGCAGTCAGCAAGAGAGAAAACACCTAACCGTTTGGATCCTATCAGCTACTAGGATAGGTAGGCACACAACTAAAATTGGCTAGGGCCTAACGCGGTAAAGAATACGAATCATGTGAGGGAAGAAAAAGGGTAAGAGAGAGGGAGGGAGGGAGGGAGAGAGGGAGGGAGAGGGAACTGGGATCGACATGTAAAATAAAAAATAGTAATAAAAAAATAAAAAAAGAATAGGAATTATAACAAGTGAAATGAGAAATTCTTTTACTTTCTGGTTTATCATTCTGCTGGCAGAACAAGAGGAGATTTCTCTACAACTGTCTACAGTTGAGGTACAGTCCCATGATTCAAGCTGCCTTGGACTTCAGTTTGGGATTGTTACTGGCCTGTCCCTGTGGTTTAGATAGGAAATGTCCTCAGCTGCGGCCTTAAGAGCATCTCCTGTGCCTATTCACTATGTGCCCCTTTAAAAGAGCCCTGCCCAACTCCCATCCTTCTCTCTCTTTCTTAGATCCCTCTCGCCATCTGTCTGGACCTCCTCCTCCCTTCCTCGCTTCCTCTCTCTCCCTCTCTATTTCCTCTCTCTCTCCCCCTCTTTTTTCTCTCCTTTCCCCTGCTGCTTCAATTTATATATTTTAAAAATGCTTTGACTCCAAAATTTAAGCCTAAAGACAAGTTACTGGGGAAAAGGATTTCTATTTTTGTTTCCACAGAAAATGAAAAGCTATGGATTTCTTCCAGACTTATGTGGTTTGATCAAGCCAGATCCCCTGAAACAATGCCCCAGATGATCCAACATTCAAAGCAGTTGAGACAAAGCCTTGCAGACTACTGCCAAGATTTCTGCATCTTCTTTGGACCCCATGACAGCTCCCCCTATCAGCAGGAAGTAGTTTTGAAAGAACAACGCCCAAATTCCCAAATATTGTTTATAAATGTTTGTTTTCATTTAAGTGGACTTGGTTATAAATGGGTATAACCACAAACAATCTTTTTAAAGTTAAAAAGGGAATTATGGTATAGATATGAATACTTTGCTTTGGAATGGATTTTCTTTTATTGATACAATTTAAGGTCAATTTTATGATATGTATATTTCTCTTGTTTAGGTATTGTGTTTATATAGCTCATTGGAAAATGTAATGTATAATTTAGTACAGATTATAGAGAGTTACCTATGATAATTAAAACTTGGTGTTAAGTTAGGATTTCTAGATATACAGAGATGTATTTGAGATGGATAGGCATTCTTCAAACCTTTCAAAGACCTACAGAATATGGCATTTAAAATGGTTTAGGGTTTTTCTTGACAGTGAGGCACAACTGCTCCTGGTAACACCACCTGCATCAAAAAGGAAGATGGACATTGAAGAAACTCGTTATGAAGTTTGCTTCTAATATGGCAAGACTAGCCATTTGGGCAAGGTACTGCTCTTCTGGACTGTTTGACTTTATGTTGTAGAAACTGGACATGCAGGACCCACAAAAAGGTGACTGCTGATTCAAGTTGGACATTGCTACAGGATTCCTGCTTCATGGAAGAGGCTGCCAGACAGCTAGACATTCTGCAGGACACAGACAAAAATGCCTGACAACCTGTCAATACAGGTGGACAGTTTAAAGTTTCCTGCTTTGTTGAGGAGTCTGGAGACACACTATGGCCTATGGGCTGAAGATGGAACATTACAGAAGAACTTCAGGTGACTGACCAGGCAATGAATTGTCTCTGTCATTTCTAGAGTTTATATATTATCCGTCTGTGTTCTTTGAAGGAGTTGAAGACAGACAGTTATGATTATAGTTTTCCTTAGTTAGGATTAAAGATAAGTTACATATAGGACTTTAGACTCACAAAGATAGGATAGATGATATTTTCTTTAATTCTTACAAAATGTTTATGGACTAAATATTGTTAACTGTGATTCTTATTTGATAACTGTTGTATGTTATATTTTGCTATGTTAAGGTTAAACCCCTTCTTTTACTTTAGACAGAAAAGAGGAGATGATGGGAAATGTTATTCTGTATATATCTTTCTCATACTGGTTAATAAAGCTCTGTGGCCAATAGGAAACAAGATAGGCGGGGCTAGGAGACCAGGAGGATGAAAGAGGAAGTAGTAGGGAGGAGTCGAGATATAGCCCTGGGAGGAAGGAAGACGCCTGCTGCGGGGCTCCCCAATAAGACGACCACGTGGAAATATTTAGAATAAGTAGAAATGGGTTAATAATTAAGGCAGAGCTAGCCCATAAACAGTAATGGTAACTGGCCAACAGGATTGTATCAAATACAGAGTCTGAGTGTTATTGGGGGCTGGCGCGGCTATGGGATCAGACTGGCGGGCTGGCGGAAACATACACGCTACATTACTGAATAGTTTGAACTGTGGACATCAAATCTACAGTCGTTTTTAAGAAGTTTTGTGAAAATAAGCATGCTATTTAAAAAAAAAACAGTTTTGGTTCCTCCAAGAAACAGTATTAAAAAGTTATACGGCTGAAATTTTGGAGAAATGTTTGAGATGGACGAGAAATGTATGCATAGAGGTGACTCCAACAATACTGTCATCTCTTGGCTCTCACAATGTACCTGGAATGTCACATGTTCTGCTTTACTAAGTCCCTCAAGAAGCATATGAGTTTTAACTCAGTCTCTCCCCAGTATAGAGATGAGGAAACGGACTGATTAACAAAGCAATTAATGAGTTTGTCAAATGATAATATCTGTAGTCTGCTTCTGTCATCTGTTCTCAGTAAAAATGCATTGCCAGATTGCAAATAACGGATGTCTGACTGAGTTGGCACTATGAGCGAGTTTTTGTTCTGAGTCATCATCGATTTTGTAGAGTAAAATAAATATTCTGAAGGGGTATATCTTCTCAGTGTCTGGCATTTGATTTGAATCCCCAAAGTTATGTCTGCTGAAAAAAGCAAAGGTTCTGATTGGATCTATGAGTGACTGTGAAAAATTGTCAGTGTCAGGTATAAAATAATCCTAAAGCTTTTCTGGGATCTAGAAGTACCTGTGTTTTCAATTATATTTTCCATCAAAAAGTGAGGTAATTGGATGAAAAATTTTCAACCAAAATAGAGAGAGCTCCTAAATTTAGGCCCAAAGTAACTCTCTGTTTGTTCCCTAAATCTGATTGATCTTTGTAGAAATTTCAATGCTCTCTGTCTCTTTCCAAATTAAGAAACTTGCACTTTTCCTGTCACTTGTGGGACTATTTTAACATATGGTTTTCTGTGTAATGATTGTATGGTGATCAAATGAGTGTCATACCTATCACCTCAAACATGTATGATTTACTTTTTGATAAAAACCATTCAGAATCCTTGCTTTCAACTATTTAAAATCATATCTATGTGACTGTTAACACAGTCGCCCTGCTATATAATGCAAGAGCAAAACTCTTTTTGGCTAAGTTTAACTTTCTGCACAATGGCATGTGTCATACTCCACAAAAACATTGAATCAGATGATGACAGCATTTTTATCATGTATTTAAATATCTTAACAGGGTTAAATTGATCGTTATTTTCAGTGATATCAAAAAATTGATAGGACAAGAAATTGGCACATGTAGCAAGCCTTTTGTATGTTATGTATCAATACAGGAGTTTTAGTAATTTCTGGTTATCAATTCAATATTGACATTAATAGTTGGAGATAAGAATATTCCCCATGCATAAAAATATATAAATTCTTCTGGGCTAAGTAACGTGGAATTTTCTCTTTGCAATATCGTTAATTTTTATTGAACATTTACTTTCTACATAAACAAAAGTCTTGTGAGCCAAATAAAAAACTAGTTACTGAAAATATCTAGGTGATCAGACTATTTAATTTTCTCTACAAAATCAGTATAGACTCAGAAAAAAAAAGTGTAAACTTGTAGTGCAATCTCAGGGTTGCATTGATTATTTGAAAGTTAGTATGCACTTTGTAGACAACTGTAGAAAACCAAATAATACAAAACAACAGCTTGAAAGTTGTCATGCATTTCCTTGTGTTACGTTTCTCATGTTGTCTCATGTTCTCGGTTCTACTACATATACTGTTGCTTTGGAAAGGGGACCTAGACATTGAGGTCTATTTTATAATGTTACAGTAGTTGATTAAAGTACAGTCATATTAAAACACTTCATTTATTTCTCAGAGAAATCATAAGCATAAACACTTCTGTTCAGCAATACAGTTAAGTCAAGTGCTAAAAAAAAAATTATTTATAAGGATTTGTAGCTGATGCTCCCAAAGAGAGAAATAATGTATAATTATTTCCATGAAAAAATGGAATGTTTTAATATGTCGTAATCATTAAGATATAATTCAAATACAAATTAGTCATTTAATGATATTGGCATATGTATATAGCCCCTCAATACAAATAAGGTACAGGGTTTTGTGTCTCGTATACAAAAAGCTTTCTCAACTACCTTGTACTCCCAGCCAATACCATAGCAAAGGATTTTTTCCTTTTATTGGTATTACTTTTCTATTGTCTATATTACACATTGAATTTATCTACTAACTTATATGATATGATCTGATAATTTGAAATAAGGATTATCATGTTGTGACTTATTAAAGAGAGGATTGTGTGTGGACATTCGTTTCCAATGCTCTTAGGTCCAAAAATATACTGAAGGAGAATTTCCAGCTTTTTTGTACACGTTTGACATTATTAGACACTGCCACTTCATCCACAGTAGTACCTGAGGGCTCCCCCTGCTGTTCAACACTTTCCCTGGTGCTCCAGCTTCTCGGATGTCTGTGTGTTTGCATTTTTATGTTCCAGTTTTAACTCAGCGCCAGGCCCTCACGTCATCATTTCCATGGTAACAAATGGCATGAATCATCTTTCTACCATTTACTGACAATAGAATATGCTTGCCCACTACTATCTGAGGTGCTTTCTTTATGCTGCACTGTTGTGAGAGTTATGACAAATCCCTTATGAAAAAAAGACCATATTTACAAAAGTTTTTCTACACTTCACTGAAACCCTTTTCAAAACAAACAAACAAAAAACAAGAACTCAGTAATCCAGGCATGTTATAAGCCTGCAATAACTAAGAAAAGCATGATATTTGTGTACACATAGATGTATCTTAGAATAAAGTGAATTATTTTGTTCCAAATAGGTCAAATTATAGAAGAGATTGAAAAATACCTTTCACATATACAGTCAGAAGATTTTTTTCAACAAAATTATCAAAGTACTTTTTGTGTGGTAAAAAGAATCATTTTCTTCATAAATAACATAGAAATGTTTGATGTCTGCATTAAACGAAAACACAGCACCTATTATTACACATAAAAATAATCTCTAAACGTGAAAGCAAAATCTCTGGGGTCCTGAGAAGACAGTGCAAGTAATAATGATTTATTGAACAATCATGGTGGTCAGAGTTCAAATCATAGCAAGTAAATGCCCAGTGGGCATGGCGGCTCTCCTGCAATCCCAGCATGCAGTAGGTGCATGCAGAAAATCCCTGGAGCATGCAGGGTAGGTAGAATCTGTGAGTAGTGAGTTTAGAATAGAAAAATCTACCTCAATATGTAAGTTGAAAAATCAATCTTTGGGTTCCTCACTCACACATGTATACACACGCTGCCTCACGTGTTCTTACAGATATGTGAACACATGTATACTCATATACTCATTCATTATCACACACACATACACACTTGCAAAAAATAATAAAACTCTTTGTAAAAGAAAAGAAAATATTATGGCAAACTTTATGTAAGCAAAACTTTTTAAAAGGGAAAACAAAACACATTGTGGTGATGAAATCTGGGTTTTGGGATTTGATTTGATTACTTTTTTTGTGAGTGTGACAGTGTCTCTCATTGTATCCCTGTCCTTCTTTGTCTAGACCAGGCTAGCAAAAAACTCAGAGATCCTCCTACGCCGCCTTCCAAGTGCCAAGATTAAAGATGCACACCATCACACCCACTGTTGTCTTATTCTTTTGCTTCTTCTCATTTTTATTAGTTCTTTCAGAATGCCATACAATGCAATTTGATCAGATTTATACCATATTCTCATACCTCCCTTATACATATACCTTTTGTGTCTAAGGCTGTCCAATCCTGCTTTAACCAGGAGAGCTCCCACTGTACCAAGGAAAACTTAGACAAATAGGTATGTGGTCCTCTTTCTAATTCTTGTGGTCCTCTTTCTGATTCTTTTTGTAGTCACAATGATAAAAAAAGATAGAAATAAACTACTAAAAACAAACATATAATCTTACTAGTGATTTCCTTCTGTTGCAAGATCTGAACTTACAATACTGGAAATAGTAAGATCTAGCTTTATCTGGGGCCTTGGCGTTCACGTCTCCCTAATTCTACAGAACAATTTGTCTCCACTCAAGCCTTGTCCTGGGAGTTGGGATCAGTGTTTTAATTGCTTTCTATACTTAAGAGTTTTTAAGACCTATGGTGATGGTGGGTATACTGGCATCTTGCCTTGCCACTGAAGTTGTAGTAGTGGTCACACTCTTTGGGCGTGGTTTCAGATGCAGATGTGACCAAGGTAGAGGAGGATCTGGCTCGAGCTCTCTTGGAGTTGCCGAGAGCATCAGAAAAGCAGAGGCTGCATCTTCTGGAGCAGGAAGACCGCAGTGGTTATTTACTCTTTGTGTAAGTCCTTCCCTAATAAAAACCTTTTTATCATTTATCTTGGGTCTTCGGTTAGGCTTAATACAAATTGCCCCCATGGGCTTACATGCTTGAATACTTGTTTCCCAGTTAGTGGCACCTTTTGGACATGGTGAGGAGGTGTGGCCTTTTGGAGGAGGTTGGGTCCCTGGGAATAGACTTTTGGGTTTTAGAATACTGGGCCATCCTCCGTTCACTCTCTTTTTTCTGTTTATACATCTGGAAATGAGCTCTCAGCTTCTGCTCCAGCCCCTTGCCTGCTTCTCTTCACCCTGTCATGAGGGTGATAGACTCCTACTCCTCTGAAACTGTAAACCCCAAATAAAATCTTTCTTCTATAAGTTGCTTTGGTCCTGGTGTTATTTAGCAGCAGCTAATACACCCACATTGAAGGTGAAATGAAGCGTCAAAGATAGGATTCTGTCATATTATCAAGCCTGATACACTCATGACGCTTATTGCTAATCCCTGTGAACTATGTGATTGCTATTACTCAGTACTTCATGCAGGCAAGTGCTGCCTTCATTTTCCAATAACAGATCTGGACATACATTCCTATGTTAACAAATTTCATACCATCACTCCCAGTATTGTATGATGCCTGGAGTACACCATAAACTTAGGAACTACGATAGTGCTTGAGAAAGCACCCCATGGTATTTTGAGTGCATCTGGTTCCTGGAAAACGCTTGGGTCCTCTGTCAAGAATGAGGGTGAAGAAGTCAAGAATGAGGGTGAAAGGTCAGTTGGGCAACTGTGACCTGTCCTTAATGCCCACTTCCAGCTAGAGGCAAAGCAGCTGGGACACGGAGATTATACAAAAATCTAATGAAACACTAGCATAAGACAGAGGACAATGAAAGTTTTCGCTAACTAATAAAATTATCTCTTGTTTTTCTATGAATCTGGTGAATTAAGGTTTGTGAATAATTCATAATTTCCAGTCTTATCATGCTCACCTCACCAGTATAGTTTAAACTTGGAAATGATCTTACTCATCTTCCCAGTGTATGCTTACTGAGCTCCAGGTAATATAGTTAGCATTTTGGATATTAAAATTTAAATTAATTATCTGAAGCTGCTTCTACTTGTCTTCTTGTTGTTTTGGTAACCAAGAGGGAAGTTATCTCCCACTGTGAAAATGAGTAGCAAAAAGAGTTGGATGACAAAGGAGAAATACCTAATCTAGAAATATTGATCCTATACTGTGAATTTTTATGATGATACTCAAGATAACAATTTCAAATTAGTGTTATTTTAAATATTACACACTAAGAGCCCTTGATGAGCTACTTTGAAAAGCAAATCTGTGTGGTCTTTAAACTTTGAAAGTGTGCTTAATATGGTGAGGACTTTCATAGTTAATGCTTGATGATGGGATATATTCTTAGACAGTCTCAAGTCACTATTTCAACTATTCAATACTAAATTCCCATTTAAAACTTATAAAAACAATCACAAGACTCACTAGTAAGAAATAAAAATTTACAGTGAAAATAACTGAACAAAATTATAAAACTGTATGTTTAAGTAAAGCTGAATTTTTAAAGGATATTCTCATAAGTAAAATGTTCATAATGTAAGGTAAGTGTAAGACCATTGGAAAATTATTAGTTATCTAAAATATCTCATGGCTGTATGAAGAATTTTTGAGTGAAATATTTTAACAGTATCTGAAAGTCTCCCCTGCTGACTGCAACAATGTGGATTCAGATTAATGCTGTTCTCTATGTGCTCCCCACAAAGTGGGAAAAGTTGCTAAAATCATCAGTTATTCTAGAAAATTATTAAATGTTCCAAGTCAGTAAAACCATCTCTCTATGCATATTTTACATTGATCAGAAATTCAAATTAAAATATTTTATAATAATCTGAAGCTTAGAAATGGAAAATACTTTTTCTTTTCTTTTTTTTTTTACTTTTCATGGAGTAATGTTCACACCCTCAATCAGGATACCATCCCTATATGTTCTGACTTTTCATATGCATATCCCGTCTCTTTATGGATTTTTCATTTGGGTTAATGAAGCTTTTTTGTGTTTTTATTTTTGTTATTTTATTTTGTATTTTAGACAACACCTAATACTTGTCTGGTCCATGGAACAAGGAAAAACATGCTGTTGACATTTCGAATGAATTTGCTAGTTAAAGTGAGGGACGTATAGGTTGTTACTTTATGCCTTTTGATTCAGTGAGTGCTGCAATCTTCCATTTGTGTGGACATTGTAGAAGGAAATGTCCTCTCTCTACTCAGGGCTGAGTGTCTCATTACTTGTTTATTCAGTTGAATCCCAGAGGATGACAGAACTTCTTTATTAAATCATCCTCTTCAAGATGGACATCACGTCTAGACAAATATGTGCTGGAAAATGCTGTGCTGTTAATGGTTTTTTCTGAGAATGAGTAATTATGTGTCACTATTTCGGTCAGAAAGATAATTTTGCTTTCCAATTCGAAGCAGAACACTAAGATACTGATTTGTATCAGTTTATTAAACTCTACAGAAAGAAACACACCATGCATTTCCAAGGGAGGATGTCTTCTGTCTTCAAATGAGACTTCATGATTTCCTATGAAGTTAAATTTGCACATGCGGTTGCATTCAAGCTTGTAATGTGTTTGCCTTTAAGTTTTCTCTACATATACTTTCTCAAGTATTTTCCATTTATGCTTTCACTAAGGCATCCTGAATGGATTCTGCATAATGAGTATAGAACACCATATATCATCAGTCAACTTACTTCTCTAGAACTGAAGGACTTGCAAATAGATTCCTGAATACAGAGAGGTGTAGGCGGAGGATGATATGTGGGAGTGAGTGTTTAGCTCTATGTCTTTAAAAAATTGTAATTAATATTTTAGTTGGCATATTAAATAGTAGGCTTCATTGTGACAGCTTCATACACTTATATAATTATATTTGGCTCATTTTTTAACTAAATGATACTAGCCTAAAATTAATGTGTTCAAGTTGCAACTCTGGGTAAAACCCAAAGATGCATTCCCAGACATGATGCTCTGTGCTAATCATCCCATCTGGAAAGGGAACACAGGAGGACTGCTACAACTTCTCTAGGGCAGCCTGGACTACGTGGAATCCAGTTTCAGAAAATATTCAACACAAAGCAAAAAGGCAAGAAAACATACAAGGCTTTTAAGAATGAAGAAAATGTTTCTGTCAATAAACAAATGAAATTTTAAACATCTTATATAAATAGCAGACAAGCCAAACCTACATATATTAACTTTTATAAATTAGTACCTTTTAAAGTCTGAAATGTGTTTTTGAAAAGCAACTTCTGATTAAAACAAAAAAAAAAGTGTTAAATCAAGTAACAATGAAACCAGAAAACACTAAATGCCCCCTGTTGCCCAGGGTGATTACAATTAGCTTACACGCTGTGGGTACTTGGGATGGTCTAGTGGATCTCTGTGAGGCTTTTCCCTTTTGTTATTCCCAACAAAGAATAAATTGGACAGGCAGTGCCATCAATATCACTACTAAACACTTCCCCCATCAGCTAACTGGTCTCGTTGTTGCTGCTGCAGCAGCAATTTACCTTGTATGCCTCATTACTTTATTTGGAAAATGACACATGCTGTTTAACCTTTTGAGAAAGGGACTATGTCATTTTCAATTCTTTGATAGCTAGAAGGGGAAATGCTTGGCATGTGATAAATAAACCTGGAACTTCAGAAAGATGGTTACCAGAGAGAATAAAGAGACTAAAGATGGATATTGAGTCTAAAAGTGGAATCTCCTCTTTTTTTTTTTTTTTTTTTTTTTGGGTTTTTTGAGACAGGATTTCTTTGTTTTTGCTTTGGAGCCTGTCCTGGAACTAGCTCTATAGACCAGGCTAGACTCAAACTCACAGAAATCCACCTGCCTCTGCCTCCTGAGTGTTGGGATTAAAGACGCTATCAACACCCATCAGAATCACCATTTTTGAAAATAGATCTGTTTACTTCACTCTGGACAGATCTTATGGTATCTTTTAAAAATGTGGATCTAAGAGTGTAAGTAAACACAGCCCTGCAATGCAAGTGCTCTAAGTTCAAGTGTTACTTTACTCTGAGTAGATAAGCCTAATATGAAAATGCACAAATCAAGAGTTGACTTTTGAGGTTGTCATCGTAACTTTGTTCTTGCTCTATAGTGTTAATCAAATTATCCAACCTCTCTGAGCTGTTTGCTTATCTAAACATCAGGAGCCATAGTAGAACTTTGTCTTTGGGACAATCCTGAAGCAATAAATGTATCTGTAACTGTACAAGCAAAGTACTATATTTTGTTTTTTACAAAAAGAAATGCATGCCAGTAATATCAAAGAATAATGCACAATTTAAACAGTTAATAATTACTTGAAAATGACTTCAACAGCGGACAGATTCCATTTAGTTCCCTGGGTCAAAACATTCCAGAAGATGTTAGTAGGGACTTTGGTCAAGGAGCAGAGGTCCTCCATGTTTGCTTAGGAGCACTAGCTGGCTGAGTCAGGGTTCCCCTTCCCTACAGAGATAAAAGGATAAATATCATCTTTTCTTGGTTATTTAGAAAGGATGGGCTACAAAATGCTTAAGAGACTGGGAGAGGAATTACCAGCTTCAAAGTGCAGAGAAAAGTTTAGGAGTGTCTTTTCTTAAATAAATATTCCATGATAAAGATTGTCTAATGCATGTGTTAAAGAAGAAACCTTTCTAAACTTAGGCAAACAGAAGGGACAATTTAGGAAAGCCCTACCCTTAGTTAACAGGACTAATGATTGACGGAACCACTACACAATGTCTACTTTATACCTTTTAATCTCTCGGTCCACATGGCACCCTAATTGTATATGACATATATGTATATGTATATATTTGCAGTCTAAGGAAATATTAAGACTCGAAACTTAAAATATGTACAAGACTTTAGATCTAAGCTAATTGTCCTATGTCAAGTCATGTATTTATGTTTGGTAAAGTTAAATTCCAAGCAAATGAAATCAGCCACATGGGAGAGCACACATATTTTTTCCTTAGTCATAAAAAATATTTAGATTAGAAAAGGGAAGGTTTTCACTTTTGGAGCTGGTAAATCCTCTCCTAGCCTCTTAAGCTCTTTATTGCCAGGAATGTCTTTTTATCTGTCCTAGGACCCATCCTTTTGAAACTAATAACAAGAAAAAATGACTTCTGTTCCCCAATCTCTTTCGGTGGTCATGAACTCAGAAGACCTCAGAACCTTCACCAAAGTCCTTGTGAAAACCTTCTAGAATGTTTTGACTCAGAGCACCTTTCAGGAAAAAAATTAGATTCAAGACTAATGGTCTTAGTTTTAAACCAAAAACATTTTCAAGAATAAAATATTTTAAGAGAACTATGCTTGAACTTAGGATAGATAATTTATAATCCCTGGGCATAAGTTCATAAATCTCAGAGACTTGCATGGATAAAAAGCCAGTAGACCAGAGGAATCATGCTCTTCTCAAATTCAGATGCTTCCAGGGGACAGACCATAAGCATAAACTATAAAATGATGAATATAAATCAATGAGGACAATGTCTTGTGGAAAATAGAATAAGTAAGGCTCTCCTAAATTCACTGAATGGTAGGTTTTCAAAAAACATTCAAGTATCAATAGTATATACCTACTATGGATTTCTTTGACCCTGTAAATTTGATGTTCAAAAATTATTACTTGTATTTCTTTAAGAACTTTATCAATATCTACCAAAGTATGTATACAGATGATGAAAATTTTCAGTTTAAAACAAAACCTGAAAAATTTGTGCCCAATATAATACTGTTTAAAAGTTAGTAAGTAAGGCAAAAACATTAACTAAAAAAATGACTGCATACCTAAAAATATTTGAAATATAAATAATTTGGCTCAACTCCTCTTATCAAGTTTGAATGATAATTGAACATAAAAGGAAATTTAATGTAGAAAATTATGTTATCTTAAAATGGTTTCTGAAAGTAAAATATTGAGTATAAAATAAGAAGATAGAGGTGGCCCTTAAGAAAAACAAAGTGTCAGGAGTTGTTTTGTTTGTGCAGTTCTAAGATAGGGGAGTATGGAACCACTGTTACAAGCTCAAAAATGCTGTCTTAGACATCATTTACCAAATGATTTAAGAAGCTGGCAAGTAACTTAGAGGCTATCTTCCAGTCACAGCAACAATAAAAGAGTACAGTCACTAAGAGAGTAAAAGGATTAAAAAAGAAGAGAAACATTAAGTGCAAAAATTGGGAATATTTATCTCCAAATATTTAAAGATTTCACATGTAGCAAAGATTTTCTTAAAAAGAATTCTTTTGTATACATTATTTCCAAACTATGGTCTCCCTCCTGAAAATCCTCCCATGTGTCCCCACTCCCCCAGATATAGCTTTGGAACCTATCCAGAACTTACTCTGTCGACCAGGCTAGCCTCAAATTCACAGTGATCTGCCACTATTTCATTTTGACATTTTGATTTGGCTTTTTTTATTTATATGAACACAGTAGGTGACAAAATTAAAAAAAATCAACTTACTGATATCTTATAAAGCAAGAGTATTTATTTAGGGACAAGACTGTTGCATGATACCTCTCTCTCACATGCTGCTTTTGAAAATTACAGAAATAGGTTACTCTGCTCTTATTTAACATATTCCTGACTTTCAGCAAATTAAATAAGTTTGGTAGGTAAGTCATGCATTTTTCTCACATTATGAAACTGAGGGTTAAAGAGGCACTGGAATTTTGTAACTAATAATTACAATATTTAGGTTTGTCCTAGTCTTGGGTTCTGTTTCTTCTTCTCTCAGGGTCTCACAGTTCACTCACCATAAAACACGAATTAAATCATGGGTATGATTTTGTTTGAAGAATATGAGAAAGAGTGTTACCATCTTGAACCAGCACAGTGACATTTTGTATTGCAGAGTGTTGTTGTTTTGCAGCTGCTAGGGCCTAAGAAACACAAACACGAGATTGAGCGCCCACGTGGAGTTTATTGAGAGAGGGGAGAGGAAAGGGGGGTAGCTGGTGGCCAACCGAAAGCGGGGAGAGAGAGAGAGTGGGGTGTGGGGCGCTTGCTTTTAAGGGGGCTTGCACATGCGTATCCCAGTCTCTGCGGCCAGATAGCTTGGGTAGGGGGGCTGCGTAACCCAGTCTCCGCCCAGCCAGGTAAGGTCTGACGTAGTGATTACACGTCCCGCCCATCAGAGGCGGGGCCCACAGACTGCCTAGGCTCAACACAGAGAGTTAGTTGAAATAGCTGGAAGTATTTCCTTAATGATGACACTCATTGAAAACAGAAAAACATTGCCTGTGATTGCTTTAATGATAGTATCTATTTTCTCAATATGTATGTATTCACACTTTGTAAGTCTAACTCATCATTAAATTTAAAAAGATAGTACGTTACTTTTAATCCTTAATTCCCTTGCCATTCCACTAATTAACAACAGTCTTGAGTATCCATCTGCTTTCCAATATAATCTTGTGATAACTGAAAAATTGCATTCTATCCTACTGAGCAAATTTTAACGACACTGCTATTCTTTGAAGAAGACACAATACTATATCATATTGATATAGTCCTTACTCCCACTGTACACTCATTAATAATAAATATACAATTATTTAATAGATAGAGGGATGAATAGATTAGTGGGTATATATAGGTGATAGATTAGATAAATAAATAATAAATAGAAGATAAATTATAGATAGATAAAGAAATGGTAGATGACAGGTAAGTAGATAAATATGCAGATGGATAGCTGATACATACAGGCAGATAGATGATAGGTACAAAGATTTGATGGATTATATACCATAGCAGATAAAAGCGGCAGTTGTATTATACAGGAGTTAATAATATACATTGCAGAAATTTTCTTAGAAAGTATAATTTTCATTGAAAGTAAAATAAAAGGCCTTAGTAATTAGCTCAATTTAATCATTATACAAGGTGTATATCTTTAGTATATGTGCTACCAAAGGGAACTTAGAAGTGTATACGTTTAACAAAAAAAATTTACACAAAGTGAATTTTTTGTTAGTAAACATTAATTGTAACTATTTCAAAACACAAAAGGAAGAGTAAGCATGTGGACTTGCTATAAAAAGGATCAGAAAGTATGTTCAAAACTGTAAAAGTAGAATCCTAATATAGCACAATATTTTAATGACGCCCTTAAAAAGTCTTCTATCATCCAAGTATGTAATATCATCATTACACATGGTGAAATCAAGCATTATACAAGAGGTTACAGGAAAATTAACATGAACATTAGAGGAAGAAAATTATAGATATAAACATTAGTTTTGGTATTCATGAATATTGAGAACTAGAAAAAGTGTTAATTTCCCTTCGCTCATAGTTTTCATCTGTAAGATGGAAATAATTCATGTTATAAAGGAAAATGAGTGTCTAATGGGGTGATATTTTTAATATACTGTGCTTGCATGAAGGCAAATCTTCATTTTATTGATTCCCACCTTTTTACATTTTAATAGATGTCATTCTTAAGGTATATATTAAGTTCCATTTTACAACAGGACTCATAAAATATGAATAACACATATGAGTAGATTTTATTTTAATTAAGGTTTTATGTTAAAAGTCAAAGAAGAATTGTTTCTACAAGCTAGGGTCAATCAATTAATATACAAAGTTATTTAGCATAAGTAAATTTATAACAAATTACGTATTCTTCCTTACTTTTCTATATTTATAAAGGCCCATATTAAATTTCAATGACTATAGCCATATAAGAATATTACAAGCACTTTTCAGCCAGCCTGGTCCCACTGCTGCATCAGCCCCAAATAACACACAGAGACTGTTTTAGATATAAAGCTGTTGACCTATTACTAGCATTTCTTATTGGCTAGCCCTGTCTTAAATATTAACCCATTTCTATCAATCTAAGTGTTTCCACATGGTCTTGCCAGAGAGAAAGTCGGGACTTCTTATCCTCTCATGGTTTACATCTTGACCTCTCTACTACACCTCCCAGAAACCTTCTTGTCTCCTAGTTCTGCCTACCTTGCTTTCCTATTGGCCAACAGGGATTTAGTCATTAACCAATAAGAGAAACGTTTACAGAATGACATCTCCCAACATAAGAATTCTAAAATTGAGTCACGTTTTAAAAACAATGCATATGTGAGCTTGTTATATGGTTACATAGAGGTATACCTTGCTTCTAAGGTTTACGTGAAAGCTCCATAGTTTTTATTTATTTGTTTATTTGCTTATTTGTATGTGAGACTGTGTGCATGAATTCATGTGGACCATGTTAATTCAGGAGCTTTCACAGGACAGAAGACTTTTGCCTGATCCCTTGGAACTTGAGTAACAGATTGTTTTGACCTGACATTTAAATTCTGGGTGCCAAGCCTCTGTCCTCTGTAAGACCAATAAGCACTCATAACAGTTGAGCCAGCTCTCCAGTCCTGCAATTCCAACTTGCAATGTCATTTTTAAAAAAGGGTTTACAAAACCAAAAATGTGTCCTAAAGCAAAACATAAAATGTAGATATGCTTATCCCAACCACATGTAAGTCAGGCTGTTTTCTCTAGAATTCCTGTTTCAGTGGCATTTGAAGGACAGACCTTTTGGTATTTGTGGCATTTATGTGACAAAATGAACTAAAGGCAATATGGAATGAAGATATGTTATAAGCCCTAAGGTTTGGTGAGTAGCAGAGCCTGCAATCAACTAAATAACTAAAAAACCAAGAAGCTATAAGAGAGGGGAAAACCTGCTTTATAGCTCATGCTGTGTGCTCCCTCCACATCTGACAATAAAGGAGACTGCTGCTTTTGTGCTCATTAATTATTTATCACTAGCTTTCTGAACCTCTGAACACTCTGTTGAAGGAGCCACATGGCACATAGAGCAATTTATCAAGCACAGATGTTGGCATGTTCCCTTTAAGGCTGTAAGTAAGAATGCCAGCTGTCCAGGAAAACTCAGCAGGGCTCTGATTTATTAAAAACAATGAAATCCTCCCTATGGTGGAAAGTCCAAAAATATCAGATTCCAGAAAATTAATAAGCATGGAAACATTTTCATTATCACTCCCAGAAGATGTTTTAAGGATATTTAACATAAGCTAGACAATATAAAAAAATCACACCTCCTTATTAAAGAAAGAAGAACAGATAGCAAAAACTAATATTCTTATACTCACAGTATAGTATCATTCAAGTTGCCATTCCTTTGACTTATTTCAAGCTCACTTTACTACTTAGCAAAAACACAGTTTTTTTTTTTTTAAAAAAGGTTTATATTCAGGAGTCAAAAGAAAGAAAAGAAAGAATTGTAAAATAAATATTGATTTTTGACTAATTAATGGAAAACACGAACACCGGTAATGCTGTCATCCTACCTGCCTTGCCCCGTGAGGCCATAGTAGCTCTAATTTCAAATCTTTCCTGACAGAAATATGAATAGTGTTCCCAGATTTGTTTTGCTCAGGGTTTTTTCTCTTTGTTCCTGAAACAACTCTCTAAAGAGGGGAGTTTCTAGTTCAGTGTTCATATAAAGAATAGAAAAGCTTGCTAAAATGCAGTTCCTGAGTCCACCATACCCTAATAGGGTTGCACAGGTGGGTATCATGCGGAAGGTATATAGGCAGAACTAGACTTCAGTGTTTAAATCAGTTTCCCAGTGTTCCAAGTGAAATTAAATTCAGCTTTCCCCAACTCACTTTCTTGTAAAGTGTCTAATATAATGCACTTTTCTTTCTTTAAAACTTAAGCACGTTAAAACTCATAAAAAATACACGTAAGAGCACTTTACTCATATGTTTTCCTACTCTCTAAGGTAAACTGTTATTGTTTTCTTAAATATCTTTGTTTATACTTTATTTTAATGTAAATATATACATACTATAATTTCCTGTATTCACATTATTTAAACTGAGGAAAAATTGCATAATAGATATAGGAAGAAGTGGATGTTAGACAAATATATAGTTAATAACAAAGAAAAGTAAGAAACTTTACAAAGCGAAATTGGGTAAAGTCTACAGGCTTTCTGGAAAGAATTTATATAATTATGAGTCTCTATCTCCCAGTGGGAGAAAAGCAAAAATTGAATGTAGCAAAGGGAAAAGGAAGAGAGAGTTAAGTATCTACAGTAAAATACTAAAGAGCTCTTTAGTAAATAACTTAATGATGTATCATAGGAACTTATAAAAGCAAGTTGAAAACCAAACCTGAATCAGTAGATGACAATGCATAATTAAGATTAGAGAGGCAACTAGAGAAATTGAAATGAAAAACAAATCCAAGGAACCAATGAAAAAAAATTCACAAGATCAACAAGCCTCTAGAAAACTAACCAACCAAACAAAAGAGACTGAAGATTAATAGAGATGATCCAAACTAGCAAAATTATAGAGAAGAAAGAGGTGACATTAAAACAAATTAACTATGAATTATAGAAATTATTAGGTCACACCTTAAAAATTCACATTCTAAGAAATAGGAAGGTCTAAAATATTCATGAATTCATGTAGGTATAAAGCCTACCAAAAATGTAAACAAGACAAGTTTAGCAATGTTAGTGCATTTATAACCAGCAATGAAATTGAAGTAGCAATTTTAAAAAATCAATCTCCCAGCTCAAAACTTTCATGTGTTCAAAGCTTAATTCTCTCTGCCAGACCTTATAAGGAGAGTACCTTTATGGGAGAGCACCAAGATCTCTCAAATTGTCCATAAAATAAAACAGGAAGGAATGGAACCAAAGTTTGATGCATGCAAATCAACAAATAGACTTCACCACATAAATGAACTCAAAGGCAGAAATTACGTGATCCTCAACATATTCACAGAAAAGTCTTTTAACAAGATGCAAAATCCCTTCATAATGAAGTTTCCTTGACAGACAAAAACTGGCGGGCAAACATCCGTATAATAAAGGGTACATAAGACAATGGAAGAAAAGGACTGAAACTGAAAGGGAATATCTATATTTCTGGGTGCTATGATGTCTGAAGACTACACCAGAAAACCATGTGTAAAAGAGGCCCAATAACTATATAGGCAGACTTCTGGCACAGATGAAAACATTAGTTTAATCAGGTATGACTTGAAACACTAGGCTGCATCCTCATACCCATCTTGTTCCATATCTAGAGATATGAAGAACTGAAGATCTGTGTCAAACTATTTGACCACATGTGGATTCTTTAGACATGGTCTGAAATGCATTTTGAATGTGTTAAAAGAATATAATCCTATTGCAATATATTTTATAGCTCACATAGCATTTTATAATATAATATAGTTTTATCATTTTATTTTTATAAAGATGTTCCAGTGATTGTGTGCCAATTTGCTGACAAGCATAAAATGCCTGTGGCTAATAGTAACGGGTTTGGGACCAGTTCCAAGTCTTCATATTTGTTCCCTATTTCTCCTCTCCCCAAAGTACACAGCTTGGCTGAGTGAGACATTTTTGTATAAGTTGATTCACACCAAAGAAAATGGAGTTAAGTGAAAATGTTTTTGTAGCTTTCATTTAAATGTGTTTTGGCAATTAAATTATATTTTTATTAGGTATAAAGATAATTTATAAATTTTAAAACAATTTCCCTCCAAAATAGTCCATAGTTCTGGGAAAGTCCCTAAATACACAAACCTTGTTTTTTACTCTATGTAGATCTGCTTTATTGCTGACTGTCTTGCTAATTGGAGTGTATCGACCAGGATATGGTTTTTGTGCATTAAAATCAAGAATGGTCACAGCACTTGGGAGGCAGAGGAAGGTTGATCATTGTGAGTTCAAGGCCAGCCTGGCTACACAGGTTCCAAAGCTACACAGAGAAATCATGTCTCAAAAAATCAATCCTACCCCCACCCCCCGGATGGGAGATGTTATTCTGTAAATATGTTTCTCATACTGGTTAAGGAATAAAGCACTGTGGGCCAATGGGAAAGCAAGATAGATGGGGCTAGGAGACTAGGAGGAGGAAAGAGGAAGTAGTTAGGAAGAGTCAACATGGAGAGCTCGGAGAGGTAGCACTGGCCGGTAAGATGAGTCACGTGGAAATACTTAGAATAGTAGAAATGGGTTAATCATTAAGGCAGAGCTAGCTGAAAAACAATGACAGTAACTGGCCAACAGCATTGTATCAAATACAAAGTCTCTGCGTGTTATTTGGGGCTGATGCGGCTGTGGGACCAGGTGGCTGGTGGGGAGGAACAAAGAGTGGGACCAGGTGACCACTGTAGGGACAAAACCTACTTGTAACACCCCCTGCCCAAAAAGAAAATCAAGAAAGGTGAGGCTGAAGGCTACAAGATCTGGGCAAGGTCTTGATGCAGTCTACCAGTCAGAAAATAAAGTCTGGGTGTTTTCTGAAGTCATTGCCTTGCAATATTGAAATAAACCTATTAAAGACACTTTTCTGATTCTCCTATTTTTTCTGGCTTGTATTTCACAAAATAGAAAGGAACTCATTGAAAACTGTCTTTATCTCTGTTCCAATTTTCTCAAATTTTCGTAAGGTAGTATATAACAAAAATAAGCAGGTTATTGAATAAAAGGAAAATGATTTCCAGAATACCAACTGAATGTAATTAGTTATGCAAGTAAGAGCTCAGCCTGCTAAAGGATGCATTGGACCAAGCTGTAGCAAGATATAAAGAGAATTTTAAAGGTACATGGCAAGAAAAATGATCCCCTCACTCTAAAGCCTGACTGAAGCCTCTGGCCAGTTGAAAATCAAGAACAGACTGAGTTGTATTTAGAAGTGTGTGTGTAACAACAATGAACAAAAAGGTTAAAAATTTTAAGAGAGAAAGGAGGGTTATGTGGTAGCATTTAGAGGAAGGAAAGGGAACATAAAAAATGATCTAATTATAATATCAAAAATAAAAAGAAATAATGAAAAACAACTACAGATTTTTTTTATGGCCATACTGTCAAACTAAGGGACTAGGAGATAGATAAATAGGTTGCAAACATAACCATAATAAAAATGGCCAACTTCCAGCTTCTTCCTCATACTTCTAACTAGAGCAAAGGTCTAGAGGTCTGGTGGGCTTTTTTCCCCACCAGTAAGCACCCTACTACATAGACACATACCTATGCATAGATCCAACAAGTTCAAGGCTACATCAAGAAACATCCCAAAGTTGTGGGCCTAAAAGCCTCCCTGTCTTTCTTCAAATTGACCAACCCTAAGATAGGAGAAGAAGAAAACAACAAATATCAAAGACTCTCAAAATCTTAAACCTCAAGAAGAGATGCTGCTTCAGCTCCCAGTACCTCCTCTGCTATGCAGAGATTTTGTTGTTGTTGTTTTGGTTTGGTTTGGCTTTTTGCTGTTGTCGTTGGTCTGTGTGCTTTACTATGAAGGACTGTAAAACACCATCCTCTAGGTTTGACACAGCCATCAGCTCATGAGCTCAGAATAAGTGGTTACTGGCTCTGGGCCTCCCTGAGATAGGCAAGTAGTCAGTTATGTATGAAGATGGAGCAATGGTGCCTACACCTTACTGCTGAGCAATTGAATACTGAAATTCTGAGAAAAGCACAGTCACAGTTGAGAGTTATGTACCTACCAATGAGGATACCAATCAGTAGGCCAAAAGACAGGCTCACTCAAAAGACCCTTGTTCAACTCAGTGGCTGTGGTGGCTTGAATAATATTGGCCCCGTAGGCTCATAAATTTGAATGCTTGGTCACCAGGGAGTGGCACTATTTGAAAGAATTAAGAGGTGTGGCCTTATTGGAGGAAGTGTGCCACTGGGGTGGACTTTGAGGCTTCAAAAGGCCATTCTAAGTCCAGAGTCTCTCTTCTCTTTCTGCTACCTGAAGATGCATATATAAAACTCTCAGCTACTTCTCCAGCACCATACCTGCCTATGTATTTCCAGGCTCGGTGCCATAATAATTAACTTCACCTTTGAAACTGTAAGCAAGCCCAATTAAATGCTTTCTTTTAAAAGAGTTGCCATGGTGATAGTGTCTCTTCACAGAAACACACAGTGACAAAGACAGCAATTTACAAAACAAAAAATTATGCATATGAGAAAGAGATTTGTAGAGAACCAGGGATAGGCAGGGATGGTGAAAGACAAGACAGTAAGCTGACCAAAACATTTATTTAATTTAAATATGTATGAAATTGTCCATGAACAGACACAATTAATAAAAAGTATACACAATAAGGAAGCAGAGCCAAAATTAAATACAGAATTGAGCAAGGACTTAACGTGTAGCTTCTGGTTCTGAGCAGTATTCTGTTTTCCCTTCCATTTTCCCTTGCATTCCTGAAAGAAAAGAAAAAGAAAAAAATAAGTACCTGACCTAAATCTGCTATATGGCATATACAACAGTATAGTACTAAGCAACCTAATTTATTAAGCTATGTGAGAAAAATTAATAATACTATAGTTACGTCATTCTGTTGAGATACAGGAATTTACATTAAGACCCATTAAAACATGTTTCATGATCTAATATTATAAACAAAGCAACTGTAAGCTGCACTTTCTATTTATTGACAGAATGTGTCTGTTCACGTTATAGCCAGAAGAAATGATGAATCAACTAATCTTTCATCTCACTGCTCATCAGATTTAATTGAAAAAGACGACTTTGCTAAATCTTCTCTTCAAGGATTTCATAAAAGTGAACACTCAGTTATTTTTCTAGTTTAATCACTTTCCAGGGAAAAAAGGACTTGAGTGAACAGGAAAAGGACTGGAGAACTGCAATATTGCTATAGTCATAAAGGAAATATGTCATTCAAATTGAGTTCTAAGACTATGACCTGACCTCTGCATGAAGTATAAAAAGAAGGATGCATAGCCTGAAATTAAAATTGGTTGCTACATGTGCTAAATAATTGCCAAGAGCAAAGATACAACTTTATTTCTTTGATATGACAAAATGCATTTTTCAGATGGCCCTGTGTGTGCCAGCACTCATTACTTTGTGTGAATAAGTATTCATTCATTTATTCATTTTACATTATTGGACATAAATTAACAGGGATAAGAATTTTTTGTTGTTTCTTTGCTAAAAATGAGTCAGTAGATTTTAGAGGGTGTTTGAAAATATGCATGTACTATGCAATACAACTAATATAATATGACTGAAATGTTTTTGGAATAATAATTCCATACATAGCTTAGTCTTTACATGCTTCCCTTAAACTCCTAGGTCAAAATTATATTTTCTTCTAGTGTAAATAAACTGGTAATGTAGTTGCAGTGATTTGGCCAAAGCTATAATTCTGTGATTCTTAGTTCTTTTCTTAATTTAGCTCCAGTTTAACTATACATTTGATCCATTGATTTTCTAAGAAAAACAGTTATATTAAATAATAACAAAACAGCAACAACTTTTGAGCACTTAATATATTCACACAAGTCTGATTAAATCATTTAAATATCTCAACATATTCTTTACTTAGAATATACAGCATCCCATTGTCATCTTCTATAGATGACAAGACCAAAGGATAAAGTTAAATAACTTTCTAAGGACTATAAACTAGCAAAGGATGGAGCTATGTTCTGGAAAGTAACAATCTATTGCTAAAATTCATGCATTTAGCTCTCATTAAGACATGTTCCACTACCTAAATTAGTTCCAATATCAAGCTGACCCTTGACTATCTCGTCAAGTTTCTGATCAAGTGGAATAGTCACTTAAATGTCTTCATCTGCAGAAACTTCACTCTATGTTTATTTTAAATTTCATTTTGATATTATAATACAATTATATCATTTCTCTCTTCCCTTATCTACTTTCAAAACTTTCCATATACTGGTTCTCTTTCAAATTCATGGTCTCTTTTTTCAATTCTTGTTACACGCACATATTTTATTGATCAATAAGAACTGATTAACACTTCAAATAACTTTATTAATATTCTATATACATTAAATAAATTTATTTTGTATATAAAATAATGTTATCAACTTTATAAAAATATATTTATTATATATAAAGTTATACATATAAACATATGTAAAAATTATATAAATAGAAATTATTCACACACAAATATATATATATATATATATATATATATATATATTCTAAAGTGTAACTTGCTCAGCTTATATGATGTTATTTGTATATATACTTTCAGGGATGACTATTTGCTATTTGATATTGGATAACCAGCTGGTATGCTATTCTCTGGTGTGAGTTATTGTTCCCACTCTAAGAATTTCTTAGCTGCCTGTAGTTATTTCTGTATGGTTGAGGCTTACTGGGCAAATACTCTGGTATGACTTTTGTTATTTTTTCTTGTTTAGCTCATGTTTAGACAGTGAGACTTTGTGGGTGTTACTTCTGACATTCCTAGAAGACACAATATCACAGCAAACTTGCTGACCCTCTGGCTCTGAGAATCTCTCTAGCCCTACATATGTAGTGTTCTCTAAGCCTTAGGTGCAATCGTGGTTTGTAGATGTGTCCATTGGGACTAGGTCATGAGGACCCATGACTTGTGAATTGAGTGTCATGGCAGAAAAGGTTATCTAGAGACCCTTCACCTTTTATATGAGGCTAGGATCCAGTGACTAAGCCTGCAGATCCTTGGAGATTGAACTTCTAGGATTCCAGATTCCAAGGAGAAATAAATGTCATCTGTATATGAGCTACCCACTTCATGGTATGTTTGTTGCAACAGACTGAGGAGGCTGAAACAGCAAGAAGGGTATGGTCTTGGTTCTTCAATGTAGAGATTTTAAGCAATAAGTCATGCTTGAGACAGTTACAATTTTAGGACTAACAGCCATTTTTATAAGTATTTACATGATAGAGAAGTAAGAAATTTAACATATGTTTAAATAATTTACTATTTAAGGAATGCTACAGTGATGTAACAGTCAAGGGAACAGATACAAAATATTACTATGGAAATTTGTTGGCTCTATCAGCTGTTGAACTCAACTCATCCAAATAAGCACATGAGTACAATAAATAAGTCCCATAAATATTTTGCTATTTTGTGGAACCTTTCCCTAAAGATGGTTTATTTTTCTTACTGGTACTTAGAATTCAGTAATCTTTTAGAGTAAGCAGGATAACAAGAAATATGACATTCACTTTCGCATTATACTATTTATGAATCATAAGAGAACTCTTCCAGCCCTAAGTCGCATACTTCTACTTTTCCTCTAAAATTATATTAAATTTGTCATAGAATGTGCTAAAGTTAATATAGCAGATATTTAAATAGGTAAAATATATTTTCAATTTTCTCTCTAGTGGTGTTACTCTCAGAAAACATTAATTGCTTTATTGCTAAACATTTATTGAGTAAAATGTGCCAAATACAATGCCATTTTAAAGGATTTGTTTTATTGTACACATATTAGGGTTTTGCTTTCGTATGTATGTATGTATGTATATATGTATGTATGTAAGTATGTGTATATGTATATGTATATTGCATGCATGCCTGGTATTGTTCATTTCAAAAGAGTGGTTTGGGTCCTCTGGGACTGGAGTTATGGGTGGTTGTGAGCAACCATGAGGATACTGGAAATCTAAACCTAGTTCCTGTGCAAAAGCCTCAAGTGCTCACTGAGCAATCTCTACAACCCCTAACAATGACATTTTCAAAGGATCAGTGCTTTATAAAGAATAGATGCCCTATAAATAACTCTATGATTATTGAATACAATTTTGGGTACATGTGTGACTGAAGTCCTTTTACTCTAGAAGTGTTTTAACATGTATTAACTTGCTAATAATAGAATCTGACACTGAAAGTAATTAACTATCTTCCGCAGGATTTTACTATAAAATGCTTCCAAACACCCAATCCAAATAAAGAGCCAAGCAATTAAAAGGTATCTGTGTTGACTTCATAAGAGGATAGCAAATATATTTACTGTGCAAGGGGGAAGAGTTACAGTTACATGTGCAGGTAAAAATGGGAGGTAAAATGGGAGGAATGTCCAAATGCACAGGACAACCTGGTCCACAAGCAAGATCCAGGCCAGAGCGGAGTACAAAGTGATAACTTGTCTCAAAATGAAGGAATGAACAGTGAATGAATCGAGGAATAATGAATTAGAAGAAACTAAGCAACAAACCTAAGTTGTAAACCAAAGTTAACATTTACACAAAAATAAGAGTAAACCTTGTTACAAAATATTAGTAATTAATATGTAAGTGGTGGAAATAAGTTATATTATTTAGTTTAGAATGGCAGTTCGCAACCTATGGGTCGTGACCAACTTGACAAACCTCTGTCTCCAAAAATTCATAACAGTAGTAAAATTACAGTTTGGAAGTAGCAACAAAAATAATTTTATAGTTGGTTGTAGCAGAATTTTTTGTTTTAGAGCACCAACCAACTCCCAAATCAAGACACAGAGTTTTGAAAGCACAGCCTACCTTAAGCTTGTTGCTGGCTAGCTCTTTTAACTTAAATTAACCTGTTTCTCCTTTGCCTTGGGGCTTTTTACCCTTCTTTCTTCTGTATATCTTACTTTCACTGATTCTCAAGTCTTGTTGGCTAGCAACTGCCTGGCTTATAGCCCTGGGCATCTCCCTCCATCTCTCCTCCTTCTCTAGTTCCTTTTTCTCCAGCCTAGATTCCACCTCCCTTCATTCTCTCTGCCCAGCAGCCGCACCTATCCCTCCCCTGCCTAGCTGTTAGCCATTCAGCTTTTCATTAGAGCAATCAGGTGCCTAGGATTGTAAGGTGAAACAAATACAAGACATGTTTCCATAATTAAACAAATGCAGTGTACGTAAAAGTAATAAACCTTACACAGTTAAAGTAATATTTTGAAGCATAAACAATTGTAATACATCTTTGCCTAGCTACCCAAGCTTACTGTGTGTCATTAGCTTGTGGAGTGAACATACAAAGTCATTAGAAACAAAGATGAAAAAACAGACAGGAATACTTTGACTAAAAGTGCTGGCGGATTTCCACAGTGACCATGTGGAAACGCATCTGCATTCAGACACACACTGAGTCAATATTTACTTCATCAGTCAGGGTGTCCAGGTGTTCTGATCAATTTTGCTGGAGGGTAAATGACTTTATTTCAACTTTCTCTTAACTAGTGCTTCATGGTGAAGGGATTCTAGTGCCATTTTTAAAATATACATTGTATCTTTCACTTCATGGTAGTAACTGGTTCCTTGGTTCCTGAATAGTTGATGAGAAAGCTGTGAGGCTGACTACTACTCTGGAGGTAATCTGTCTCTTTGGTTGTATTTAAAGTCTCATTGTACTCAAAAGGCTGTGGCTATAGATTTTCAATGTATCCTTCTGGGCATTTTCTGCTCTTTTAAGTACTAATAATCCTCACTATGAATTCAGGGCTTTTGAGTTCTCCCCTCTTTCTTCTACACACTCCTTTTCCTCATGTTGTCCCACTGTCTGTCTCTGGGTTTCTCATTCTGTAAATAGTGAAGCGTGTTTCATATTTCACTCTCCATTCATTTTTATTATTTTCAATAAATTCTCTTTACAATGTGTTTTTGATTATTTTTTCCCCAAATCTCCATTAACCAAAAGGCATTACTCATTAAAAATATTTTTCTACTGCTCTCATAAAATATTGCCTCTTTATTTTTTGTAATAGTCATATATATATATTTCACATAGAATTTATCAATGCACCCACCTGAGCCTGCTTTGGAAGGCATAACTTAATAGATATTGGTTTGTGGTGGCCATCCATTTCTTCTTGTTTGGATTTTGTTAAAGTCCTTTTTAAAATTAACTTTATAACAAATTATCAACAGCACAGAGTGTTCTCTGAAGTGTGAAGTGTTAAGATTATTCACATTATTCTCCAGTGACTTCACCATTACAATTTAAATTTCTCTACCTGATTACTAGCTCAAGCTTGTTCTCTCTGGACCTGTGTGTAGGTGCCCATCTGTTTCTGACTCTAATTTCTAGAGCAGCTATTTGTTCTGTTATTTCAGTTCCCCAACTAACTTAAGAGAATTTGTTTTCCAATTTGTTTTCCTATTCTTGTTGGCCTGGGAATATATAATCTCCTTATGGGCTGGGGGGTGCTGGGACTATAGTTTGTATTATTCATCTAGTTCCTCATCTAACATTTAACAACTTATTGCCTTGCCTTCTGTACCATTGTACTCTGCTGGGTTTCTTTTCTCAATCACCAGTCTTTCAAAAACATCCTCTAATCAGACTCCTAATGTCACCTGTCCTAAGGCTCCTTTGCTGAGTGGTCCCTCCCACATGTTTCATGATCTCATGGGTGGACTCATGCAGTAACTCGCTGTTAAAACCATTGCTGTGTGTCATACCAAGATGGATATTTTTATCCCTGTCCATCTACCCACATACATGTCAAATAGATACTTATAAACTATCTCTCAGAGGTAGGTTAATAATGTACTTTGGATTCTAATGCTTGTACTAACCCTTCATCTCCCCCTAGTCATTCTCAGCTGAGTTAATTTAATCTTATCCTGACCACATGACTCCAAAACTATCTAGCTGATCACAGGCATGGTTGATGACTCTTCTCTCTCTCCTGCCCTTGAATGAATTGTATTAGAAAATCTAAACAGATATTCACATCTGCTTCTTATTGGAATTCGTGTCCTGCACTTTCCCTTATGACTATCACATTGTCATCAGTAGGTCTTGACCCAAGTGAAGCCATGTCATATATTTCCTTCCTGACTGACCAGTCTAAAATGGCCTTGCTAAAGGGGACACATACTGCGTACAGAGAGCCAAGAGTAGGTTTTCAGGAAATAATTATGAGATGAGGGGAAAAATGTTTTTAGAGAAAAACAAATGTGTGTCACATTTCTGTATGTTTATATTAACATCTGCCTATTGTATGTACATTCATTGTACAAAGTATAAAGCAAAATTGATAATTGGCTTTATTTAACATGATATATGTATATACATGTGCATAAAGGCTGTGTATTTTTCTAATTTCACTGACATATAAGTGTGGGTTTTCTTTTAGTTGTTTTCTGCTTGCTTGTTTGGCTTTGTAGAAATTAAAACTTGCTGTCACCTAAGCATTGCTTTTGTTGTTATTACCGATGTTGTCTTCATATTCTCTTCTGTGAGAATATGGCAATGAACAAGCTTCATTGCGTTCCCAGATGTCAGGAAGATAGCAATGATAAACAAGAATGTGATTTTCTAGAAACCAAACAAACAAAGTGTGGCAATGATCAGCTGGATCCGGACCCATATGATGACTCGAATACAAGTTTTGGTGTGTTGTGAAATTGCAGTGGAAATGCACGCACATTTCCTATATATTGTACTTTTGAAATGTGTGAAACAGTTAGCCTTGTGTGAGATTGTACAGTGTGTTGTTAGGCGTAGACATCTCTCAGTGGAAGGAACTGCTTTGTGGGGTTGTTTATTATGAGTGGTTTGTAAGAACTCAGACATTCCTCTCACTCTTCCTGGTTTGACCAGAGCCATAAAAGCCTCATGGCAAAAATACAGACATTTGCAGTTTCTGTTTCCTTCTTGAAGGACAATGGCTCCTCCCAATGGACAGAGAGATAATTGATGAAAGGTCAGCTTTATTTATAAATTGTAAAAATGACTTTCGCTAACAGGATCATTCAGAAACCCGAAAGATATTCCTTTAGGACAATTAGATTGTGCTCCATGTTAATTACCTAAAGGAACAAAATATGAATCTCCTATGAGAACAATTGCAATCTATCCATTAATTTAAAAAACAGACAGATTTTTTTTGTTATTGTTCTTTTGCTACTTTTGAATGTGGTAAAATTAAGATGTATAGGAAAACCAAGTCCTTGAAAACTGGCGATCACATTTGGTAACAAAAATAAACTTCCACAAACCATGGCAAACGTAAAGCACAGAGCATTTCTTTTCTGATTTTGAGCTCAGGGGATGCTTAGCAATCTCTGGAATCTTTGTGGCTAAGAAAGATAAGAGATGGAGTCAAGGGTCACTCCTGGGGTGTGTCTCACAAATAAGCAAATGTTACACTTGGGGACTTTGCTAGCTTTGTTTGGGAAGCTCATTGAGTCCTAGTCATTTTTATCAACAAATGCCAGTCCCATTAATATTCTGCCAAGGAATTTTATGTAGAAATTCAAGAAATTGAGAAATATGCTTTATTAAAACAGAAGGAGGAGGAGGAGAAGAAGCGGGTAAAGCAGACCAGACCAGATCATTAACTCCTTGCAATGAACACTTACCTGTAAAGATACACAAAGGGTTTACTGCATGACTCACTGTGTTATACTGCAAATTCCATTATGAGATTTTTAATTTTTTTCCTTTCTCTCTCTGCAATTTTGTTTTATTTTGGGGGTGGGCTGCAGGGACAGAAGGCAGATGAGAAGGGCCATGGAAATCAAGATGCATGATATGAAAGACACATTGAATAAATAAAAAGAAAGTCAAAAAAGAGGGCTCTAGTTCCCAACTCTCTGTTTAAGTGTTTGTTTCTTTCTAGGCTCTAAGTTAGAGTCCCTCTCTTGTTCATATTAAAATCACTGAGATAATATGACTGTTAGAATATTTTTCTTTCAAATAATCACCTTCTGCAATTAGGCTTATTTCTTTTGTTTGAATTTTCAGCTCCAAATCTATCTTATATGAAGGACATTAAGTAAATGTTTTAGCAAGGCCAGACATTCAATAATCAAAAGCTGTTATTATACTACATGATATCAGATGTAATTTATCTTCCTATCCAGCAACTCTGTTTTTAAGCTATTACATTGAACACTCCTTGATATAAGGAGAAATGAACATTACATTTTCAACTGACAATTTCAGTTTTGAGAATTTTCTTTTTTTTTCCAATTTTTATTATTTTTTAAATTTAAATTAGAAACCGTCTTATTTTACATATCAATCCCAGTTCCCTCCCACCCTCCCATGTCTTAAAACATTCACTGAGATAGGACACTCAAGATTTTACATGCATGCTCAAGCAGAGAAAAAGTTACTTTAAAAATTTTTTTTTGAAGTATAATGACATGATTAAGCTTCTCCTCCCCCAAGCCTTTCCAAGTGAGCCTTTTTTTCTTTAATAGTTGTAAGATACATATTATATGTACCATCAATATCTAAATGTAACTTCCTCAGTTCATATAATGCTACCTGTATGTATATAATTTCAGTGCTGAGCACTTGGCAATGGATAATTGCTAAATCTCAAACCCTAGAACAAATGGCTGAGATGCCTGTGTAACATGTCAAAGCAGAAAGAGCCACCAGCTTCTCCCAGTATCTTTCAGCCCCTACATGTTACCAGGCCCTCCCAGCTGGCATATCCAACCCCGTGCCCTAAACATCTCCAGCCGAGAACCAGGCTGCCCTTTCCTGAATAGTTCAGCCATTTTGGTTAAAGAATCTTTTGGACCTCCTGGCTGCTTCCCTTGGTTTCCCTCAATCCCCTCTCTGTTCCCCTCCTACTACTACCTCCCCTCAAATGGCTCAGGGTTGTGACTACTCTAGACTCTCCCAGATATCTCTGCCTCTGGCTATGACGCCCTTTTATCTACAATAAACTTCACATCCTTTTTTTTTTTTTTTTTTTTTTTATATAGCCAATTGGGTGGCTTCTTCCTGTGGAAGAATTTGTTTGTTTGTTTGCTTGCTTACTTTTGTTTTTGTTTTGTTTTCCCTTGTTTCAGAATCCTAAATTACTGGTAATATTTTTGCCTAGGGTTGGGACATCCATGTGAGCACGACTGTTGTTTGCCACACCAGCCCCAGTGGAGACAGTGTAGCAATGCTGAGAGAAATCTCAATGGCTATCTGTCCAGAGGTTTGCACCACGCGTGGTTACGTCTCCTGGGGAAAAGTGGTTCAGGTCCCTGCAGCTGCTTGCATGGCTGGCTGTTTGGAATGGGTGCTAGATGTGTTTTGTGCTATGATAACAATATTGCCTTTTATTCAAGGGACATTTTAGCCTGTAAGCTCCACTAGTAATTCAGAGATGCCTAGAGAACACTTAGATATAGTTTCAGGAACTGAAAAGGATACAGATCAGCAGTCAATAGGTGGGTATTGCCCTCTATGCCTTCAGACACAGATCCTAGACACCAATTATGACTTCAGATGTCAGCCAGGGCCTGATAAATCAATTAGGGCTAAGGCTGTAGGAAGCAGCCCAAAATGAGACCCTGCCTGTAATTAACCTGCCCACAACAAACGTGCTGTGGGATTCACAACAATACTCTAATTTGGGATCTTAGGGCCCCTAAATCAACACTATAAAAGTTTACTATCTAGAGACAAAGATTAGCCTCTAAACTCAACAAATCAAATCTCTGATATGCTGACCACAAGCAGGCCAGAATAAACCGAGGTTCCCAATTATGCACTTGCTGAGAAACTTCAAAGGGAATTGTTGACATCTATAGAATGCCTGTTTATCTTTAAACTGTGACCAAAGATCTGTTCTTTGAGCTTTCTGTATAAAAACCTGATATTCTGAAGTAAACTTTGCAGCAGTTTGCAAACCTCCTCAGGTGTGTTTGTGTCTGTCTGTAAAGCCGAAGCCATTCCTGACCTGGTCATCCGAGTCTTGGTCTCCACACAGACCTGCAACCCACTGAGCAGTCTGTGGCAGTTGTTGGTGTCCTTGATTGGGTCTCCTTTAGGCATTGTACTGGGTAGTTGTGTGTCAACCTGACACAAGCTAGAGTCATCAGAGAGGAAAGAGTTTCAGCTGAGGAAATGCCGCCATGAGATCCAGCTGTAAGGCATGTTCTCACTAAGTGAACAGTGGGAGAGGGCCCCCAGCTCACCGTACTCGATGCCATCCCAGGGCTGGTGGTCCAGGCTTCTGTAAGAAGGTGGACTAAGCAAGCTAAGATAAGCAAGCAGGTAAGCAGCTCCCTCCATGGCTTCTGCATCAGCTCCTGCCTCCAGGATCCTGTCCATTTGAGTTCCTATCCTGACTTCCTTCTCAGTGATGAACCGCAGTGCCGAAGACAGACAGCCAGGTTGTTCATTGAGATTTCCAGGAAATACACTCTCATAGAAGACATCCTATTCTTCTGGCTCTTAACGATCTTTTTGCCCCCATTTCCAATGTTTCCTGAGACTTCGGTGCAGGAGTTACATTGTAGACATTTGGGGCTCCGCCTGATACAGTCACTTGTTCTCTGTATTTTGATCCATTGTAGTTTTCTGTAATGGTCTCACTCTGTTGCCCAGAGAAAAGTCTCTGCTGAAGGGTGGGAGCTACACTTTTTCTTCTGGTGTCAGCATAAATATTTAGAATGAATGCAGTTAGGAACTGTGAAGGTTTAGCAATGTGGCAGCCATAGATTTTTCTCCAACCACACTAATGCAGGATAGTCAGTTAGGATTTCAGTACCAGGCACAATTTCACTCTTGTTGAGTGGGCCTTATGTCTAATTAAGAAGCTTTTGGCTATTCAACATAATAATGTCACTATTTCACCTATGTCTTCTCTCCAACCCCTTCCATGTACCCTTCCCTAGTCTTCTTCAAATTCATGCATTGATTGTTATTGCATGCATATTTATATTTCTATATACATATACATTCCTAAATATAACCTGTTGAGTCCATCTGCTGAATGACAGATAAACTTTGACATATATATATATATATATATATATATATATACAGAGAGAGAGAGAGAGAGAGAGAGAGAGAGAGAGAGAGAGAGAGAGAGAGAGAGAGACGTGTTTAGTATATGTAGTTTTAGGTAAAAAGATAATAACATGACTCTATGACATTTTCAACCACTTTTACTGTCACTTTGCCCTCCTCTTCAACTCTCCTTCTGTGATGACCTTCATTGCCCCTCCAGTTGCTCACGTTTCCCATTCTCCCCTTCAAAGTACTTTTCCCCAGGCAGTGAGAATCTTGAATTGCCTAGTGCACAAGTTGCAATGAAGTTGGGATAAAGCATTGTTCTACCATCTTTGAGCCCTTCATTCCTCAACTGAATGTTCTTTTTCATATGTGCTAGTATGTTGTGACATTCCTGGTCCTGCAACTTTTCTTGACAACGCAGATGTTTAAAATATCTTCAAAGTCTAGTGCTGCGGAGAACCTGGTGTCTGTCTTCAAATAAGCCGAGGTGTATCTCATGAGATAATAACTGTTGAGTAATTTTATTCAAGCATGCAGCAGGGTCAGATATCCCTAATTTTAGCACAAATTTATTAATAATGTATACTTTTGAAAGTTACTTGAAACAGAAACATGAATAAAAGAAACTCATCTATCTAGATAACATAGTGCTGTGTCCAAAGCTTTCGGGAACCTAACCCTTTATTTCCTCTTTATTCCAAGAAGAGATGGCAAAACATGTCAGTTCAGTGTTTATAGTGACGTCACAGACCATGACAGCCACAGGTAAAAGGGATTAAATGTAAATGAATCTGCTATAAGAAAGGTCTCTGTGAAATCAAAATAAGTACTTGCTGTTTCTGGTACAAGTTCATAAAATAAAATGTTTGAGGAAAAACACATTTTGACCCTCACTGACACTCAAACCAGTAAATCAGAGTAAGAAAAGCATAAAATATTATAGGAAAGGAGCAAGAATAGGCTCAATCAAGTGTTGAATGCTATTGAGTAGCCCGAATTAAGAGCCTCAATGATGTGTCAAATGAGTAGAGGAACCCAAGAGCAGTGTGTAGTAAGTTTAGCACCAATCTAGAACATGGTGTTGAGACTCAAGTAAGGAAAGACTTTATGTTATTTTTTTAAGTTTCTGATGTGTTGTTAACACTTTGTAAAATGTTGTCATTTGGGCACTATTATTACATTCATAAAAAATAAATCAATTAGGACAAGCTGTGTTTCTTTGTGACTCATTATATTTCTTCAAGTCATAGTTCCTGAATTCAGAGCAACACAAAGTTTATATACACATCTAAAACCCAAACGACTTGTTTACTAATCATTTGACATTTATTTCAAATGATTCTTTATAAATACTATGTGCACCTCCCATAGTACTAATCCAAATATTAATAATTGAGTATTAATCTCAGATTTTTTCTTCTTTTTCATGAGTACTTGTCCCAAATAGAGTACTTTTCAAGGATATGTAGAATTGAAATTTGTTTTTTTTTAATTTGGATGGATTTTATTGAGAAGAGTAAATGTTTTATTATAATGTATGAGATATTTAAGAGAAATGAACTTAAGGTTGCAATTAAAAGTTACCATTTGTTATATTTCCTTTTATTTGTTTGACTTTAATTAATTCATACAGATTTATATTATTAACTTAAAAACACATTGAATAGAGGCCATATCTTAGGACAAGCTGTGTTTCATTGTGACTCATTATCAGAAAGACCATCTGGAGATGCAGAAAGAAAAATCTATTCCCTAAACTCTAGCGAAAGGATGATTATCCACTCTGTGAGAACAGAGAGTGGGAGTCCTTTGTAAATGTGTACTTTGAAGATTGAGTGACTGTCTATCCCACTAAAGAGCAACAACAACACTCAAGGCATGGTAAAGTTTAATGAATTTCAATTACTAAAAGCAAACATACAAACATCTGTAATTCTAATGGCTATAATAAATCTTTAGCAGTTGACGAACGAAAAAAAAAGTTCTAGCTGGCTTGATAATTGGATCAATTTTTCACTTATGGGCTGTCAATTACTTGACATTTTAATGCATGCCAAATACAGCTAAAAGTATTTTAATTAGAATAACATTGCAAAAAGTAACCCTCCAGCTTTAATTGTGATTCTGATGTGCAAAGTGTGCATCAGAATATCTATTGACTGAGCAGAAGTTAATTAAAAGCATAGTTTTACGTTGACTATGAACTGGGAAGAGAGAGGGGAAAAATAATTAGTAATTAGGAATTTGTAAGGGTCCATTCTTTGGCTGAGTAAACTTACGAAAGACATCAAACAAATTTCTTTATCAGTTTGGATAGTAACGAGTTTAAAACAATTTAGTACTCTTCACACAGATGTGAAAAATACAGCTATCTCGGGTTCAAATTCTTTTCTTTTCTCTATGATAATAAACTACATTTATAATATGAAGTGTTATTTTTAAGATATCATTACATCATGGCAATATTTTATTTGGCTTATAAACTGGCCAGTTATCTTAAGACAATTCTCATATCTCATCTGAGTTCTACATAAGTTCAGCTCTAATAACCAAAGGCAAAAGAAAAGGAAACATAAACACTTGGTCTTAGTTCAAGGCAGAGTATAGTTCGGGACATCTTCTATCCTCCACCTCTCTCTCTCTGTCTCTCTCTCTCTCTGTGTTGTGTGTGTGTTTTTTTTGGGGGGGTCTGGAATACAAAGGAGTTGGTTTCATCATTGCATTTTCACATATACCTTATTTTTGTTGATCCTCCTCAACCATTCTGCTACTCTATCCCACTGTCTCTCTCTTGGTTCCCTTTTTCCTCAAAATAGCCAGACTTATTAATTTATATCCCATGTATTGTTGCCCTTTTCACCCCTCTTTTTAAATTCTCCCTTTTTTCTTTCTCATTCTCCCATTTTGTGTCATAGCAGTCTTCTAAATTTCCTATGAAACCAGTATGGAGGACAGAGTGCTCTAAGAACAGCACACTTGGAACTATTTTCTTGCAGGTTGGGTGCAGAAAACAGGCTATAAACTGCTTTATGTAACCCACATCTTTTAGAATATTTATGAAATTAGAAGAGTTTACTCCCCCAAGATTTGGAGGACAGGGTAGTCTAAGTGACACGCTCATGATTATTCCTCCTATCCAAGTCTCAGTACAAAGAACAGAAAATAGAACTTGATGCCAAGGGAACACTTGCCAGAGACCAAAGCCACAGCCATGGTCAGCTGCTGCTCACTGTACAGACCAAACAACAAAAGATACACTCCAAATGTTTGCTGTCTAGAACCGTTTCTAGGTCAGTTTCATGCAGTCGCCATGCCATCATGAACTGCTGTCACCATCGAGAAAACACATCCCATGACAGAAGTAAGAAGAGCGGCAGGAGAGATGAGCATGCAGAGGTGTTGGAATATGGTCAAGTGAACGATACACGTTGCACACTGCCTTGAGGGGCTCTGAGAGAGGCTCCAGGAAAACAGCCAGAGAGCTGTTTATCTCAGGTGCATTTTGTTCCCTGGATTGTTCTTGGATGTGACTTCATACCTCCTGTGTTAAACATTTACATTCAATTCATGAGACATGTTTATTCTTCTTGGATGTCAGAACATAGCTATAGAACCCAATCTTACCAGTGTGCCCTGACTTTGGATATGGCCCTCTGCCTTGCTTTTGTGCTTTCCCAGATATAATCTATAGCACATATCAGGCAAATTTGTTTAAAGTTTTCTGTCCTGAGGAAGTTCTGGTAAAGGGCTGCTCTGTTGATATTTAGTATGTGCTTAGTGATGTTTATTAACATGCTTTTCTGAACATGTATAAACAACCTTTTTTAGATCTTTGCGTTCTTTGTTTCATTCAGGTATACAAATGCACTGAAACTTGAGTAAGATTGTCTATAGCATTAGATTGCAGTCTGCTCCATTCTTTCAGACCATCAGATCCCAAATCCAGCAGACAAGATCTGCATAGGTTGGCTGAGAAGTTAATACATAAAGAAATTGCTTTTCTATAATACTGGGAAAATGGTAAAGAGTTTCGTCTTCTAAAGCCAGCTATCTTGAAAACAAACACACAAAAAGCAAACAAACTAACCAAAAAAAAAAAAACAATCTTTAAGAGTTATAGAAGTCAAGCTCTCCAGAGACAGAATTGAGACCAGGACTAGAATGTCAATGCAATCTATCATGACAGTAACTTTTGTCATCACTTCAAGCCAGGCACAATGTGAATCAATGCTATAAAATGCAGTTGCAATAAACACTTAATGAATTTATGGCACAAAAACAAGCTGGTGCAAAGGCACATACCTGTACTTTCTGCATTGCAGTGCAGAAGTACAGGTATGGGGCTGAAAAGTACTTCATAATAAGACACCATATGAAAATAAAAAAGGGGAAACAAAATAAACTTTGATGAATACATAAATCTGATAACCAACATCAAAGAGACTCAGGATATTCCTCACCACTCAAGGGCACATTATAGGGGAAAAAAATAATTGCTTTTCTGTGTAGAAACCAGAGAGACAGGCGATAAAGTGTAACAACAGAAACAAATATGGATAATATGTCCCTTTGACGGGATATATATTTATTTACTTGTGTTTTTTGTTTGTTTTTATGAGACATGATTTATCTGTAACTTTGGACCCTGTCCTGGCACTCACTCTGTAGACCAGGCTGGCCTCAAACTCATAGATATCCATCAGCCTCTGCCCCCGGAGTGCTGAGATTAAAAGCATGTGCCACCACCACCTAACCAGTGTGATATGTTTTTTAAAAGGTACCTTGTCTCTGAAGCTTTTTAGTTGTGTGTTTTTTATGTATGCATGTCCACGCGTATATTAAGATACACTCGCACCTGCATACCACATATGTAAATACACTTGTGGGAGCCAGAGGATGTCTTCTCTTTTTCTAAGACAAAAATCTCTCACCAAACCTGGAACCCTCTAACTCAGCTAGACAGCCCGTACCGCCCCTGTCTGCACACCACCAACACAGAGGTTATGTGCATACTCAGTCCTCAGGCTTGCACAGGAAGCACTTTACTCAGAGTCATCCCTCTAACCACCCCCCTTCACACAGAAAACAGACATTGAACGCTGAAATTTTCATGACACAAATCCATAATGCAAGAAAAATGCAAATTCTGAGATACATTCCTAATTCCATGAGCATATTTCACACAAGCATATATTATATTTTGATCATATTCACTCACACTCTTATGGGATCAACTTCCCTCCTCCCCAGCTGCTCTCAACCACATGATCTCCTGGGAAAAAAATAATTCATTGAGTCAAATTTATATTGCCCATAGTACTCATGAATGTGGGGCCATCTGATGGAGCTTTGGCCAAAATTTGCTAAAACTGTAAACACCTTTTTTAGTACCTGTTAGCTAATTTTAAAACTTCCGAAGATAAAGTATTTCCTTAGGTCCATTGCCCATTTTACAGTCTGGCTGTTCACTTACTCGTTTCTACTACGCTGCAGGGATTCCTCAGAAACTTAAATATCAGCCATCTCATCAGCTAAGGAAATGCCAACACCCTGTCTTTGTGTGCTGTGGTTTCATTTTGCCTCTTTCCCCTCTGTTGTGCATTGACTTCTAGATTAATATAGTCACACTTGTCTAGTTTTACTCTTGCTGCCTGTGTTTCGGTGACATGAAAGAAATCATTGCCAAGATCAATGTTTTGAAGCTTTTCTCCTGTGTTTTTCTTCCAGCAGTTTCATAGCCCTGGACTTACATTTCTGTATTTAATCCAATGGTACTGATATTTATGTGCCCGGTAAGGTAACAATTCATTCTTGGGCTTGTGGATATCCAGGTTATCAATTTGATGCAGAATCTACCCTTTTCCCAGTGCATTATTTTGTAAAACTCATGTGGTCATATACACACGGATTTTTTTTTTTTTTGGCTTTTTTATTCTGCTTCATGGGTTCATGTATTTGTCATTACTCTGGTACCATGCTGTTGCTACCGCCTTGACCACCAAGGAAGACGCAACGCTCAGACTCTTCTTTAAGCAGCTTTACTCAGGAACCTTGAACAATCTTCTGACCCTGGGGAAAGCGAGCCCACAGCTTATAAGGCCTTGGGGTAGCCAACCCCGGCATGCCACATATGCGGAAGCAAGCCTAGATCTCAGCCAAGTAAGGACTTGTTTACTCCAGAGAGCACTCACCATCGGGAAGGTTGAAGGCAGAAGCCAGTGCCATCTTTAAGCCACGGCACTAAGCAGCAATCTACAGTTCCCCCTTTTTATTTATAAATGCAACAGGCAAGAGTAGAGGTCTGATCTCTGATGCATAGGGACTCTTGTACTGATCCTCACTCAGATGTCACCCACCCAGATGAGTACCAGACCCGTCTTATGCCTTTTCTTCAGAGGCAGAGCTTGGGGCATCAACCCACATGCAATCAGACATGCTCTTCTCGGGACCGCTAGTGCTGACCCATAGTGCAGTGCTTCACCTCAAACCCTGAGCGTGAATATCTTTATGGTAGCTAACCATGCTTGGGGGGACTGTCCTGCTTCAATGGTTGTAAAGGCTTGAATGATCATGACTGCATTGCATTGTTGTGTAACTCTAATCTTACATATACACCACAGGCAAACTAAGGAGACCAACACCAAAAGACCTGCTAACGCTCCCATGCCCACCCATTCCTTCAGATGATTCATAGCAGAAGTCAGCCAAGATGACAAACCCGATGCGAAGGAGAAGTCCACTCTGGTAGAATTCACATTAACCACAGCCAGCCTCAGTTCTCTCAAGGTATCAATTCAAGTAACCGATTATTCAGGACGTTCATCATGTTGGACTTTTCTAACCAGGCGTTCAGGCACCCACACTGGATCTTGCTGGTCCAGTGGGAAAACACTAACAAAACCTTGTGCCCATGACAGGCCAGTGCCAGAGGCCTGTCAAAACATCCTTCCACTTAACCATCTCTTTAGCAGGGCCATGTGCGTCCTGATATTTATCAGCTGCAGAGCAGCCCTGAGCATCCAAATTTAAAAAATTAATAGTAAATAAAGCAAGGGAAAGTCTTTCCTTAGGAGTACGGCCGTGGCCTATTCTCCCTTTTTGTTTTTGTAAACATTCCTTCAACGTGCGATGAGCATGCTCTACCATGCCTTGGCCTTGAGTATTGTACGGCAATCCATGAAGAAGCTACACTTCCATTTGCCGACAAAAAGAGGCAAAGGTTTGAGCCATATAGGCTGGTCCATTGTCAATTTTGCGCTGCTGGAGCTTACCCCAGGCAGCCCAGGCTTCTAAGCAATGAGCTATAACATTGTGAGCCTTTTCTCCAGTTAAAGGTGTGGCATGTATGATACCTGAACAGGTATCCACAGACACATGCACATATTCTAGGCTTCCAAACTCAGAAATGTGTGTCACATCCATCTGCCAAATTTTTAGAGGGAGCAGACCTCTTGGATTTGCTCCCATACTAGGTGGATGTTGATGAATCACACATTGAGGACATTCCAAGACTACTAGTCGAGCATTCACTCGAGAAAAATGAAATTTCTGTTGTAATGCCCTAGCATTCACATGAAAGGTTTTGTTTAAATTTTTTGCCTTTTTCTAAGGTAGAACTCAAGAAAACACATTCCATTCTAGTCCATAGATCAACCTTATATTACCTTCACTTACAGGTCCTGGAAGGCCTGTATGAGCTCTAACATGTTGTACAAAAAAAAAAAAAAAAAAAAACAGTTTTTCTCTGCCAAATCAAATTTTGTAACTGTTGAAACAAAAGGCAAACTGGACTAGCATTTTTTAACAGTCCTGCCACTTCTAAAATTTTTACAGCATTAACAACATAAGCTGAATCAGATATCAAATTAAAGGCAAAAGGACAAGCTTTAAACACTTCCACTACTATCTTTAATTCTACAATATGCGGGGAGCCAGGCCGAAAATGATGTAGCATGGGCTCCTGTTTATCTATCATATAAACCCCACAGCCTGTTTTAGAACCATCTGTAAACACATTTGGAACATTCAGGATAAGAACTGCTGATGTCACTTTAGGAAATATTACAGGATGTTCCTTAAAAAAATCCCAATAATGGATGCTTAGGAAAATGATTATCTGTCTCCCCATCAGATCCACACTGCAAAATGGCCCACTCATCTATGGTGGCACAAAGAATTTTAACTTGATAACTGGAATATTGAACTATGATTATGCTTGGAGTAATTCCAAAATATTGTAAACACTGTTGAATACCATTCAGTGCTAATTTAGCTACTGTGGTGGGATAATGCTCAATAGACTTGGCGGAGGATATTTTAGGATAAATACAGAGAATGAACGCCCGCCATTCCTTCCCTCTGCGTATGGAGGGGGAGGCAGAAGGCATTGCCCTACATAGGGAAGACCCGCAGCAATTTTCATCTTCCGGACTCTCTTTTTCTCTCTTCTTTTCCTTTTTTTCGTATTCTAGTTCTTTCAATCTGTTCAATAAGAGCCCACAGCTCTTCTTCAGAGTCTGTAGACTCTGAGTCTTCTGACTCTGAGAGATCTGGGTACATTTTATTCTTTGTCTTACCTTCCTACTCCCCATTTGCCTGTTCTGACCTTTCTTCCTGTAGCATCTCTAAAGCAGCCTGTCCATTCTCCACCGCCTCACTACATGGTTGGTCCTCAAGACAGCTCCTCACTAATTTCCAGATAGGTTTCACGCTGCCCTTAAGCGTTCCCTGATCTGCGCCAAAGTCAAGATCTCTGCCTAGTTTTTCCCATGAAGGGATCATAATACTCCCGGAGACAGCGAACCAAGGTGCAATGGTATCACATTCCTCCAAGAACCTCTCTAGGGTGCTTTTCTTAATCTTTAAATTCTTAGAATGAATCAGCTCATTCAGAGCCAAAAAAAAATTGGGTGCGATTGCGAAGCGCCCATGGTAAAACTAGCAAAGTTTCCTTTTAAACTTTTACTTTTGGTTCGCTGCACCGCGAACTCTCTCTGCTCCCTCTATATCTACAGAGAGGAGCAAAATGCTTGCTTTTGTCGGGGATTCCCACTTTACCTGGGAACTTACCAGTGCACTGCCCTGACTACAGAAAGTTCTGAGTCCTTCAATGAGGTTCCCTATTCGGGCCACCACTTGTTCCGCGCCTGCCTCAACCAGCAAGGAAGACGCAATGCTCAGACTCTTCTTTAAGAAGCTTTACTCAGGAACCTTGAACAATCTTCTGACTCCTGGGAAAGCCAGCCCACAGCTTATAAGGCCTTGGGGTAGCCAACCCAGGCATTCCACGTGATGAATGCAGAAAGGTCCACATATGCGGAAGCAAGCCTAGATCTCAGCCTTAGCCAAATAAGGACTTGTTTACTCCAGAGAGCATTCACCATCAGGAAGGTGGAAGGCAGAAGCCAGTGCCATCTTTAAGGCGCGGCACTAAGCAGCTCTACAACATGCCTAATCACTGTAGCTTTGCATTTCATTTTGAAATAAAGAAGTATAATGTCTCCAGCTTTTTTCTTCACAGGATTTTTTTTTTTTTGCATTTTGGATTTTTTATGATTTTTCATGAATCTTTTATGATTCCATATAAGTTCTATTCTACAAATTTCTGTACAATTGTCTTTTTAATGTTGATGGGTTGAACACTGAATCTCAAAATCACTATAAGTATCTTTTTAAGTTTCATTTAGAGTGTGTGTGTTTGAGCACACACACATGTGTACTTGTGTGCTTAGGTGTGTTCACACTGCACATGTGCACACATATACTCTTGCATGTACATGTATGCCACTGTATAAGCATAGAGATCACAGTCCTACCAGCGCAGATTTATTCTTTCTTTCCTTTTTGTAGTGCCTGGGTATTACAGTCAAATCAGCAGGCATTGCAACACCTGTGCTCAGAGATGCTGAACTATCTCTCCCACCAAAAGACAGCACTTCTATATATCTAAATGTTTTCATCTGCAGATACAAGATAACCTTTCATTTGTTTGACCCTGCCTTCATCAGTAATTTGTAGCACTCAATGTACAAATCTTTCATCTCTTTGATTAAGTTTATCCCTAAGTGTTTATCTTTGAAGAGCTCCTAAATTAAGATCACTTTCTAATTTATTTTTAGATCCTTTGAAGTTAGGGTTCACAAACATGATGACTTGAACATTGATTTGATATCCTACTGAGTCCTAACAGTGATTTGAATTTTTGACAAACAAAAGCAGGCCATTTCAACATATGTACAATAACTAACAAGGACAAGGAAGGGCACTCAGTGCACTGGTTCACAGGAAAATGCAATCAAAACCACAGTTGGAACACTATAAATAAAAGACCCAGAGTCTGATATTATGGCTCAAGCTTCAAGTTGGAGATCAGAAAACCAAAGCATCGGGCCAGTTGCTCTTACCTCTACTCCAGACTGGGCGATCCTGGCCCCACCAAACCTCAGGCTGCAACCTCAGACTGCTATGCTGTCCTCAGTGTGGCTGGAAAATTCTGAGACCTCAATGTCTTCCCATCCTTCCTATCATGTGGCTGGAGGATGAATGCCATCCCTGAGACCCTGTTCCTGTCTTAAATGCCTTTCATGAGTCCTGGCATTAAAGGAGTGTGATCCCAAATGTTGAAATCATCTTTGTGAGAGCCATTTCTCTTTAGGACTGGATATTTTTCATGTGGCTCAGCTTGGCATTGAACTAACAGAGATCCATCTATCTCTGCCTCCCAAGTGGTGGGATTAAGGTTCTTTTTTTAAAAAAATTTCTGTAAAGCAAATGTCTTGGTTCATGCAATCTCAAGGTCCTGACTTTCCATATGATTTGATTTGGCTTTGAAAATTCAAGTAAACCACTGTTGTTTAAATGGCAAAGTAGCATTCTTAAAGACAATTAGTTTTAAACCTGATAAATTAATAGATATGAATTCATCTGCTTTTTGGAATACCATGGACTATAGTCCTGTAACTATCTTCTGCCTTATGTGACTATTCTCCAAACAAAGATTTTATTTAATTTTAATTAATTAATTTTAAAAAAGATTTTATTTAATTTTAATTAATTAATTTTAATAAATAGCAAATTTTGTTTAAAATTCTGAGTTTTGTATATACAATTTTCTTATCCTCTCCCTCAATTATGTCTGTAGATAATGCAGGAGAGATGATATTATTGATAATTTGCTCTGAGCATGGCATCTGACTTGTAATTTCTCCCTCATTCCCTATTCATTGCAGAGTTCTAAGAATCAGCAGCTTCTTGATTAATTGCAGTTTCACAGGGTATTTAAATGTTTGAAGTCATTATTGTTGAAAGGTTGTTTTGTAATTAGCCAAGACCCAAATCAAAGACAAATTAGATTTGTGATTTCTTTGTATTTGTTTTCAAAGCCTATGTGCCAATTCCTTTCATATCAAAGAAAAAAACACAAGGAATGCCCATATGTTCCAAACAATATGCTGGGTTTTTAAAAAACAAATATTCCAAACATTAATTTGAATCTAATCTGTCCTGAAAGCCAATAAAGCAGTATTCATCCTTGATGACATGTAGTGGAGGTGAATCAACACATTTTGTAGAAACTCTTTGAAGAAGGAATCAATTAAAAAAAATCTCCTATAATATCAAAGGAGTAAGTGGAACAAAGCAAAAAGAATAAAACAAAACAAAAGATGAAATGAAGTAATCAAACAGTGTCATGGGGGATAGTGACTTGCAGGAACTGGCAGAAACAGTTATAAAGTCTCAATAACATAAATTGAGTGAGTTCTAGATGTTCTAGATGTGGGCTGATGCTACACTGGAGAGATAAGTACATAAGGTGCTAGATTCTAAATTATACACAGTTCTTACTCTTCACACAGTCACACATCCGTACACACAAACACACAGGATGTATGGTCTATTCAATGAGCAACAGTTTGTTTATTATGATTAATGTGATGTTTAATACATGATAAATCAATTTAATAGATCCAGTATTCTTTTATAATGTTTACAAAATTGTCTCAGTCATTTTAAAAACAAAGGAGAATTTGAGAAAATTTCACAGCTAAGAAAATCTTATCACAACATGATGACTAGATATAACGTATCTTGGATGGAAGTCAACAACAGAAAGAAAGCACAAGAATAGCTTGATAAAATATGGACTTATTTATTAACTTTATGAATATTGATTAACATACCTTAACAAATATTCTATAATAATGCAACATGTCAACAATAAGGGGAATGAGGAACATGATGTTTTGTTATCGCTAATGTTTCTGCTATCCTCAAATTGTTTTTTGAGATGTCCACTTGTAAAATTAACTTCAAGAAAAGAGTGAAAGATTAAAGGCATTGAAATCACTCCTATAAGCAATTTAAGCTTGTTTGGATCCTTTTGAAGCTAACCATGTGTTATTGGTAAGAATGTACATGGGCATCTTAACTAAGAGATAGGACTTAGGAAAAAGTGTTGTGATTCATAGCAGGTGAAATGGGACAAACCCAGTATAAAGTGGGCTACTAGACGGTTTTGTATTTATGACTGATAAACAAATGATCAAATGTTTTACTAATTAACTGAATCTTTCTATGTTGATTTAGAGGACTCTGTTCTCTTGGTGTCCTCCATCCCCTCTGGCTCTTACAGGAATTTCCTTCTTCTCTTCTGTGGGGTTCCATGAGCTCTGGGGGTAGGAAGGGCTTTGAGGAAGACATTGCATTTATAGCTGTGTGTTCCAAAGTCTCTCTCTGGGCAATGCCTGCGTGTGAGTCCCTGCATTTGTTCCCTTATGCTGCAGGAGGAGACTTCTCTGATGTAGGCCGAGCAAGGCATTGATCAATGAGTACAGCAGAATGCTATTAGGAGTTATTTTATTGTTACTTTGTTTTTAAGACCAGTAGCGTTTGGTTTTATCCTGGGTCTTGGCCCAGTATCAATATCAATTTCATAAACTAATTAAACTATGACTAAAGGTATTCTTGTGTATACATTACCAAAAACATTTCTAAATGTCTAATTGATATCTGTATTGTTTAGTTAATTTATAATTGTTGGTATAATTGATACTTTAGGTAAGAATACATTAACTTAAGCATCTGTGCTTAGTTGATTACTAAAATCCTGAAAGATATTTTTTTTCTTCCTATCTCTACCTACACAAATTCAGTGATTTTTTTTAAATACCCATTTTCCCTCACAAATCACGATTTAGTAAAATAAAACACTTCATTTCGACATTTACATTTGATTTATTCATGTGAATCAATATATTTTATCTCCCTGGCTGTACTTCAGACATGTGGCTACTGTCAAAAATAAAGCAATAAAGTGATGAGGTCTCTGTTGGCTGACAGTATAGAAAATAAAACATCACTGTTTGACTGGACGACAGATAACTGTGAGTCTTGTTTCTGTAGCTGAAAACTGTTAACTCAGACAAAAAAGAGATACAAAGCAGTGAGTGTTAAGCTCATAGTTGAAGACACAGTTTGAGTTCCAGAATCCAACTGTGATTTAAACTTATACTACTTATTAAATATTTAATACATGAGCTATTTTAATTGAGAGTCCTTTTAATTGAGTTGGAAGGATGGCTCCATGGCTAATAACATGGATCACACCTGCAGAGGACTGGGGTTCAGTTCCCAGTACTCCTATCAGATGGCTCAAAATGCTCATACCGCTAGTTCTAAGGGACTTAAAATCTCTATAGGCACCAGAAATCACAAACACATAACCCTTCAGCACAAAACTAAAAATGAAATAAATATTTTTTTAAAAAGTCCTTTTAATTAACATCTCAAATTTTCTGGCAAAGCTAGTACCAAAGCAAACAGCCCATAGCTACCTGATTGCACAAATACTGACCCAATTTTGCTACTGCCTAGTTATATTAACTGCGAAGTCACTTTATCTCCCCATATGTGTAAAACAAATACCTAAATTGCTCAAGATTCTAGATCATATAATCATTTGTATTATATTGTGCTTGCATCACTTAACACAAAGTTACTAAAGTTATAGCTATTTTTAAGACAGATAAAAACTAAGTAATTCAGGGATGGAGGCAGAACTGTGCAGTACCCTGGATCCAGGCCCAAGAACACACAAAAAGATAGCTCAGTACCATTTTAAACTAGAGATTTTAAAGTAGTGCTTAGGTAATATTTTAATTAGTAATATGGTTTTTCTATTAAACTTTAATATTGAGTCTTTTTGCATCAGTGTTCATGAGGAAGATTTCTCCGCAGTTCTCTTTGTTACATCTTTGTGTGGTTTGGGTATTGGTGTTACTGTAGACTCATAAAAGGAGTTTGGCAATGCTCCTTCTGTTTCTGTTGTGTGGGGCAATTTGAGGACCAGTGGAGTTAGCTAGAAATTCTGCTAGAATTCTGTGTTAAAGCCATCTGGTCCAATATTTTAAGAAATACAAAGAAAAATACGTGTCTCATTAAATGATTTCTTCTAAAATGTGAACCCCAGATGGTGACTGGAGTTGTCTGTATATCCCCTATTCTGCAAAGCCTCTCGTTGATGTATTCGGGTGACACTACAATAACATGCCTGCTCTATACAACACAGTTCCTACCCAACAATGTATCTCATAAGTCTTATAATTCTAATAGGTCCAGATAATCTTATTTTTAATAACCTGATGATATTGTCATGTACAAATGTATTATTGTTTGACTAATCAAACTCCCCATGAGCTGTTTCTTGGATGTACATGAATTTTTTCTTTGCTATTACAAGTAATATTTCAATGTATATCTGTGCACACAGATCTTTGTAAACAGGTCCAAATACATAGAGAATAAATATCTAGAAATGGAAATCTAGATTAGAAGATAGAGTTAATTTTTAAGTTTGAAAATTAATTTTTTCCACAGAAATCATTCTATTCTAATGCAGAGACTTATTGATTAACACCAACTAATTATAGAGTTTTAAAAATAATTAACTAAATGCTTGACTGCATTTATTGGCTATCAAATTTTTTGTAATATACTTAGTCTGATAGTATATATATATACATATACATAAATATATATATAGAGAGAATTCTTTATAAAAGTAAATTCAATACTGAAAATAGTGATTACAGGTGAGGAGCTACTACTCAGGAAGTACTTTATCACTCATGTCTTTCCTATCGTGTTAATACTTGACAAGAATAATTCTCTCACTTTTTTATATAAACTAGAGTGCTGAAAATGTTCCTCTTGTCATAATGGCTAAAAATGGGTGAAAATGATTTGTGGCTCTATTTTGTTTTGTTTTTGTTTTTGTTTGTTTGTTTGTTTGTTTGTTTTTGAAACAGGGTTTCTCTGTGTAGCTTTAGAGCCTGCCATGGAACTCACTTAGTAGACCAGGCTAGCTTCAAACTCAAAGATGCACCTGCCTCTGCCTTCAGAGTAAAAGTGTGCACCACCACTCCTAGGCCCATAGTTGATACTTAACATACTATTTTGCCTTACAATATATATTACTCATCATAAACTTAAAAATTATAGAGCACGAGAATCAAATACATCTCAGTAATATAAAATGAAAGGTTCATCTTCTCTCTGTGTAGCACAATTCTTGTTCAGGGCAGCTCCCATATGGTGCTCAATGTCTAGCTTCTCCATCAGCACGCATCCTCATCACTGGGAAAGACAGTACAGTTTGCCACCAGGGAAAAAGCCTACAAGGACTTAGAAACAGAATACACTGTTAGCTTTATCCAAAGTTTGTAGTTTCTTGTAACCATTGAGGAAATAATTCAGAGCTAAGACAAAGCAGAGAGTTGGAACGTTTCCTCGTGGGATATGTGGACACATTGGAGGGAAATCGAGAGCTGTTGGAGAGCATTGTATTGCTAAGATTTTGTATAATTTGTGCTTTGGGGAAATCTTAATGAAGAGGATGATGATCCGTGAGTTAATGGGAGAAGAGAATAGAACTCGAAGAATAGGTTGGGACTTCCTTGAAGTGAGGTATATCCTTCTTTTCAGTTCTCAGTTTTTGAATGAGTCATGGTACCAGATGCACCATGAGAGGCAATGTTGTAAGACTTGAGATACAGAATTGTCATTGCAATTGAGCTAAGAATAGTTAATAGCTGGCTAGACAGAGTCAGCCATGTTGGTCTTAGTGGTTTGGGGAGGGCTTGTGTCATTATATTTTGCTAGTCACATGGTGCCCTGCAGTAACACTGCCCTGTGAGCATGAGCCTCTAGGTACCTGAAACTTGCATATTTTTCTCCTGTGCCTAGCTAGTCTACAGCAGTTTTATCTTCTTCAAATGGTATATAATCATCTCACAGAAAAATGAATATAAAACCGTTAGTGCTAATGATGATGGTAACTTATCTTACAATAGCACATTTGTGTCCAAGTCACTGTTCTATGGAGTTTGCATATATTAGATTCAATATTATGAACAGTCAATATCACTAACCTTGTTTAATGACTGAATGGACTGAATAATGTATTTTTGCATTCTACATTAAGTTGTATCCAAATATGATCACAAAGAAGTCTTTTTCTCACCTTTCAAATTTCCAAATATAGGGTATGTATACTTGTTTTGATTTATTTTCAAAATACACAGGAAATTCTAACTCTACTTTGTACTCCTTTGCTAGTGACCAATTTGTAGAAACTTTACAATTATACTTCATTCATGTGGGTAATTGTAATTAGTAAGGGGAAGGAGTGTAAAGTTCTGGATTATCCTAACTTGCCTTTAATCTTAATTGAGTTTATTTTTGGTTCCACATATACTAATGCTGGAATATTTATCTTTACATGTGAGGTTAGGAATTCAGTAAGATTTAGGGAAGAACTAGTATTAAGCTAAAGCACTGCTTTAGTAGGCATACCTAATTAGTATCCCTGAAGACATCATTGGAAAGAAAACATATTACTTGGTGGAAGATATGTGTTCCTTAGACAGTAGAAGTCACATAAATTGTGTTAGTTTTGTAGATTATCTGTTCTCCATTTCCAGTTTGATACAGTACTTTCTCTGTCAAAAATCAAAGACTCTCATCTTTTTCCCATGCCTCAATCAGAGGAGTGGAAATGAAAAACAAGCCAGGATTCCCCTCCTGAAATCAGAGGAAATTGGAGAAAGCACTATCTGTACAAGGAGTAAAAGAGAGGGTGAGAATAGAAACTACTCTTAGAATAAGGTATCTCTGAGGTATAACATTTATGATGTGGGAAAATAAGCATGAACAAGAAGTTTAGACAAGAAATAGATTCCTGATACTATCCAAACAAAACCTGTGCTTTTAAGCATTGAAAATGCTCACAAATAAGTAGAAATAAATGAGGGAGATTCCCCCAAGACCACAAGCATAGGTGTTGCTAATGTGCAATTTTAATCACTTCCTGTTTGCAACAAGTTGACTTGAGGACCTAAGCAACTATATTAAACTATACTGTAGTTTCAAACTAGGAAAGCTGTTCTCCAATTTCAGTGTCTGGAACTTTGTAGGAATTTTATAGATTGGAGTCAGTTGACTAAAACTATACAGTTTTTCATAAGATGGTTTTTGTAAATTTTGTGCAAGTTGTATTGGAGCCAAGAGAGAAAACCATAGGTTTTGAAAGTTAGGTAAAACAATAGCAGACTGTCCAGATTTAGAGTAACTATAACATCAACTAATCCAGTGATATCATATGACAGTGTGTGTGTGTGTGTGTGTGTGTGTGTGTGTATGTTCCCCAAGTTAGACTAGATAACATAAGAAGATCAGAAATTACAAGCGGGGAAATTGAACCTCTTGAAAAGCAAATGCCAAGGTCACACGGCAACCAGGAACGCTAGGTTATCGCCCAGGTTACAAATCTGAAGTACTCTTTACCTCCATGAAAGACTGAATTAAGATATGAACTCCTTAAGAGCCTAAACATTTGAGAGAGAGAGAGAGAGAGAGAGAGAGAGAGAGAGAGAGAGAGAGAGAGAGAGAGAGAGAGAGGAGAGGAGGAAAATGTGGCATGAAGTAAAAAGGAAAAAAAGAGATTTCATACTTTCATTTCCTATTGGAAAAACTTAAGATCAAACAATTTGTTACTCTCATTAAAAGAGATACCAATATTTTAGAGTAAAATATCCATATGTTTTAATAAATAGCAAAAGTAGAAAATGATGACCACGTTTCAAAAGAAACAGTTACGTTGAGAGTACAAAAATAATTTCCCAGCATGTTCAAGTTTGTATCAGCCTAACAATTAGCAATGGTGTAAGAGAAACAGACAGTGGAATGACAACTCATTAGCAAGAATAGGTATACATTTTTTCAAAGTTATTATGAAATGTTAATAGCTTTAGTATTAAAAACAAACAAGCAAAAACCTCAGGAGGAAAGAAACAAAATGTGGAAGGCCTAAAATTTATCTTGTACTTGCCTGTTTAGCACTCTTTCAGATGCTTGTTCTTTAAAATGCTTGTAATTAATCTCAAAATTACTTTGTGAAATTCTGCTTGGGAAAATAGAATAGCCTAAATCTATAAGAAGTTTATTTGGGGGAGGGGATTTTTTTCTTATTTTACATATTGATGCCAGTTCCCTCTCCCTCCCTCCCTGAACCCCCTCTCATCCTGGTTTTATTCCCCGTCCCATTCCCCATCTACTTCCCAGGGAGGGTGAGGCCTTCCAGGAGAGATCATCAAAATCTACCAAGACATTTGGGGTAGGGTGTATGCCCTTCCTCTTGTCTTTAGGCTAAGTGGGCATTGCTCCATGGGAAGTCCTTTTGTGCACCAGAGTTCCCATAGACTGCCCAGGCCTTCTGAGATCCACATTCAAGGGGTCTGGGTCAGTGCTATACTGGTTTCCCAGCTATCAGTCTGGGGGTCCATGAGCTCCCCCTTGTTCAAGTCAGCTGTCTCTGTGGGTTTTTGCAGCCTGGTCTCGACCTCTTGTTCATCATTTCTCCCTTTCTGCAAGTGGATTCCAGGAATTCAGCTCAGTGTTTAGCTGTGAGTGCCTGCTTCTATATCCATCAGCTACTGGATGAAGGATCTAGGATGGCATACAAGGTAGTCATCAATTTCATTATCGGGGAAGGGCATTTAAGGTAGCCTCTCCACTGTTGTTCAGATTGTTAGTTGGGTCAACCTTGTAGGTCTCTGGACATTTCCCCAAAAGATATCTGTTGAACTATGTTCATAGCAGCATTATATGTAATAGCTAGAACCTGGAAACAAACTAGATTCCCCTCAGCTGAAGAATGGATAAAGAAAATGTGGTACATTTACACAATGGAGTACTACTCAGCAGAAAAAAAAAAAATGGAATCTTGAAATTCCTAAGCAAATGGATGGAACTAGAAGAAACCATCTTAAGTGTGGTAACCCAGTCCCCAAAAGATGAACATGGTGTGTACTCACACATATATAGATTTTTAGACATAGAGCAAAGGATCACCATCCTACAATTCACACCGCCAGAGAAGCTAGGAAACAAGGAGGACTCTAAGAGAGAACATACATGGTCCCCCAGAGAAGGGGAAAGGGACAAGATGTCCTGAGCATATTGGGAGTTGGGGGGGCAGTGAGTGGACAGGGAGTTACGGGAAAGAGGAGGGGAAAGGGGAGAAGAACATGAGGGAGGAAGAAGATTCGGGGTGGGGGGGAGATAGAGGAGAGCAAGAAAAGAGATACCATAAGAGAGGGAGCCATTATAGGTTTGAAGAAGTCTATTTTAATCTTCACAAAACAAATATATTTAGTTTTTCAGGAATGGAGACTAATAAAAGTTAGTTAAACTAGGCAATTTTCAGGTGTTACTGTCTTAATGGCCTTTCTGGTTGCTGACAAAGGTGATTTAAGGGAAACTTTAATTTAGCTCCCTGATCATGTTGCAGCCCATGGGGGAGGAACAGGAACTTGAGAAAGCTGGCTCCATCACACCCATAATAATGAGGATAAAATTGATGCAGCTCCCTATGTCCGTTTACATAGTTCAGATGTTTGCCTCCTAGATGCCCAGGTGACAATTAGCACCAATAGTCACAAACATGGAGCCGTTGTTATAACAGAATAAAGCAGTGTTTTCACAATGGTACCTTAAACAAGACCATCAAATGTGTTTTGAAGTCTTGCAAACTAGTCCAAACAATATTACATTTTGATGACTTATACCAACTTTTATAGTTTAGTTCCATTAAAATGAAAGGGGTAATTTGTTTAATTTGATACAATTTTATGCAAATATGCTTTAAGATATTTTAAAATATAGAAGTGTAGAAAATGCAATTTGGAAAACAAAGCAGTTTCTGAGTGCAACATTTGTCAAGCCACTTTAGGATTGAACAGCTCTGAAAATTATTAATTGTGCATAACTGACTGGAAAAACCACAAATTCAGATAACTGTTCATTCTAGGAGTGATTAAGGAGGCAAATACATTTATTTTTTATCATTCATTTGGCATTGCTAAGTGAGGAATGGTTGATTTATATGAATTATCATTAGGTACAAAGCATCCAATTTGGACCTGGTAAGCTGTATATCTTAAAACAACAAAAAAACAATCAAAATCACAAATTTCACTTTGTCTTTTACTAATGTATTTTAATATTTTATGATGTGAAAATAAAGTTTCATGTAAATATAATACACATGTCAGTGGTCCAAAATTTTTATTTATTTTTGAAGTAGTTAGTAAAGATCAAAGATTCAGGGCATTGTAGGACTTCAATATTTTCATGACTTCTATATATTAAGACATAAATCAAAAAAAGATTAACCATGTAGAACTTGGATTTTTCTTAACTAGAGGAGCTAGTAACTTACTTTTTTATTAAATGTTTCACAGAAATAGTGTCAGTAGTGTCAGATAGCCAGCTTGTTTTCCAAGATTCTTATTTATCCATGATAAAAATATTTGTGTTTTTATACTGTACAATTGTTTCTTACAACACAGCTCATAATGGAAATATAAGTCTATTCCATTGTGGGGTTTTTAAAATGCAGTAGCATTTATAAATGACAAATTTTGAGTTGTAATGTTGAGTGATACCACCTATCAAACTATGCTTAGGATACAACATACAGTGATGTACACATATCTAGAAAGTCTGATACTTGGGTCTTATGAAGGTGTCATGTCTTTCTAATCATCTGAAAATATTGTTATTAAGAGTTTAGTGAAACAAAAACATGGTTTGGTGTATGAGTGTGGGTATGTGCATGTGTGTTTATTTCTGTATATACATATGTGGGAGTCAGAGGTCAAATTTGGTATCTCCCTCCATAATTTTTGAGCAGGGTCTACCACTGGGACATGGGGCTCCAGCATTAGGAGGTTGGCTAGTCAATGAACTCCTTGGATTTTTTTTAACTCCTCCTCCATATTGCAAGCATGTTGCGCCCAGCTTTTTATATGAATGCTGGGAATTATACTCAGGATTTTGTACTGCACAGAGCTGACTAAGCTTACTCCCTAAGCCTCAAATGTGTTTTAGATTAACAACATAATGTTACACTTTAATATTTTCAATGACTTAATATGCCATTTCAAAATTAAACATCACACTAAAACAGAATCACCATGATTTTGAAATAAATCTCAGCTATATGGTGATTACTAAAATATACTTTGATGAAATGTCTTTTCAGGTACAATTTTTTCTTCTCTAAAAATATTTTTTGTCTTAATGATCCCATAGACTCTCTCCTCTTTAGATCAGAAAACTCTTATTAAGTGCCTACTATAGAACATTTCTGTGCTATTATGACAATACAAATATTAATAAAAATTATGATCTTGAATCTAAGCCACTTACATTCCAGTAGACTTATTAAATACATGACACACAATTTCTAGTACTGTGAAAAGTGTTATTATGATCTTACAGTAAATGGCCACTTACTGCATAGAGGATATTCAGGAGTCATTCTGGTGGAATAAAATAAATGCTAGAAATAAGACTTGAAGGAAGTTCAATGATAGCTAAAAAGAGATATTAAAACATTGAGGGAGAGGAAATAGTAAAGCCCAAGTGCAAAGACAAATAGTCTGTAATATGTCATGATCATCATACATACATTGTTTTTATTGGACCGTAAATTTAGAATAGCAAGTTGAACCACAGCAGTGGTATTGGTGTATGTGTGTGTTATTCACTTTAATAACTAAAAATCTTTTGGATAGGTACATAAAAGTATAGTATATTTTCTTCCTTTGAAAATGTACTTCTTAAAAATAATGGGAAAGCCACGCTAATAAAAGCACAGTATAAAGTATCATTATTTTACTAAAATTAATATAGAATTATGAAATGCTAATATGGTGGTGTGATTTTTCTGTAGTTGCATAGTTAATTTTTCTGTTATTTTCTTCTTGGCCCTTCCTACTCTTATCACAACCCAAAGAAAGTTGAATGATTTGATTAATAGCCAGGTTGAGAGGTATGGACTGTTCATGTAACTCAGCCCATAGGTATTCCTTCTATATTCTGCTTGCCTTCAATGAAAAATATCTTCCCTGGTATTGCATGCTGCTCCCATGTACTGTAGGGGCGTGAGGCAGAAAATAGCTGCTTGTGTTGGTGGCTAGGTAAATTACTACATGAGACCCAGAGGTCAACTACATGAGACCACTTGTCCAAAGATTTAAGTATGACATCCAGAGACATTATGGATGAAAGTTAATACACGTTGCATATTCTTTTCTATGTCATGTCTTAACTTCAATCTCGAAAATAATAAAGTACTAATAATTGACTTTCTAAAATGCTAGGATACATGAAGCACCCATTCAATATGCAATGCTCATTAAAACAAGCCTGCTTTAAGGAGCCATGGCAGGAAACCTGGTGAATAGTTGCTTGACCCTTAGTGCAGTCTTTATCCTGGGAATCCCATTGTTCGTGCTGCCCCTCAATCCATCAGGTCTCCCTTCCTTAAACGAAAGTCTGTGCTCCGTTCTGCATGAAAAATGTGTATTTGTTTATTTCACTTCACTATAGTAACACAACAATGAGTAATCATGAAATTTTTTTTCAGTTGTCATGACTGGACAATGCATATGTATGTTCAGAAGGCAAATAACTTAATCAAAATAGGGTCATGAATGGAAGAAAATTTACATTCAATGACAAGATTTCAGGAGAGATATTTTGAACTAATGGATTCTTTTTTAGTAAGTTTTGATTACTCCATCAATCTGATAATTCTTCCATTTAAATATGTAAAAAAATTTGGTGAGCACTTATTAAGGATCTCCATTGACAACAGTTCCTTAGGCAGTGTTGTTATGACAAATATAATAAGAGATTTTATTCAGAACCTTTCTTTTGGATATATCTGGTCTTCTTTTAGACATTAAAAGTAGAATTGTGAACTTCCAGTGTCCACAGCTCTGGAGTATGGGCACACAGTTCTGATGACTGAAACATCAATATTAACTTTTGCATAATATCCTTTCTTAAATAATGTAAGACAGGATTTTGGCAGATCTTTTCTTTTCTTTTTTTCCAGTTGTTTAGTAAAAATAAGAAAATGAAGGAGCCATCTTAGAATACAAAGTTTTTAAAAAGCCTGCTTGTTAAATCAATTTTCTGTTTGGATTCTTGAGTACCATGTGAACAATAGACCCCATACCTAAACCTTCACGCAGGATTTTCCATTGTGCACCATCACACTGATAATTGGCAGAGATGCTAGCATATTCCAGCTGTTCAAAACTTGTTCGAAAACAAATCATGAATCAGTTGCAGAAAAACGATGTCAGCCCACCTGGTTTGTTCATTACAAAAGTTGCATAACACAAAATTGTTGCAATGTCCCTTTAAGTTTGTCCCTACTTACACCAGAGACATGCTTGGAGAACGTGCTGCCTAGAAAATTTACCATCACACGTGTGAAATAGTGGTGATGGACTAACAGTATTGTTTCCATTGCTATCACAACAGAATTAGAAGCCAGAAATCCCACCAAAGCTTCCTCAGAGGATTCACAAGCAACAGTTACTTCCTGATACTTACATTTGGCTGTGTATCACACACATGCATCTCTTTTATTTATTTACATTTATTTATTTATTTATTTATTTATTTATTTACTTACTTACTTACTTACTTACTTAGGCAGATCCTAAACACCAGGCTTAAATCTGGTTAAAAGGATGTTTTTGGAAAATGCAGCTGGTGTTCGGCCAACCACCGCTATTCAGCAAGTTAGCCAAAAATGTTTTGAAATGAGTTGTGAGTGAGTTAAAGCACAAGGTCTGCTTCAAACTGTGCCAACCATGATTGGTATTGACTTCCTGGGGTGCTGTTAGGAGGAACCACTGAGCATAGGCAGGCTCAGCAAGAAAGAGTGACATGATTCATTCGTGAAGGCTGCTGAGAAGAGAGCGGAAGTTAGCTCCGAGAGGATATGAGTGCCACCTAATGTTTTATACTATGACTGGAATTAAGAGGCCAGTGGGGAGTGACGACTGGAGGGTTGAAACAGGAAAGTAATATGAATCTGGAGGGGCGACGTGCTATAATCCTGGCACTGTTCAGTCTCACAAGTCACTTGGGTAACAAAGGGATGCAGCGGGGAGGGCAAGGAAGTAACTCTGTTGTAGAGATCATCTGCCTACCCCCCCCCCCGGGAGGTCGAGGCTATTTCAGCAACTGTTGTCCTACGGTAAGGGCAAACACAGCAAATGCTTGAATTCACTTTGAACTGTGTGCATCTGTTTCACTGTCGCTGGCTCCTGGAACCTTACCAGTGTAGATCATATCCAAATGTCCTTACTTTCAATAGCCACAGAAAATAATGCACTAAGAAAATTAAGCTAGAGTATCTTGGTCAATAAAACGTATCGATCATTTCATTTTATTTGTGAAAATCTGTGACACTCAGATACCTTGCTTATGCAACAAGAACAGTATCACAGTTTCATTATCGTAAGTTGATGGCATCTAAACTGTTCCATTTATTAGATATTGTGAACAGAGCATCATTGGGCATGGAAGAGCAGTTGTCTCTGTAGTGGGATATAGAGTCCTTTGGGAATACACTCAAGATCATTTGGTATATCTATTTGTAGCCTTGGAGACTATCTACACTGGTTTCCATAGCGGCCATACACGCTTTTGCTCTCGTACAGAAGTGATTAGATGTCCCCCTTTGCCTCACATCTATGCCAGAATTTGTCCTCATTCCTTTGTCTGTCTTAGTCATTCTGATTTGGGTAAAATAAGATCCTAAAATGATTTTAAATTTCATTTTTTCTGATAGCTAGGGATATTGAGCATTTCAAAAAACATTTTCAACCATTTGTATTTCTTTTATTTTTTTTTATGTGTATTGATGTTCTGTCTGCATTTACATCTGTGTGAGGGTGTCCTCTGGAACTGGAGTTATAGGCAGTTGTGAGCTACCATGTGGGTGCTGGAACTGAACCTGAGTTCTCTGGAAGAGCAGCCAGTGCTTTGAAGCAGCTCTCCAGTACCCGTGTTTCTTATTTTGATAACATTCTGTTAAGTTCCATGCCCTTTTTAAATTGTTTTTTCCTTGATGCTTGAGGATTTTTGTTTGTTTCTTTTTATTATTTGTATACTTTTTATACCAGGCCTCTGAAAGATGGATAGCTGGTGAATATTTTTCTCTTTGTATAGGCGTTCTCTTCACTGAAATGGCAGTATCCTTTGAAGTGAGGAAGTTTTACTTACACGAGGTTTTGTTTATTAATTACTAGTTAATGCCTGTAAATCGGACGCTGCTCAGAAAGTCATTTCCTGTGTGAATGCATTGAAGTGTGTTGTATTGCCTACTTTCTCTGCTGTGGATGTTAGCTATGCACCTTCTGATACGCCTGATCCATTTGGAATGCTCATAGGTGTCAGGGAGTTCACCACAAACCTTACTCCATGGATGGGGGCAGGCGGTGGAGTCAAGGGGGTAGAAATGGAACACAGTGCCATAAAGACTTAATGGTGAATACTGGTTCAGGAAGGGTTTAACAGCATGGAGGATGGGAGGGCAGTGTATATGAGGAACTAACACTAAAGTCATTTTGAAAAAGTCACATGGGAACCTATACTGTATGATCATTCATTCATACACACACACACACACACACACACACACACACACACACACACTACACTACACATTTTTATATATAGCGTGTCATGAACTACAATGGAGTGTGATTTCCTTTTTTAAAAGAGTGAACTCCCATCCTATTTGGCCACATGCAAATGTCTGGAGATCAGTCACACAAGACAAATTCTGCGTGATTCCACAGTATGTGAGGCCAGGAAAATAGTCACACACACACACACATACAGAAACACAGGGTCTAGGTTAGTCTCCAGGGCAGGGTAGAGGGAGGAAACAGATGGCTGCTACCCAACTGATACCAAATTTCAGATACTGAAGATGAATAACTTTTAAAATTCTGCTTCCAAAAATGTGTCTATAGTCAACACTATTACATTTTGAAATTACATTAAAAACAGAGCTAGACTTAATGGTTCTTAAAGAAGTTAAAATATGGAAATTGGGAATGAAATCAGAAAGCTACAGATTTTCAGAATCATCACAATGAAAATAACTGTGAGTCATACTAACATTCTATTTCTTTTTCTTGACTGTTCTGTCACTAAGATCATGAATATTCCTCAGTCATTCTTCACACTTTTGTTGACTTGAGTCATATATGGATGTAGTGTAAGTAGCCCCTTCTGTTAAGAAAACAGTATCTTTAAAAAAAGAAGGAAAATCTTCAGAATTACCTTTGATATTCTGTTACAAACCCACCTGTTTCTAAATTTTTGCTAGTGCATATACACCACACATGTCTCCTATAACAAGTATCTGTCTGTGTAATATACCTTTAGAGACAAGTATTTCCCTGCTCTAAACCAAGCTTATAGAAATCTGTTTTCTATTTGAGCCAATTTCTCTTTATACTACTATTAAGGACATAGAAGTACTAAAGTTATTTCCTTTTCCAAGCTAATGATGTCTGTCTGCATAATCTATATTCGGTTGGCATAATCATATTTACTAGATTTATTCTCCTGGGAATTGCATTCTGAAATTAATTGGCTTTAAATGCAACATTCTATTCTGATTACATTACAGTGCTGAAGTATGAAATCCAACAACTGCATTTATAAAGAAACTCCCACAACTCAGAGATGTAACACACTTTTCAGGCTTGTTTTTTTTTTTCTTTCATTACATGTTTGTAGAAAAATTAAGTAGACAAGCGAGAGAGAATTAAGTATACAATTGAGATTTCCTTTAAATGGACTTTCAAGTTATAGATCTTGTTCTTCTTACAGAGTAGCTGTCATCAGCTTTACATATAACTTTGTTGTCAGTTTCACTAGTGATAGGACCTGGGTATTCTTTCAATTCATCTTATTTTCACTTTAAATAAATATATTTGTTATTGTTGCTTCCAAGCAAAACAGTGCCAATTCAGGGAACCATGGATTTGGCCTGTCTTAGCTGCCTTTAGAGACATGCATCATAGATTTTTCTGGTTAGGGTCCATTGCTCCTGGGGCACTGTGTGTGTCTTCCTGTTCCTGAGAGCCTTTCTCTGCATGTTCCCTTGGAAGACAAGGAAGCATGGGGGCATGACAGGAGAATTGGTCTTAGACATTAATCTGTGTACCCTGTATGGCTTACAGACATCATTGTATCCTGGCAACTGCAATTGTTTTGGTCCTGGCAATTGCCAATATATTCTGCTTCGGATAAAGGTATGAAAAGTCTGTTCTCAACATAATTGTCACAGCTTTAGTCTTGTTGTTGCCTCTCCAACATGAGCCTGGTTTCATTCCTCACAGCCATATTAGGTGACCTTGTTCTGGTAAGTAAGCACAGGGCTTACAGACTAAGAAGTTTGAACATTGACTCCTGGATCCTTCCTTAGGCTAAACAAACAAACAAACAAACAAACAAACAAATAAATACCACAACAAAACCAAAGCAAGACCTGACACTTTGAGGTTGCTAGGAGCAAGCAAGGCAGGTAGTTGAGGGTATTAGAGAAGGCAATGTTTAAACAAGAGCTCCAAAGCACTGGAAGGTGCTTGGGATTGTATTAAACACAGAACTAACAGCACAGTAACGAGTCAACAGGGTGAATAGACAAGCTGTGGAATGAAAAAATATTTCAGACTACTCATTTGACAAAAGATTAAATTGACATCTGGGAAATACTAGCAATGTAAAAACCTCTGTAATGACAAAAAAAGAGTCAATCAGTTTGGGGAAGGCATGGAAAGAGCTGGAAGGAGGAAAGAGAAGAGCAAGAAGTATTGTACTTAGATTTTAACTTAAATTATTTTAAAGCACAAACTTAAAATGATAAACTTAAAAATAATAATAAATAATAAAAAAATGTTTGAGAAGGTGGAAATGTTAGCTACCATGACTTCATCTTACACTGAGTTGTCACACTTCATCTTAGATATTTTACAGTGAATAATACAAATATGTATACAAGTGAAAATCTACAATCATCTCATAGATACCTCAATAAAAGTAAAAATTGAAAATGAAAATTAATATACACACATAATAAGACCATCATTGTATCAAAAATTATAGCTACTGTAAAGAGTTACATATCTTCAGAGTCAAGTATGGAGTTCATACTTCTGGCATAACTTAGAATCTAATAAGTACTGGCCACCTTTTAACACAAAGTAGCCATATGTGTCTTGTGGCTACAGTTAGTTCCAAGCTCTATCCAGACCACTCAAAGGGGCAGTAGACAACACTGCTGTTGTTATACCCCCCCCTTTTTTTAACTGTTCTCTTAAAACTATTGTATGTGGAGTGGCTTGTAAGAGGTTAATTTCTGAATTTTTTTCATGTATTGATGTAAAGTGCTAAAATGAAATGAGTAGAAATCTTATCATCAAATTAACCCCCATCCCTATAAGAGATCCTGAATTATAATCATAATTTAATTCAGGGTCATTTTTTCCCTTGGTAGCCACCATCCTACTTCACATGGGTATCCCTTGCAGTTTTCAACTCCTAACTCAGATTCTGTAGTTGAAGCTCCACATAGTGGTGAGAAAATAGAATATACATTTTATCAGTTAATTGACATACAAAAAAAAAAATTCCACACCCAGATCTGTTAATTGGGAACAAATTTCTTAGTTGTTTATTACTTTTGCTTATATATGAATTAGAGCCTATTTGGACATTCTTGGCTTTGGCTTTATGAAGTTGCATAGCTCTCTGATCTCAGAATGCTGTTCATCTACCAACACAGAGTCTATAAAATGTGTGGCTTCTGCTGTTCTGCAGCTGAGAACCAAGATGAGAGACGCCCAAAGGTCTAGGCTACACAGGGGCCTGGGAAGTCAGAGACGATGGAATGGGTGTCTCGAAGCTACCCAGGATTTGCTGTGTCTAAAAGCCATCACCGAGCCTGTGCCAGAGCAGACACAGAAACAAGCAGCACGAGTCATGGGCTTTACTGTTTTCTTTGTCATCCCTTCTAGTGTGAGCCTGACGAAATTGATGGGATAACTGGAGTGGAAACTGGATTAAAGAGAGGAAGGAGAAAAAACACAAAAAAACAAAAACAAAACCAGCCCTACTTTCCTGGTGCCAAAGGGAAACTTAGGACTTCTCTGAGAAGAGGGAAAGGACCAATAAAACATGGGACAGTAAGGTCTGAGCGGACACTAGTGAGCACCATGAGGTAAAAGTGTACAAAGGTACCTCTCCGTGTATTCTAACTCTAATACCACAACGTCACTGGAGTTGAGACTTTATCCAGAATGTTGACAAGGAAATCTAGCGTTGAGGCAGGTGCAGAAGAAGAAAACACAAGTTATTTTTTATTTACACTTGCAAGTCTGGTGTGTTCGATAAACATTCACTGCCTTTGCCATTTGGTTAAAAGGTTTTACAGGCAGGGAGAGGTCAGAGCGCTCACATGCCCAGCGAATTATTCAGCATCTCTCATGCTGTTAGTATAGCATCTCTCCCTCCTGCCCTCCCTCCCTCTCTCTCTCTCTCTCTCTCTCTCTCTCTCTCTCTCTCTCTCTCTCTCTCTCTCTCTCTCTCTCTCTCTCTCCCTCTCTCTCTCTCTCTCTCTCTCTCTCTCTCTCTCTCTCTCTCTCTCTCTCTCTCTCTCTCTCTCTCTCTCTCTCTCTCTCTCCCTCCCGCCCCTCTCTCTCACACACACAGGGCAGAGGGAAAACTAGTATGGGCTGTTGTGTACTTTTGCTCAGTCCTGTGATGTCTGTCTGTCTCCAGCACATGTTATCTAGTTAAACAGAATCAATACTCAGTTTGGATTACTTTCACACAGAAGGGTATGGGTATGAATGTATGAATGCCTGTCCAATTATGGTGCATCTTATGACAAAGCACAGTGGGGACCCTTGCCTTTTGGGCACTGTTAAATCCTTCCTCACAGACTGTACATTAATTGCCTAGTCCACCCTGCTCAGTTGACCTTGAGAACAGCCCTGCCAATTCTTTGAGCTACTTCCTGATCTCTCCCAATACCCTCCCAGCTCTCCCATGCTTCTGAGACTTGTCTTTGGCTCTTATCCATACATCCGTCCTTGGTGGAAATCTATTTTTCCTAATGCCACTTTATAGAGATAAGCTGTGAATTATGAAGAATTTTCCTTTAAAAATAATATAGACCCTAAAATGTAGAAAATACAGACGTAAAAATTTCAGTGTTAAATATTTTGTGTAAATTGATTCAGACCACTTGAGTTGAAAACAGGGAATGATGAATATATGAATCATCTTTCTTTAAATTTCTGTTTTATCTAACATCAATGGTATAGCCTTCATAACACTGTGATAGAAAATCAATAACTAAAAGGTATAAAATTAGGGCTCATGGCAATAAGGAAAAACTAGGGAGAACAAGAATTTCTGCCAGTAGATAACTCCCTGACTGAGCACAGAGCCCACATGCTGTTCTCAGTTGATTAAAAAAAAGAAAGAAAAGCCCCCTAACATTGCAGTTGTGTTAACCAATCTTGCCTAAACAAATAACATTTATTATTCACTTTGATCCATGATGACCTTGTAAAGAAACTTTGTACTCTGAACTGTCTGTAACCTTGGAAACCTTGTGCCCTGAGACTAGAGGTCTCAAGCCTCCCTTTCCCTTCTCCCCTTTGAAAACCCTTCACAATTGTAAGCAGGCGCCTTACTCTTCCAATAGAGTGAGGTCCCAGCTGGTTTGGTTCTTAGCTTTTGCTTTTGCAGTGGGGAGTCACTTCCTTGGAGGTTGAGGAAACCGGTAGGCACAACAACACAACCCTGTTTCCAAATTCTGTTAAGCCAGCATTTTATGCTTTGGAAGATGTCTTTCCTTTGTTTTCTATAGTGTAGATGTCGCTGTGGCGAAGTATCCACTAGATGGCACCATCATCCAATTCTTCTGGGTTTTTTGTTGTTAAAAATGTCATTGGTAAGAACGTTATCGGATATTAATTCACACATTCTTTTTTATTTTACTTTATATTTTACTATTTTATTAAATTTTATTTTGCATTCAAAGCACAGTTCTCCCTCTCATTCACCCTATCCTCCCCCTGGCCCACCCATAGCCCTGACCCAACTTACTATGTCAGAGAATGTTGACTCCTCATGGGAACCCTAACCTGTGAGGAGTGGTCTGAGATAATATTTTAATGATTGTTTTTTTTTCTGTGATTATCATTGGTTTCAAAAACTTTAATAAAAGCAAACACATTATTTTGAAAAATATATTGTTTGCTGTGATATATACATTTTAGTCTACACTTGCTGAAGTATAAATCTTATAGATAATTGCAAATAATTTCACCTGATCTTGTTAATTAGCCAGATAGAAAGGAAAAATGGTTTAGTTTCAACTATCAAATTTTACTTGTAGTACTGATACATAATATGAAATACTATAAAGGGCAAATGTTTGGAATCTGCTATGTATTTTTTTTATGACTATTTTAAAAATATTTTTAAATCTATTTATTTAGTGTACATATACACATGTGATTTTGTGTGTGTGTCAGTGTTAGGAAATATTACTTTAATGATGTAAAGGTGTGCTATATTTGTTTATGCTGCATTTGTTTAGTTATGTAAAGCTGTGTTGCTTTTGCTTATTCTGCATTTGTTTAATTATGTAAAGATATGTTGCTACCTAAGGCACCTGATTGGTCTAATTAAAAGATGAATGGCCAATAGCTGGAACATAGAAGATAGGCAGTACTGGTGGGCAGAGAGAATAAGTAGGAGGAATTTAGCCAGGGACAGGGGTTAGGGTTAGGAAAAAAAGGAGGGAGAAAGAGGGAGACACCCAGGGCAAGACAGACAGATACAGAGTATGACATACAGAAATAAAGAAAAGTAAAATGATCAGAGGCAAAACATAGATGAAGAGAAACAGGTTAAATTAAGTTGTACGAGCTATGGGACAAGCATGATATAAGGCCCATAATTCATAACTAATAATAAGTCTGTCATGATTTGGGGGCTGGAGGTCAAAGAAATCCTGCTGCATGTCTGTGTGTCTGTGCCTGTCTCTGTGTGTTTTGAGTGGGTGGGCAGGTGACAGAGGACAATTTGCACGAAAAGGTTCTCTTCTACCATGAGTGTTCCTTGAACGGATCTCTGATACTTGGGCCTGACAAGTGCTTTTAACTGCTGAACCATTTCATCCTCTCTTTCTAATGCAAAACCTACCTTTGTGCCAACATAGTCTCTAACCCAGGATGTCACTGATGCAATGCAAGGACTCTGACACTGAGCTACACACACAGGCCCTGCACTCTTCATCAACTTGTTCTACAATGATGTAGCTACCTTACTCCTGGAAATTTATAACACCAATATAAATTTTGTCAATACATTGACTGGGTAATTCACTCTTTTAGAGTATTTTTACAAGTGTTATCTTTAACGTCTGCCTTTCTTGATTGGAAGGCTACAATGAAGCAACAGATGTTGAATTAATGCTTGCTGTCATGATTCTAAAGAGAGAAGACTTTGTGAAGGTATTCATTTAGTTCAAGAATATCAACTTTTTATTGCCAGGAGTAGACTACCAAGGTAAAGTAGATAAAAATAAAGCAGGCTAGAGATTGTAATAGACTTTTACAAGGTCATACAATTTGTTGAGGCAAATCCAAGATTAGAAACAAATTATCTTTCCAATATACCACATACTGGTTCTTGTTTTGCTCATGATCATAGCTGGAAATGTTAAACATTAGTATTCTCCCCTCACTTACCAGACTTAGTCAGAGAGTCGTGCCGAATCTTCCCTGAAGCCCCTTAAACATGCCTGATTCCACTCATCTACATTTCCCATCTTTAGTTAAACTCAGCATTTTCCACTTATATGTTAATAACATCTGAAATAACTTCCTAGCCTCAGCCAGGGGCCCCTTCTCCCGCCACTTCCATCTTTGACAAGTATTCAGGGTCACCTTGCTATAAATGTGAATGTCAATCCACAGTAACTCTAAAGAGCAGGTTATTTTCCTCTCTTGATGTGTGTAATGAGTGACCCTGGGGATTTACAAAGACAAAATCCACAACCTCAGTGTTTAGTGTCCCAGAGACTAATTGAGTTTTACATCCCAGCAGAGATGCTTTAGATAAAGCATGTTAAAGGGGCAGACGTCGAAAGAGAGAGGTGAACTGTCTTTTCACTTCCTGCACAACTGAAGAGGAAGGAAGGCATATTGTGCTTCACGCACATGATGCTCCTGTGCCTGATCACACAGGAGGGATGTTATGGAGTGCTTGCTATGCCTCATCTTAAGGGTTACAAACGTCCACAAAAAGGAGAGAGAAACAGCAAGAAGAGGGAGATGGAGTAGGACAAATGGAAAAAGAAGGAAGAGAAAGGGAAAGAAGGAAGATGCAAGAGGCTACTCCTCATCAGAGTTTGCTGCCATCCCAAGATGTGTGTGTTGCCCTTCCAGTTAGACTGCTAAGAATAGTGGGCATCTCTCCAAAGTCAGAACTTTTTCTCCCCGTTTTGGTCGGTACCCCCAAGAACTCAATGTCCAGTCCAGTTGATGCAACACGCAAGAGGCTTTAATGAATGGGAAACATTTGCACAAACGGGCCCACTCAGCATGCAGGCTACAGAGAAGCAACATTCTCCGGGCACGGGTATTTTTAAAGACAAACCCACAAGCTTAGGGAGGGGCTATGACCCCTGTCCATTGAGTACATGACCAGAATCATGGGTTCTAGTATGCTATTTTCTATTTAAGGCCGGATGGTCTTACTGTGCAGGTCAGCAGACCTCAGGGTGTGCTAATTAATCTTGTCTAAGCAAACTGGAGTTGCACCTATCTCTTTGTTTCTTAAGGATCCTATTTACCACCTGCTGACACACTGATGGGAGGGGCAGTGTGAATTCTTGGTATCTGGCTATCTTAGGGCCTTGTGAGGGAAAGTTGCAGGTGGTTAGCAAATTCCAGGGAACTGAGTCATAGTGGCCTGGGTTAGCTTTCTGGGTCAGACTGCCCTGCATTCCAATTATTTGGGCTCCATTTCATTTCTTTGCTAGTTTAAGTCTTTCAAAAATCTACCTGGGTTTATTCAATATTATCTCAACAGAACACTGGTTCTCAACTTGTGGGGTTGTGACCTCTTTGCTGGGAAGGGTCACATATCAATTGTCCTGAATATTTACATTAAGACTTGTAACAGTAGCAAAGCCACAGTTATAAAGTAGCAGCAAAAATACTGTGTTGAGGGGTCACCACAACATGGGGAGCTGTATTAAAGGGCCTTGGCACTGGGGAGGTTGAGAACCACTGCAACAGAAGGAAAAGACCAGAACCCAGCAGAAGACCAACCCCAATCAAAAGCTGAAGTAGCAGAAATTCAATCTCACTTCTTCTGGCTTGGCTGACCACTTTATTTCAAGGAAACTGAAATTTCTGTTCTTTTCATGACAGCCAGATTTTTAGCATTTTCTCAAGGGACTGGGACTCCAAATTAGGCAGCAGTTGCTACACATATGTGGGAGACAAAGACATTTTTGCCTGATAATTAATGTTCAGAAGGATCGGGCCCTGCTCCTTAAAATGGGCATTCCCCAAAGGGAATCCTAGAGACTTCTTTAAACATTTACATCTCAAAGCCTCTAGGTACAGAGGTTTAAAATGGAAAGAGCTCTCTGGCAGGTGTGGCATGTCTCTTTAATCCCAGCAGGTTCAGCTCCTAGTTGGAGGCCAGCCTGGTCTACATAGTGAGTCCCAGGACAAACAAAATGACACAAAGAAATCTTGTTTCAAAAAGCAAAAGAACAAAGATTTAAAAGAACTCTAAAGTCACTGCCCAAAGAAAAGAAAAATGGTGGGCCTCCAGTCTGACCAGTAAAGCAGCCAAGAAGGCCTTTGTTCTGGTCACTGTTAAGCATCTTTGATATGCTTCAGAAAGGCAAATGCTAAAAGGATTGAACAAGCCTGCCATGAGAGGGAAATCAAAAACGCCCCCTTCCCCCGAAGGTCAGCTGAGAATCACATTAGCACAGTCCCTGTCTATTGAAAAAGTCAAGAAAGAATACATAAAGCATAGTAGACCCTTGCAGACTCTATCTAAGGCAAAGAGTTGGGGAGGGGCAGAGTCTTGGAGACTTGGAGAAAATGCTGATCTTGAAGGAGACTTACAGTAAAAACACAAACAAACAAAAAACAAAATAAACAAAGAAAATTTACCCAAGCATGTCATTTTAAGGTAAGAAGACACACTCCATATATGTTGTAATTTAAAAATGCAGTGCTCGAGAGAAATATGCCATATAACAGAGGAGGAGGTGGAAATATGCCATATAACAGAGGAGGAGAGGTGGAGGGTTTTAATTGGAGAAAATGAATGGGAAAAGGGGTAGGGGAGACCAGCCTCTGGGGACAGGAGCAGCAGAAAATAAATTAGGGGTGGGGGAGACAGGCAGGCAGAGAAGCAGAGAGAGAGAGAGAGAGAGAGAGAGAGAGAGAGAGAGAGAGAGAGAGAGAGAGAGAGAGGGAGGGAGGGAGGGAGAGAGGGGAGGGGGAAAGGAGGGAGGGAGGGAAGGACAGAGGGAGGGAGGGAGGGAAGAAAGAAGGGAGGGAGGGAAGGAGATGGAGGGAGGATGGGAGATGGGCAGGGTCTTTTTAAAAGGGAATATAGTGAATGTGCACAGGTGGTGCTCTTTGTGGCTGCAGCTGAGGACATATCCTGTCAGAACCCCAGGGACAGGGCAGTACAGATGCCCGAATACTATGAAATAATCCAAAATAGCAAGTAAATAAATAAATAAGGTTTCCTAAGGCATTTCAACAGTAAGATGAACTTCTAAAACAAAATAATGAAAGATTACTTTGATTAATTGACCTTTAAATGCCAGCACGTCTTTTAATGTTAAGTCCCTAAAGAAATTTGTTCAAAATATGTTGCTACTTTTCCAGTCATTAAAAACAAATGCCCCATTTTCCAAAGTCATATATAAAATTAACATGGTAAGAAAAGTATTCCTGAACATGTTTTCCATTAGTTCCATTTCCTTAGATGTCCAATTTCCCTATTTAGGCATCCATCCTTCTGTGGGGAAACTGAGAGGAGGTGGGTAAAAAACCCTAATTCAGTAGTTTGATGCACTTAAGAAAGAAGTAAAAAAACAGGGTTATCTTGGCTTCAGTTAAGAATTCAAGATTAGAAGAACAATATAATTTTCTGAATTCTGAGTATTACATTATCTTTCAATTTATGATATTGCCAAGTTGAATTTATTTTAGAATACACAAATGTTCATAAACTGCCTTTTTATATAGCCACCTTCATTGAACCATAATCTGTAATATTATCTTTGTTTTCATTTTTCTGCATATTATTTGTATTGCTGTTTATATCTTTGTTTTGCAATAATTTCGAATTGATAAAAATAATACATTATTCAACCCATAAAATATATTTAATAGAATTCTTGTGTAACTCATATTAACATACCAAAATCCATTTTTATTATTAGAGCACTTCCCATCATACTGTGAGATGTACAGTTGTTTTAACCAGTCTCCTCTTGCTGAATATGATATAGTTTTCCCTCCTACATAATTCTCTTAAGCAAGCATGCTCATGAATCTTTGCAATAATCTTTTTGTAGTTTAATTAAAGAAATACCGAATGGATAAGAGCAAAAATGTAGAAGCACAAATACTGACTCATAGGGTAAGAACATTTTCAATTTCACTAGGGATGTATGGAATTTTCATTTGGTTTGGTTGTATGCTTGTTTGTGTATGCAGTCTTGCTCTATAGCCTAGGATGACAAACTCACAGTCTTCCTATGTCAGTTGTCGAGTTCTAGGGTCACAGGTGTGGTGTGGCACCATGTCTGACTTCATTGCTACTTATTTTGCCTTAGAAACTGATCAGCAAAAAGGAGACAGGTAAGTAATCAGTGATGCTTTCCAAAAATTTAAAAAGACAACTATAAGGAGTTGTTTAACTCGTAAGCTCCTGATTATGCCAGCCCTTGAGCATTGCATCTGGAAAACACCTACTTGCTAGTTCAGTAGAGCTTCACTGTAGCAGTGTGTTTGTTCTTTACAGAAGCTTTCCTTTAAAAATACATCCTTTCTATTACAATGGTGTGGTGGTGTGTGTGTGTGTGTGTGTGTGTGTGTGTGTGTGTGTGTGTGTGCATATGTTGGAGTCAGCGTCTACCCAGCAAGAATTGATTCTCTTTTATCACATGGGTTTCAGGCATTGACCTCATGTCCTCAAGCTAGGCAGAGAGTGCCTGTACACACCAAGTTATCTTATTGATTCATATTGGTCAAATGCATGATGTCCATTTGTGTGCTATATGGCTCATAATTTTGTGTGCTATATGGCTCATAATTTTGATCAGTCTACCAATGGGTTTGGCCATTTATCTTACTCACTCTGTATAATCTGTAAAGTGTTACATATAGTATCAACTCCCCTCTTATTTTGTGTTTCAAAGGACATGCATTTTAATTTGATCCATTCGTCTTTTTGGAATCTTGCTTAAGTCTTGCTTTGTAAGGAGACATGGGTATTGAAAATGTTGACCAAAGATTTTAGATATGAGTAAGACAGAAGAAACTGTTTAAGAGAGCTATTGTACAGCATTATGACTAGAGATTGTGAGAAATGGAGATAGAAACTGGTCAGACAGTTGAGTTGTAGGAGACCCCCAAATGTGATCAGTCTTTCCATTGCTAAAGGATGAAAATGTCCTTGTCCTGTGAACAGTTCTGTCCATCCGAGAAGTGAACAATGCCAGTGATGTTAAAGCAGAAATACTTTTTTGGTTTCTGTTGGGAGACACCAAGTGTGCAGGAAGAAATGTCTGGTTGCTCACTATTATTTTTTTAACCACAGTATGCCCACTGGCTTCAAGAGCGTACAGGACAAGATGGTGGAAACTGAGAAGGCCCTGAACAAATCATGAGCAGGTCAACCAGACTGATACACTCATCCCAACTATGTATTTGCCTACATTAAAGCTTTGTTACCTCTTGCTACCCCATTTCTGTTTCCTGCTATACTAGGACTCAGTCTTCTTTCTATTACGTGACCACCTATGAATCTATAATAGAGCTCCTTTCTCAATTCTTCAGGCTGTGCATGAACGCTATTTTTGAGTTCATAAGAGAAGAACTCAGAGACTACTGGCCCAGGTTAGTAACACAGATCTTGGCACTCACATGCATGTGCGTGCTCGCGTGCACACACACACACACACACACACACACACACACACACACACACACACAGAGTTATAGCCCACCTGACATTCCACTGCTGATATAGAAACCATATTTCCCCAAATTATAATCAGTAAAGTTACTTGAAAATCTTTGAGAAGTAGATGTGTAGATGTGTTAGTTCTGACTCATATAAATATGTAAAGTAATGAGTACATTAATTAGACTCAGTTCTCAACAATGTACATATTTCAAACGTCAGCTTGGAATCATGAGTATATAATTTTTTATAATTATGTTACTATGAAGGGGAAAAAACAAATAAAACATTTTCAACGTAAGTCCATGTATAACTGTCAGAAATATTTTTAGTGAATGAATCTGTAACAGTCACACAGGCAGTACCAATAGAGATGAATGTCAAGTGTGGGATTATATAAATTCCAAATTCATTGTTCATATACCTCTCATTGGCATACGTCTTTTATTTGGAATTCCTATTAAAGTCTTGGGGGAAAGGTCACTGCAGTGCCTGCCTAACACTCTCTTCCTACAAGCTGTCCAAATTTTCCAGCTGGGATCATTTAATTACCACCTGCATCTCCATCTATTCCAGCAGCTGGGAACCTTTCTTTTAAAGTGTTTAGGGTAAAGATTTATTCTGCATCTGCCCTGTTCATGCTGTTGGGTTTCTGAACTTCAGTAACCATAATTAACTACCACACTGGGTAGGTTCTATTTCCCTCTACACGTTGTGCATTTTCAAAAGTATGATAGTGTTCTCTGGTCTGTGTGATACTACTGAAATCTTTTTGTTTGTTTGTGTGTGCATTTGCTTTTTCTTATTTTGGCTTACACTACTTTAGGAAAACAAAAATCATGCTCTTTTTCTCCAAGCCTATAATACTTTGCTTTAGAAATGGTGAGTCTCGAGCCTAGACATTGCCTGCCATCTGCTTCCTGTAGCTATGTTTATGATTTCCCTGGAATTCTATCCTATCCTTTTTCCCATGCTGAATTACCTGACACCACCTGGGTGCATGTCTGAATCCTGGGAAATTAGATTGTCACCATTGTTCTCTGTAAGGGATGTCTTAGAGTCTTTGTTTTTATTCTGGTAACCACAAATTTAGCTTTGTCCAAAGGCACTTTTGTTAAATGACCCCTTTATTCAGCACTCTTCAATAGGTCATTTCAAGTAATAGATTCCATTTTAAAGCAGATATCCAACAGCCCCATAAGTTGATTTTCTCTGTTAAACAAATTATACTGCGGCTTCTATTTACTTATCAAATTCCGTTCTTGGGTGAATGTTTAGAAAACTCGGACAGTGAATTAACATTGAATTAAAAATAAAGGTTAAATACATACTTCTTGGTCAAGCTTTAAATTTTAATTTTATGTTTTGATATCATTTAACACTTACAAAAAGTTGAAAGACCTGAGTAGTAGTGGTGCACCCCTTTAACTTCAGCACTATGGAGGCAAAGGCAGGTGGATCTATGTGAGTTCAAGTCCAGTCTGGTCTACAAAGGAAGTTCCAGGACAGCCATGACTGTTACTCAGAGAAACCCTATCCCAAAACATTTGTGAGAATAATACAAAAGTCTCATATACATAGATATGTGTGTGTTATAAACTTTTATGCTAATTCAATAATAATTTTCTAAAACCTATTAAAAACATTTCCTTTTTTTCCCTAATCCCTGTGCTTTTTAACACTTTCAAACTAAAATTATCGCAGTCATGCCCCTTGGCCAAACAAAAACTTCCCTGTGCATTTCCTTAGAACAAAGGAAAACCCATCCTATAGGGAATATCCTGAAGTAGGATTATAATCAACTTGAAACAGCTTCAGGCAGTCCCTTAACTGGCCAGATTCAACAGGCTCCTTCCTTCCAGAGTAAGAGCTAAAGCTACTGAGATGAACCAAGCTGCAAAGAAGGTTGAGAGCAGACGTGATGACCAGAAGAGGCATCCACAGCACTAACTTAGAAGGGACACTTCCCCATCTGTTGAACTGTCTTCAGGCTGTGCAGAAGTCTTTCGTAGGTTCTCAACTTTTGTGAATAGTCAGCCATACTGGGTAAGCTTTGGTGAGACAGCTGTCTTTGAGTCATTTCTGCTCCAAAAGTAACCTCTCATTATATTTCAGTATGTAACTCTAATAAAAGTTGTTGGTTGACCAAGTTGGTTTTTGGTGGTATCTATCCCCAAGGAAAATTTTGCTATACAACACTTAATTCTGCTATGACAATGATACACACACACACACACACACACACACACACACACACACACACACACACAGCCTACAACATTGTCAGTGTCAGGGTAACTTTTTTTTTGTATTTTTGTTACATATTTAACTTCCAAATACATTTCAGCTTTCTTTGGTGGAATAAAATGACTGGCTCTCTTTTTTTTTTTTTTGCATATTTTAGAAGCAGTTATTTCAACATTTTCTCTGTCATTTATTATTTTTTTTCCCTTCTAATGTAAACTATGATGTAAACATAAGAATCAAGGTGTTTGGAATTATGATTTTTTTAGCCACACCCACACTGTCTGTTCCAATGTCACCGAAGTGCTCTGTAATGTCTCCCATAATTTTATTATAATCAGAAGCAGTTAATGTGTTATGCTAACATTTTAAAGATAATTTAACAGAAAGACATTTTATTAAAGGAAGAGTTGAGTCTCATTAAGGAAACTGTGGCATGTAAATAATTACAATAGTGGGAAACAAATTTCATACTAACACCTAAGGGCATGAAGAACAAAGATGTTAGGGAACTTGTGAGAAGAGGACCCATTGAAAAGGCAGGCGTGGACCATGTTCTGGGAGGTGCAGCAACTACTGAAATCCCAGTACAGAACTCAAGAGGCAGTAAGTGTTCTTGTTGGTAGAGTCTTCCAATGTTTCCTGTTAATCAAACTAGTTTGCAATGATGTTGCAGAGGGCTAGAATGATGAAGAAGAGTTGGAAAATGCCTTCACAGGTTACAGAAGAGATCAGAGGGCAGAGTGATTAGTGATTGATCTGATACAGACAAAGTAAGAAAAGAGCACATTTCATTCTTCTAAAATAAGATGTATTTTATTTTTAGTGATGTATATGCATGTGTGACTATGTCAGAGTTTTATTTGCTCATAGGAACAGCTGTCCTTGCAAGTCAGGAAAGGGCATCAGATGTGCCCACCCAGGATGTGAGCCCTTTAATGTGGATTCTGAAAATCGAATTTTTATTGTCTGAGGAGCAGACAAACTCCCCAGCCCAACAATCCATTATTATTAGGTAAATCAGCTAGTATTAAATCCTAGCTATTATTCCATTATACCTAAAAATTAAATAGGTATTCAGGAAACTGCAGAGGAATTTTCAACTTACCTCTCCAGTCTTAATAAGCCATGCCATCTGTTTGTATATTTCACTTACATTAAATAATAATTAAGTTTCATGGGGCTAAAACCTATTGATTATCTGTTAAAAGAACAATATTCAGTACACGGGATGGTACAGATAAATTATAATTCAAAACTAATATGATAAAATATGTTTATGAGGGAATGAGGGACAGCAAGAAAGTACAAAGCAGCCATGCTTAGTCCCTCCGGAAAGACACATGAAAGCTCATGTGATGGTTTATTAAACTGGTGGCCTCCAGTGATCTGTGACTCATGTACAGCTGCATACAGACCCTCCACTGCAATTTGCCTGATTCCATGACTCATTTTAACCAGGATAATTTGATGGCGTGACAATGTATCAGCCCCAGGACTGAGCATTAGTACATGCGCTTCCACAATTTTGCTCTTAGGAATTCTGACTCTGGCTATGCAACTGAAAAGACTACACAAAGACTAAACAGAAATGAGTCCTGCAAACCTGGATGGGGAGAAGCTGGACATGCAGTGCTTAACTGAAATGAGCTCCTCCCTGCAGGTCCCATCAAGGGGCACACAGCCTGCACAATTGACTGTCAGTAGACAACAGTTTTTGCTGTTGATAGACTGCAAATGTAGGCAGTTGAAGGACGCATACATTGTATATTTGAGCCACTGTGCTTGGTTGTCTGCAAAACACATCAATCAATAATCCAGTTCCTTTAGGAGATGAGTATGGAGTGTTCTAGAAAGACAAATAGTCTTTCATGTGTAAAATGTGATTAGAAGGAACGTGGACACCATTGAAAGTACCAACAAGTCAGAGTCTGTCTATTACATAAACTAGGAGGAAAGTTAGCCCAGATGACTCACACTTCAACTTAATAGAAAGTGCTGTCCACCATGACAAAGATTGGCTTCAATTTAATGTGTTTAATACATATTTTTAAAAGTGAATCTGATAGATGAAAAGTATGGGATCTGAGAAATGAAAGGTAATCACTGAAGGGATTCCTGTAAGAGCCTGCACAAACAGCGGATTCATTGGTTTGAGGAAAGCACACAGGAGCCACTTACTGCTAATGGCTTAAATCCAGCCCATTGTTTAGTCTAGGATGTGAATTTGGATTGAAAAAATATTTTCAAATTTAAATTGGCTGTAACTAAACGTTTCAATATAAAGAAGAATATTATGGCAAATAGGAAAAACTTCACATGCCCATGGTAATTTAAAACAATGACAGAAATGTTACAACTATTTTTTACAAAGATAAAAACATTCTTGAGATTATGCTAGATGTATTTCTTAAAATTATGTGCATTTTGAATAATAACAACAACCTAAATTCCTGAAGTCTTTCATTGAATGATTCATATATGGGGATTTCACACAGTGTGAGAGTATACAAAAGTCACATGAAGAGTTTCAAGTTGTACCCCTAACCCTCCCAAGGGGTAGTTCTCAAAGCTAGAGAGCTTGCTTTTCCTCAAGTCCCAGTCCCATGGATTTTGATAGATAGAAATATGAGTGCTCAGAAAGTTGAGAATGACTAGCCCATCAGAACTTCTAAGGAGATGGAGAGGGCCAAGGGCTTTGCTTTCTGGGGTATATACAGGTCAGGTTACTTTCTTCTCATTTGTGACTTCAGTCAGCATCCCTGTAGTTATTCTCAGCAGTATACCTGAGCTCTAAGCATCCAGTTGATATGACAGAGAAGTTCATGATTCTCAAATCTCTCCCATACTATGTAATAAACTGTTACCATTGTTCCACATCACTGAGATAAAATACCTGAAAAATCAACTTATAGGAAGAAGAAAGTCTTATTTGCTTATGTTTGAAATTCATGGCTGCTTGGTCCTGTTATTTTTGGCCATCACGTGTTCCTGTTTTCTTTATTGGTTTCTCCATGTTGATAGATTCTCTCAAATAGGCAATCCTGCTTAATGCTACTTATGGATGTCTAGGTATTAAAATCATTTTAGTAAATTATAAGATAGATTATTGGAGTTACTATATGACTTATTTACTCAAAGTAAAATGAACTTTGTCTAATAAACAACATATAATGATTACAAAAAATATGAAGATGTAAAAGTGTATAAAGTAAGAATAAACTCTTTCTTGTTCTAAGAAGTTGAAGAAGGGTATCTCTGTTTGTGGGACCAGAAGGAGTTCAACCCAGTAGTGCTATAGTTTCTCTCAGTAGACTGGCAAATCACAGAATACCCAAAAGATAGTCACCATGTGATAATGTGACATTGAACTTTGCAACAACAGACCAGGTTACACAACTTGAACCTGTAGTTGCAGAACCTGAAATCAACTATCAGACTTAGTTTATACAGCACATCAAATTCACTTTGTTTTGAAAACAAAGGGACCAGATACTCTTTACATCTCTGTCTCCTCTTCAAGAATTCCTGTAGACACATTGTCAACACCATAGGTCAAACAGATCAATCATAGTTTTCTAGCTAGAAAAACCAGAGGTGCTTTTTGTAAGAGTTCATATCAGCAAAATGCATTCCTTGATTTTTTTTCCACTTGTAAGTATATCCTGAATTATTGTTAGTTGGTTGACTAGTTTTCTTTAATTAGAAAATAATAGAAGTAAATCTTTGCTTTAATATTGATAGAATTCCTTATAAAATATATTAAAATGTGAGATAATCCTCTGTTAACCTTAATTTAAAATTTCATTAATAATGTAAGAGAACCCACCAGGGTTATAAAGCCTAATTATGTGGATCTTTTATAAAACTTAATTGAAAATAAAAGCAATGAAAAACTAGGCTCTTGCAATGATACTGTACATCAAAATCCTCAGCTTCCAAAAAAGACATGAGGGAAGGTGTGTCTCTGAAGATATTTTCTTTTTATACAAGTTAGTAAAGTGGACATTTAGATAATGAAGTGAACATTTGAATACTACAGCATAAGTTTGGTATTTAACTTAGAAAATAATTCTAGAAGTTATACAACATTCATTTCTTATTGAAAAAGAGATCATTGCAGATGAACAAACTAGTGCGCTTTTGGGTTTTGTTTTGGTTTGGTTTTTTGAGGCAGGGTTTCTCTGTGGCTTTGGAGGCTGTCCTGGAACTCGCTCTGTAGACCAGGCTGGCCTCGAACACACAGAGATCCACCTGCCTCTGCCTCCTGAGTGCTGGGATCAAAGGTGTGTACCACCAATGCCCTGCTCAAACTTGTGTTCTAAGAAATGACTGCTTAGGTAATTTATCATTTGAATGAATGAAATTATTGTGTATTTTATGTATAGTCTCATTTCAGTGGGTAAAAACTGCTTGATACAAATACAAAAGTTCTGATTGATGTAGAAGTCAGAAACTTTCCAAGTCCAAACAAACTACAGAAGAGCACATCAAATCTGATGATGATGGCCCCAAATCCTAAACTTTTATCTGCAAAAGAAGCTACAGTGTTGCACCCTCATGAGACCTTAAGAAGAAAAGATTGGCATTTGATTACTGAGATGGCTTCAGTAACTAGTAAATGGACGCTGGAAAGTATGAACTGTACTCTTATTTTGAATTCAGCTCTTTAGCTGTTGGCATTGCTTGGTGAATTTTATCAAAAACATAATTAAAATGGTCTCTTAGAAAAAAGATCCACTTACTGATGACTTGTCAAAATGCTGAAGATATCTATTGGCTCAGAAAGTTTGGTGGAATACATAGTATTAAAGGATTAGTAAGGAGAGATATGGAGGCAATATTTACTTACATCTCATGAATAATCAGCCAGCTATGTACTAGCATATGATGGGATTAGTTACAATAGCTCACAAGAGATATTTGTGTGACTTATCAATTGACAACTGAACGTGCCTTTGCGGTACTTAAACAGTGAATGGGTTGGGGCAAAGTTAAGTGGACAGAGTGCTAAGTCAACTATCAATAATACAGTGTTTATCCCTTGTGTGTGGCCTACCTGTTCCTCATGCCAGGAGAAATATATTGAAGTAGAAAGTTAACATGAAATTTAGTCAGAGTTTCAAGGACATTTAGATCACTTGAAAGGCAAAACAAGAAATCACCATGTTTTCCTTTGATTACAGCGCGAAAATGCATGATCAGTCATAACTAAATTGAGAAGTTTGCTTCCATTCCGGTCTCCACATGGATTTCTTTTTCTATCTGCGAGGAGTTTGATTATATAATTGCCATGAAATTTCTCAGTTAAATATGGCAGGTTGAAATTAACATCTCTTTTCTAAAATAAGTTGTCTGAAACCGGAACCACGAAGGGGCCTCAGGAGTCCGGCAGTCCAGCACCTCTCAAAACTCCCTCAGAATTGCTCTGTCATGAGGCCTTGTCAGCCATCCACACTGGGTTCCAAAGTGACGTATGTCAGAATGACAGAAAAAGTAACTTTGATCATAGAATTTCATGAGAAGCCACATTTAGTAAACAGGTTTGGTTCAGGGAAATAGGGGATAATTTAAAAAGACCATGCATGTTATGAGATAGTATTCTACAAGTATCCAGTATGTGTTTCCTATAGTAAATCTCCTCCCTGTCCCTTTGAGTTCATTAACAAAACTCTATTTTGTTAATGAACCTTTACTCCTCGCTTTTAAACGAGTACTACCAAAGTTCTTTAAAAATAATTATTTGCATTAGTAGATGCAGATGAGTGATTCTCTATGTGTGATGGGATTACAAAAGTAGGAATTAAACATCCACATCTTGAAATTTACTGCAAATATTAGTTTTCTTTTGTTCTGTTGTTGTTTATAAGGCTGAGTCTCACCTAGCTCAGGCTGGCTGAAATTTACTATGTAGCTAACGATGATCTTCACCTCCGGATTTCCCTCACCCCCACCTCCCAATGAGTGAGTCTATATGCATGCCAACATGCCTGGTCTGACAACATTAGATCGTAAAAATTTAATATAAAGATTTTTTGCATTAATTAATCATCATAAATAAAAAGAAAATAACATTAGCTTTCATTTTGTGATCAAACTTTTTGCAACCATGAAAACTCAGCAGCTCTGGATGTTGTAATTAAAAACAAAAAAAAAAAGTAGAGGACTTCTTTTTTTTTTTAATTAGGGGAAAGGGATCTTAAAAGGGGGAAAGGAGAGATGAGAGACTAGCCTCTGGGGACAAGGGATGGAGAGAGAGAGAGAGAGAGAGAGAGAGAGAGAGAGAGAGAGAGAGAGAGAGAGAGAGAGAGAGAGACACAACGACAGAGACAGAGACAGAGACAGAGACACACACAGAGAGATTACAGCTGGGCAGTGCCCTTTTAAAAGGGAACATAGTGAATATGCACAGGTATTGCTCTTTGTTTCAGCAGCTGTCGGCTATCTTGTCAGAATTTTAAAGGCAGGCCAGTAAAATGTCTAAATACTAACACTGGAAACTTACTGAACGTTAGACACTCTGCTCTGGCTGTCCAGCACAGGCAGAAGAAAATACAACGTGCCAGAACATGCATATACCAGGAAAAAGAATAAACTTAAAAACACACACTCTCCACTTGGATAAGGCTTGTCTAACAGAGCACTGAAAGTTACCTGAAACCATCAACAAGAGACCTAAATCCAGCTTAGTTTGCCTTACCTGTCCTACAGTCTGCAACTACAAGACTTTATGAAAGCCAGGACACTTTTACCCAATAATCCACAAAAAAATCTTAGGTTTGTCTCAGGACTTTAGCAATAATTTATCTAAACAGCAAGTTAATCAAAAAATCCTCAAAAAGACAATATCTCCTCCTTTCTAAATAAAGTGCTGAACTAGATTTGTTGAATTTGTATTTCCCAAAGCCTTTGCCTTGTTGCGAAAACCAACCTCAACAGACATCATGGGTTTTCTCTAATCATATTCAGGTCTCTACATTCAGGTTTTAAATCAGTTCCACCAATTCACTGCGATATTACAAACCAACTTACAGTTTCTGAAACAAGACAGTTTCCAAGCCAGCTTGGTGACCTGCAGCTGTGACTGAAGATCATTGAGTCATGGGGACCTAAGAGTTTGGGGCCAGTATAAATTACAGAGTGAGGCCCTGGGGAAAAAACAAAACAGGAAATAAGTAAAAGGAAGGTAGGAAGGGAAGGGAGAGAAGTTTCTGCTATTTCATTTTATTCCAAAGAACATGGTTATAAAGTACTTTAAATTGAGAAACTTTTAACCATGATGAACAAAATGAAATTAACACAAAAGAAAAAAAAGGAGTAGGGAGAGAGATACTGACTCAGTATTATTTTGGACTGTTCTATTAATGGAAATAAGTTTTTCAAAATTTTGTGTCTGTTCCCTGCTTCTACCTCTGTCTTGGTTTCTCTTTGGAAAATTTCTGGAGGAAGCTTTGAATAGTGGCACTCAAGCGAGGAAATTATCATTTTACTAGGTTAAGTGACATACAAAACAGATACACTCTAAAATACAAAGATGACACGTTGCCTACAATCTCATACACCTTTTACAGAAAGTGGTTATTCTTGTCTATAAGAAATTGCAATAAGTTTGAAAAAAAAATAAAAAAAGGCAATTGTCCTAAATCTAACTCAATTGAGTTCAAGCCCAATTAAATTCAAGTTTTATTACTGTTAAGCACAGCAATAAAGTCTGGGAAAATGCATAGAACAGCCTCATGTAAATAAATACTAACTAGAAGATGTGAGGATACGAAAACTAGAATTCAGGTTGCCACTGAACTGTTGGTGAATTTTGTTTCTTTGATTATTGGTGACTTTTGTCTCTGTTTATATTGCCCACCTCTGGATATTGGTGTAAATGCAGGTAATGCACATAAAAATAGGAAACTACAGCTAGGAAGATGTCCCCAGTGCTATCCATAAGGACCTCAAATCCTCAGTACCAATGTAAAAGCCAGCACTGAACCAGACCCTTGTAAACCCAGTGCTGGAGGAGAATGAAGGAGGCTGGTGGATTGCCAGGCTCATTGGCCAGCAAGTCCAGCAAATCAGTGAGCTAGCTTCCGGTTCAGTGAAAGACCCTGCCTAGAAAGAAAGAAAGAAAGAAAGAAAGAAAGAAAGAAAGAAAGAAAGAAAGAAAGAAAGAAAGAAAGGAAGGAAGGAAGGAAGGAAGAAGGAAAGAAAGAAAGAAAGAAAGAAAGAAAGAAAGAAAGAAAGAAAGGCAGAAAGCTGTTCTAGGTCACTTTCTGTTGCTGCAGCAAACACCGCAACCAAGAGCAACTTGGTGAAGAAAAGGGTTATTTCAATTTAGAGTTCACCTTCTGTCATTGAAAGAAACCAAGGCAGGAGCTCAAGGCAGGAACCAGGAGACAAGAATGGAAGCAAAGACCACAGAGGTGCTTGCTGCTGTGCTCAGCCTGCTTTCTTACACAGATCAGGACCACATATCCAGGAGTGACACCCCTACAGCAGGCTGGGTCCTCCCAGAGCAACCATCAGTCACTTGGTGCTCCCAGGACAATTGGATGGAGGTATCAGTTGAGGCTACTTCTTCCCAGATGTGTTAACATGTGATCAAACATCGCAGTTACCCATTTCCATTTTGGCCTCCTCACATTCGTGTGCACATGAAACCACATATGTTTATTCACACAACTCACTATAACAATGGGTTATAATATATATAATTTATAATATATAAATATATTATATATAAGTATATATAATATGTAAAGTGCAATACCCCCAACAAACACACACAATCACATCATATACTGTACACATATTAAAAGAAAGAAGAAAGAAAAGGAAGAAAGGTATAAGAGAAAGGACAGAAGGGAAGGATGGAGAAAAAGAGAGAGAGGGTGAAGAAACAAAGGAAGGAAGAAAGAAAGAAAGAAAGAAAGAAAGAAAGAAAGGAAGAAAAAGCTCCTCCCCACTAACACTAGCTAAACATGTAGGAAGGAAAAAGGGAGTTAGGAAATACTGGTCATGTAAGAAACATCTGAGAATCTGAGCATAAGAACTGGCATATGCACAACCAGGTAAACTGATAGCTTCACATGCATAGATCTGATTGATGGTTATACATGTTTATTAAGTCAGATGCATCCCAGACTGGCTACTGAGTTGTTACAGGTATATCAGATACTACCTCAAATGCCCTCTTGGACACTGAATTGATATCACAGTTATTGCACATAGAAGAAAGAATGAAATTATGGTCAAATCATAAGGTCAACCGACTTCAACACACTATCAAAATTCTTTACAGGACCAAAGTCCAGTGTCTCAACATGAAATGGAATTAATCAACGAATATATGAAGAAGAAAACTTATGTTCATAACTGAGATGCATAGAATATGCAACAAACACTTGAAAATATCTATTATAAAAAAAATCCAATAGAAAACAAGATAGCTCTTGAAAACAATGAACATAGGCATTTTTGTCTTGTTGGTCTTTTACTTCCTTAACATTTTCTTCCTGTTTTTGTAGAGATGTGTGCATTTCTCTTGCTTGTTGAAAGAAGAACGGCATGGAGTTGGATGGGTGATGAGAGGGAGAATCTGGAAAGAGCTGGGGGATAGGAAAAGCATGATCAGAATATAAAGTATGAAAAAAATCAATATATTTTTCAAAAGAAAGTAAAAATAACCAATGGTGCAATCAGCCACTTTCCAAGTTTTCCTCCATAAAATCATGGATTTAAAACATTGATTAATAAATAAGTAAATAAATACATAAATAATAAATGAATGAAATACTTTCTCAGGAAAGAATTAGAAGACGCCAAGGAGAATAAACACAATGACAATTTTGGAACAGGATGGTGAGATGTGCCAAATACTCACAGACTGTGCTCAGTACAAGCACAGACATAACAGGAAAGAGTGAACTTGAAGATAAATCTATGGACATTATTCAAAATAAACAGCAAAGAGAATTAATGAGGAAAGAAACAGAAACTCAAGATCTCAGAAAACAGAAAAAGTCCAGGAATTGCACACTATGTCTCTGGAGGGCAGAGGTATCAATAAAGCACTTTTGAAAAATAAATAAATAGAAATGACTCCAATCTTCTAAATCTTTAAAACATGCCAAAACAACAGGGTTGATGAAATGTAAAAACTGTAAAAATGAAAAAAAAATAAAAAGGATGTTGAATTTAAACTGAAATCTGCAGAAGTGTTCTTAGTTTCAGTTTTCAAAGAAGAAAATCCTTGAAAGCAGCGAGGCATGAAGCGTGGGTGGCATGTGTTCCTGCAGGATTGTGGAAAGTGCTTTGTGTTCAATTTCATGTAAGTTCATTTTTTTTTCCTCAATAAAAAGCTTCTACAAAGTTTAGATAAACAATTCATGAAATATCTAATATACACTCCATGGAAAAGTGCTTTTAAAAAAATGATAAAATTCTCTGTAGTCTTAATGACTTGAAAAAGAATATAAGTATCAATTCTAGCAGCACATATTGTTTGATAAAATACTAGACAAACTTTTGAATGACCTCCTAAACATGTCTGTCAATTTTCTTATAAGATGAAGCTTTACCCTAAATCCTGATGAACCACCTCCATGAAGCCATCAGCGCCTATCTCATCCTCTTTGATACTTGATCTGTTTCCTCACCATCCATCATTCAACAGTGATGCCTGTCCATCCTGGCTTGCCATCTCCTGGAATGATGTCGGGTCAGGTCAGTGTAGCCACAATCTCCCCATTGTCCTTGGCAATCTGCTCTGTGCTCCCAACTTTCTCTTTGCTTATCCATGCTCTAACTGGAGTGGAGCTCACTCTAGCCATGTTGTTAATGCAGTGACTCCTGTATCTCCTGTGATGGTTCTTACTAAATGCCTGCTATGCTAGATTTAACAAGTATCACTGAATGATGCTTTCCAAGCAATGCTGTAAATTTATCATTATTACGAAGCATTCCATTATGTGAGCAGTTAGGGATTATTTATCCACATACATACACACTGTGAGAAAAAAACTCAAGAGAATTATCAATAATCTGAGACACTTTAAAGAAGAATATTTGTAAGTATTGCAGTTTAATAAGGGTCAGGATAAACAAATAGACCAAATAGATGTTTATTAAGGGAGAAACAACTCACAACACAGACAGATGAACACAGCAGTTAAAACTGGTTGCTCCTCTCTCCATGTCCCACCAGAAAGAGAGCATTCTCCACCTCCTTCTGAGACCAAGCCCCACAGGTCACTTCTGCCCCTGGCTCCACCCCTCAATGGGTATGGTCAGTGCCACAGAAGCAGACACAGTTAGTATAAAGAAAAGATTTAAGCTTGATACAAAAGTATATACAAAACAGTGAATAACAAGTGTGCTCTAAGAAAAGGAAAATTGAGAACAAAACCACAAACATACCTAGTCCTAGGGTGAAGGCATAAAGGAGTTTACAATAGAGTTGTCCTAATCTGGAAAGCTTAAGTCTAGTACCTAATATATCTAACTAGGAAGAGAGAATAATACTTAAGATGGTTTAATCTACAACCTCATCAAGACCTGAGAAGGAAAATAATGATACTAGGGTAGACAGAAAGTGTGGATGGGAAACTTCCAAAAGGTGCAGTGAGGACAGAAACAGCAAGCTACCTGGACAGTCACCCAAGGTCTCACAGCAACGTTGGTATAGCCAGTTTTGGCTAAGGCCAGGAGTATTTGACAGACTACAACAAAAGCAGGGAGGTAGAAAGGCTGTCTTACCCTAACTTGGCAAGGTTCAGCAGTCTTCTATGTTTGTCTCCTGCAAGCATATAGGACCACATGTCCAAATCAGTGGTCAAGGTTGAGGCAGTTCCTTGCCCAAGAGGCCATTAGCCAAAGCGAGGATGAACTCCAGAAGGAGCAACAATAGTGTCCAACATACTTTTGGGAAAGTGAATGGTGCTGTCAGGAGCAACAGTGTCTCATGTCAACAGAGTACTAATATAAAAACATTTAAATGCCATGTTCTGAAGGTCTATGAAGTGATTGAAGATTAAGCATCTATGTCTGACTAATCTCATAGGCAAAGGAAACATGGGTGAGGATAATCTGTAATACTCAGGAACTTGGCTAACAAACCTGAATAAAACTTCCTTGAGTAAAGCAAGGATAAATACCTAAACTATATATATATATATATATATATATATATATGCACATGTAAATTCCTAAAGTAGAGGTAGAGTAAAAATGTCTAAACAAGAGGTAGAGCTCTAAAGGGCAGCAAGACAAATATCCCAAATTGTATCCAAATAAAAAATGTCTTGAACACAAGCAAAAATATACATACATACAATATGGCAAGTATAATGTGCACAAAACATCATAAATGGAAAGATTTCACACAAAATAACAAATATAAGATATAATTCTTCCAGGAAGGGAATAAACTTAATTTTACATAGGTTACCACAAATAAGAATATGTAACAATGTAAGCTGTAATACTAATGTCTCACTCTTACTAAATAATTCACAAGAAAATAGGCTAATCTACCTATATCCATTCTGAACCATACCTTTCCCAACCATACCCTATTCCTGTCTAAAAGAGATAACCAAGTCTAAGTATCACCTTCCAAACCCAACCCCAAGTAACTAAGACCAACCCTATGAAGATAAATATTATCCCTAAATTCCAAGAGTGAGGAAAGGGGCGTCATTATCTTAAGATTATTTCCTGCTGAAATGGGACGATGATTTCTCCATGGGATCCTGTTGGAAGAAAATTTTAAGCAACCAAATTTCACAACAGAACTGGCTGTGACATATTTAGTAGTCATCGTGTGGCAGAAAATGCTTGACTGGAATTCTACTTGAAACTCTGGCCAGGTTGTAATAAGAAGGTGCACCAATACAGCTAGCTAGTCAAGAGTTGTCTCTAGAAAAGCAGTCTCAAACCGGTTTAAGGTGAAGTTTGTAGTCCAGATGCATCAGGTTGAGTCAAGTGGAAATGTCCAATGGGGGCCCCACCTTCTTTCCAGAGTGTTTAAAGATTGCTGTTGAGAACTGTTATAGTCCTTGTGGAAAACTTAAATATCAATATCAAGGTAAAATTTTTAATTTTTACGGTATGCATTATGGAAAGGCAACAATAAGCATTAAAATGTAAATGAGAAAATTAGGATTTCAGAGAGAAAATTGCGAATAAGTGAATGAGTCCTTAGATTTTGTTTTCTTCTGCCTTACACCAATTGACTTCTTGATATAAGACAGAAACTGTGAATTTAATCTTAACAACATGCTTCAATTTAGAGAAGGAAAGCCAAATCCAACTCCAAAGCCAACATTGGTTTACATGAATTGGGACTACATAAATATTAGATAGTAAAGAGAAATTGATTTCAGTATAGAAATAGTTTACTAGACTTAAATATTTTTATCATAAATCGGATTCTTCTTCATTAAGTGATTCTTTCTGGAGAGCTGTCTTCTCTTCTGTAGGTACCTACATGTTCATTGTCTCTTGGCTGTTTGAAGATAGGTGTTCTCTGTTTTCCTGTAAGGACAAGAACAGAACACTTCCTTTACCTTTGAGAAGTCTCCGCATGGGACCTTATTTATTGGATGACTTGTCATTTCTCTTCATTAAGATGTTTACTCTTGTTCAACTCAGACCTTGATCAACTTAGATGGTATCCATAGCTTTTCTTCTCCTGTAGATACAAATGGAAAACCCCTACCCCAAGGTAACACATGTCCTGGTTTCCAGTCTGAGGTCAATACATCCTTGAAGTATACCGGCTGATTTAGTTCAGAAGTTTTTTCTATTGTTCAGTGTCTTTCTGCAGCTGTTTTTCCTTTTTCATCAGCATTAAGAAAGTTTAATGTTAATAAAGCATTATGTAATCTGTGTTTGGTTGTCTTGGTTCCTCCTGCCTGTTTATGGAGCATTTCCTTTAAAGTACAATTAGATCTCTCCACTACTGCTTGTCCTGTAGGATTGTGTGGTATACCAGTTATGTGTTTTATGTTATAATACTCAAAAAACTGTTTCAATTTGCTGGAAATATATGCCGGAGCATTGTCAGTTTTTATTTGTGCAGGTATGCCCATAATGGCCATTACCTCTAAAAGGTGTGTAATAACAGAATCAGCCTTTTCAGAGCTCAGAGCAGTAGCCCAGGCTGGCCTTGAACTCGTGATCCTCCTACCTCTGCCCCCTTCAGCAAATCCTACTGAAGATGTTATTCTGTAAATATGTTTCTCATACTGGTTAATTAATAAAGCCCTGTTGGCCAATAGAAAAGGAAGATAGGAGGGACTAAGAAACTAGGAGGAAGGAGGAATTAGTTGGGAGGAGTCAAGATGTAGAGCATAGAGGAATCAAGATGCCAGGGCTGCCGCTCTCCGGTAAGATGAGCCATGTGGAAATATTTAGATAAGTAGAAATGGGTTAATAATTAAGACAGAGCTAGCCCATTAACAATGATAGTCATTGGACAACAGGATTGTATCAAATACAGAATCTCTGAGTGTTATTTGGGGCTCACGTGGTGGGGGAACCTTGGTGGCTGGACTGGTGGCAGCCGGCAGGAAAAAACTGCCCATAACATGTAAGAACAACTTTAACACAAGTTCAAAAAACAAGTTTAGCCACATTTGCATGAAGGGTGGAAGGGCACTGTTGGGTTATACTGTCCCAGCTGGCATATGCCAATAATAAAGCAAACAAATGAACAGCATTTAGTCTGTGTAGAAGGCAATACAGCAATTGTCTGTAAGCTACTTTGATTCATGTTGCATGATCTGTCCTTTTTCTGTTTTTTTCTTTTTGAGACAAGGTTTCTCTGTGTAAAAAAATCTTGATCTCCTGACTCTACCTCTATAGACCACACTGGCCTTGAACTCACAGAGATCTGTGTACCTCTGCCTCCCATGTGGTTGGATCAAAGACATGTGTCACCATCACCAGGGCCCCTTTTTTTCTGTTTAAAACATCTCTGTTGAAGTCTTCAGCCATCATTTCCACCATTTTCCTTGCCCATCCATTAGATTTTATTAGATTTGTGGTCTCAGAAACTTTTCATCTGTCCTAACAGTCAGTATAGCAATATGCACAGAAAACATATGGAGACTCACCATCAAATTATCCAAACCTACAACACAGAAAATGCTCAGGTAATAAACAGCTACCCTGCACTTGGAAGGCTTTTTTCTTTACGGAAAAAAGAAAAACGTGGTTACATATTCAAAGATAATATTGCTGGCTGTTAGGCTTGTTACAGTGTGAATTTCATGTAAGCTGTGGTGCTGATGGCTGCAGATAAAGAAGAAGGTCATTTCTTAGTGGTTGCCGCTGAGTCTGCCATTAAAGGGTGAGAATAAAATTAAAATTGGTAAAGTAGAAGCTGGTACCACTGGTGACATTTTCTTCTAATGAAAATGGAAAATTCACCTTACTATATTATCTGTTGTATTTAAGTTTCCTATCAGAGAAGATGGGATGAAGAGTGCACATTTCACTGCCTTAGTTTCCACATTAATGTTCATGTTTGATATGTAAATTGTTAACTCTAATGCTCCTTTAGATGACTGAAATATTGAAGTTGTATAAATTATCATGTAACACTAAGAATAGTTACTGATAAAAATCATTTAATCAAAACCACATTTAAATCTAAATTACCTAAATTATGAGAATAATTAAGCACACTTGAGAAAGTAATCTACATTAAGCAGAAATGAAAACCCACTTCTGTACCTATTTATGTATTTTGGGTTTCCGTTGGAAAAAAAATAAATCCAAACTAGCGATTTTTAATCAAGGCATAAGAGCAACTCAGTGTGTGACTATTTTTTGCATTGGTATATTATGTATGGCAGGTATAAAAATCAGAAAATGAAATTATTAAGTATAATAAAGTAGCATTCCATTAAACATTGAAAAAATGCCAGATTCAGAATCTTAGCTAGTGTGAAATGTATGGAGTCACATAATAGATGTTAAAGAAAGAAATTTGTAGTCCAGCTGAGAAAACTCCCTGGAGGAAATGAATGGGAAACACATAAACCATGATTCAAAACAACACTTCATTTATGTTTCCCATTGATTATACATACAACTCTTAAAAACCTGCTCCATTTGAGACATATGAATGGACATATTAATGCTTCATGCTCTCCAGTAGATAAAGCATCGGATGAAAAATGAAATGACACTGGAATAACTTTACAGTTATTGGCAAGAAAAGAGAGAAAATACAGCCAAGTGCTCTTCATCTTTACAGAAGACAAATTGGAGGGAAATGAGAATCCATATCCGAATCCACTCACATCCTACCTAGAAGATGGCTCTGTCTATGCTTCCTGGCAATAAGAACCCTGAACTGGGTAGGAGATACCCAAGAGAAGTATAAAGAGATTCAGAAAGCCATCCAGCTAAGGTACATCATACATGCATGTGAAAATGTTATGATGAAACCTATTAGTTAGCACAACTGCCAGGTGTTAATCAAGAAGGAAGAGCTAGCATCAAGCTGCAAAACAATGTTTCAAGTGAGAGTAAAATATGAACACAAAATATTCAAAAAGGAGGGTGGCAGTGTGTAGGGGGTGGGGAGATGTAGATATTCAACACAAATAGAAACAGAAGGAAGCTGGATAGAAATGTTTATTTCAGACCAAGGTAGACATTAAATTTTAAAACCACATAAAATTAACATCACAAATGAAAAACATTCTTTCACTTTAAGGAAAGAGAAAAAATTACAAGCTAAGTCTTGTTGAAAGAAATAAATAGAAAATATGAATAATAGGTCAAATTGCTGAAATAGTCATTTGAAAACCACAAAAAATATCAATAAAATAATAGCTTTTTTTTGTGAGAGGATAAAATGGCCAAGTCGTTCGTTCAGTCAATTGAAATCCAACCTCATAGTTAATACAACTTAGTCTAGGTAGCTTCTAAAGTCAAGAAGTTGATTCAAATCATGTTTCTGGTGGCTGAAAGTGCCAAAAAGAGTGACTCTGCCAATCTGCTGGTGGCCATGTCAGAACATCAACAAAGGAGCAGAAAGGAATCAACTAAGTGCAAAATGGGAAGGACTTAGGGAAGCAGGATGAAATAGCCAAGCCTGCTGCCATGACAACAACACATTCTTAGAAACAATGGAATCCCAAGAGACCAAAGTTATCCCTTAGAACCAGCTTCTTTTATTCATGACTTTGCAGTCTCATGACCCAGTTACTTTTGCTCAGCCCTATCACTTAAAGTTCCGAGTACCTCAACCCTTCATGAGATATTCCATAACCATAGTGTGACGTCTCCCAGTTAACAGTACTGATATAAGAACATATTGTTAAGTGCTGGCTGTAGTACCTATAGGACTTGCTTTATAGACAAGTTTTACTAATTAGGTGAAGGCTGGCATAGAACTCTCTATGGGTGCAGCCTGTCTCTCAAGTGCTGGGATTACAGAAGTGTGCTAGCATGGTCACTCCATGGTGACTTTTTCTTACTAAAAATTATTATTTATAATTGTTATGTCTTCCTTATTAAAAATAAGGAGGGAATTAGTGAGTCTAGGAAATATGAATGAAATGTTATCAGTCTGAAAAATATTATAATAACATAAAACTGTGAACAATTTATGAAACAGTGAAGAATAGACATGGCAGTGATTGTCTTTCATTTGGAATAAACAACAGAAAGCCACAGAAGATCATACTACAGAAATGAGCAGAAATTTTGAAACAGTTTCAGGCTGGAGAGATGACCCAGCATTTGCTAATCTCATAAAGGACACAAATTGTGTTCCCAGCACAGCCTGCAAAGCCAGCCACAGGGGATCTTACGTCTTTTTGAGGAATTGATGAACATGTGCACACAGAGAAATATGTTGCTTATTCATAGAAACATATACACATACATATAAATAGAAATAAAAAGCTAAAATTCATGCAAACCCAAAGAAGAACCCCCCGAAAAGAAAGAAAGAAGGAAAGAAAGAAAGAAGGAAAGAAAGAAAGAACAAAAGAAAGGAAAATCCCAGTGTGGAAAAGGGAAAACAGGCACAAGCACAAAATCCCACCTCAAACCAAGAAACTGTTTACATTTGATACATGCTGGAATAAGGAAAATCAGTTTTCTTTGATTAAGTGACCCTGGGTATATCAACCATACTCTATGGTGGGTCCTTGCCCAGGCATAGTTTTCCAACATAAAGTGGACTTTAAGTTTTTTATTGTGCATTTTGGAGCTTTCTATTGTTTTGTTTTATTTTGTTTTAGATATAAAGCTGTTAGCCTGTTACTAGCATTTCTTATTGGCTAGCTCTGTCTTAAATATTAACCCATTTCTATTAATCTAAGTATTTCCACGTGGTCTTATCTTACCAGAGAGAGGGGCTGGACTTCTGCTCTGTCCATCCTCCATGTTGAATCTCCCTCCTACTTCTTCTCCTCTCCTCCTTGTCTCCTAGTCCCGCCTATCTTGTTTTCTTATTGGCCACCAGTGCTTTATTCATTAATCAGTACAAGAAACATATTTAGAGAATAACATCTCCCACCATATCCTCTTTTCTGTCTAAAATAAAAAGAAGGGTTTTAATCTTAACATAGTAAAATATATAACAAAACACTTATCAAATAAGAACCACAGTTAACGATGTTTAGACTATTAACATTTAGCAAGATATAAAGAAAATATTTTATCTTCTATCCTATCTTTGTGAGTCTAAAGTACTATATGTAACTTATCTTTAATCCTAACTAAGGGAAACTATAACCATAACTATCTGTCTTCAACTCCATCAAAGACCACAGAAAGATAATATATATACTCTAGAAATGACAGAGACAATTCACTACCTTGTCAGTCACCAAAGTTCTTTTTTTTTTAAGCGAGAGAAAGAACATGAAGCTTGATGGATGGTAGAGCAGTACAACTTCGAAGAGAAAGGAAGAGGAAAGTGATCAAAATGAAATAAAGTGTTAATAAAATTTCAATAAAATACAATCCCCAAATGAGAAAACAGTTAAAGGGTGAAATCAACTATTGTGATTGATAATTAGAATTTTATCTAGGTATTGACCTGTTCGAAATTAGTATTTTATTGCTTAGATATAACAACAAAATTTTCATTAAATTCTGAACAATATATTTTAATTAAGAAAATAAAACTCAAGTGCATTTGGACAACTGTCAAAACCCTGTTTAATCTGAGAACATGTAAGGTAAAAATGCTTAAGATAACATTTAGGGTGTTCTTCTAAAAGAAGGTTGTCATGAGATTATGACCATGAATCAAACTAGGAAAAAATGTTTTTCTGTGTACCCTAAAAGACAAAATTGAATAAAGTTACTAAGAAACAGTATTCAAAAACAAAGTAATTGAACTGACTTGGAATAGCTTCATAGGTAAATGGCATTCACTTCCTGGTAACAGAAGACTAAGGGCAAGATATCAATGAGTTATCATGAGGCAAAATGAAGAAATAGGTGTTGACTTCATTTATTCATAAAAATAGTTCTGGTTTACAATTTTTTAGAACATGCTCATGCACATGCATGTGTGTTTCATAAAATTTGACTTACCAAGAAAATACAAGAAATTATTGCAGGGAGATACTAAAGAAATTCAGATTACTATTTATCATTAAATCTCTCCTGCCCTTGTAATTGTATGTATGCATTATGGAATTTATAATCGGGTAAGATTAAAGTATCATTTTGTTATGGTACAAACACAGTACTCCAAACATTTTAATTTAAATCATTTAATGGAACACCTCATTATTTGTTTATATTTTCTCTAACCTGACCCTTGAGTGTAGACATGGAAAAAACTCATCCCTAAGATAACTACAAAGTGAGCACACAAGGGCTTTTAATAATTTCCAGTTTAACTCCATAAAGAGTAGATCAATTGTAGGGCAGAAGTTCATTTTCTAGGTGGTTGGGTAAGAGCCATAAATATTTTACCATGCAGCTAGCTCTTGTTTGGTATAATGATAGACAGAAGAACTCTTCAGTGTGTAATAAAAAAAGTGGTTGACTACAGTGCTTGATCTGCTTGATCATTCACATTTAATTATCTTGAATAAAAATAATGAAGGAGAAAGAGAAAAATCTTCAAAACCCGACTTTCCTTCTGAGTCTCAACATAGAGTAAAGATCTACAGAGTCAGGGGGAAACAGGGACGCAGCCAAGAAGGAAATGGAATTGAACACGAACTAATAATATAAAACTTATAATTATTAGGTTGACTGGAATAACTCAAGTACATTGCCTTGCAAATTGTTTCAAGGCTTGACCTGAAAAGAGAAACCCACTGTTTATATGTTAGACCCTCAATCAGTCATCTTTATTGTATATAACAAAAACATCAATATTTATATTGATAAACACTCAATATTTATATTAGAAAATATTAGAAGACTAAAGTCCTACCTTAAGTATTGCCCCAACCCAGGTCTGTTTTAGAAGACAGTTTTGTCCTACTCAGTAATCAAGGAAAGAAATTTGAAAGAGTTCTTGTCATTGAAAGGGCAAGGCTATAACAACAGAGGGAAAGGTCACAAAGCACCTGTAATTGGAAAGCAAAGAGCCAATTAACTAAAAGCTCCTTTAATTTATTTCTATTTAAAAACTCACTGCAGTACCCAATGATTCTCATTCTATTTTACAAGATCCAGATGGACTCTCACAGCGATTACAACACTGGTGTTTCAGTGCCCAGCCTGTGGTGTCCTACGCATTGTGCTGATGAGAAATCCACTGTATGCTTCCAGAGGCCTCCATGCTTCTCCTCTTGAATGCCAGTGTTATTTCATTATCAAGTACTTCTGTAAGCCCATAAGCTGTGTAAATTGTATAAATTGACAAAGTGAAGTAACCATTAGTGAAATAAGCCTTATTTACTTATCTATTTATTTGCAATAATGATTTTGATGGTTCAGGATTCTTGGCAAACACCCACTGAAATATTGAACCTGAACTAAATATGAGGGTAAAAGTTACAAAGAAAAAACAGAATAAACATGCTTTTTTTCTGAAGGAGGGAACACCAATGTGTGGTTGCTGCTCAAAAGTAGAAGGTTTGCCTAGGAAGTATCAGTCTCAGGATTCAAGTCCCCATACTGGGAAATAAGAAGTAAACCCATGCTTTACAAAGTTTGCTTTCTTGAGTATTTAAGTAGTTCTTCTATTAAAATTTAAGATTATAAGTCTTAATGAATAAAATATAAACTCTGTGCAAGAAATGTGACAATAAATTGTAACTGGCAGTGGTACAATTACATAAAAGTCTTTGGCATTTAGAAGAGATATGGGGAGTAAATACACTATTGTGTAACAGAAAATTAGACACTTCCAAGTAAACTTGAACTCCTATTTTATACAGCAATCATACTCTCTGTAATTTAGAGTGAAACTAGTTGTTTTGCCTTTTATTAAATTTAAGAATATTCAACAAAACTCATAATTTTAACACTTATTAATTAAATTTCATTAACTAAAATAAAACTTAAGCTGAGGGTTAGTTCAGTAGTAGAAATCTTACTTAGGATGTGTAAGGTACTGTGTTCCATGCCCAGAAATATAAAAAATAAATAAACAAAAATGACAAATAAAAATTGTACTCCATTTGAGGTATTTTTGAATTATGTATATATTATAGAATGGCTAATTAACATTATGTATTACCTCACATTAGATTTTTTGTGATAAGAATGATTAAAACCATGGGAGGTGGCAAAGGAGCTCTAGAGAGGGAATAAGCAGGCTACAAAGAGGAAAGTGATTAAAATGTCAATGGGGTGTGAGAGGGGGTTCTTACCTAAAGAGTGAGAAAGGAAAACAACATAGGACTCTGGAGAAAGGGGATAAATAATACCAAATACAGTTGGAAAGGCCACAGGAAATAGTATTATTTTATGCTTCCTTAAAATTACATATACGAAGACATACCCTATATCGATATCACCTATACCTATCTATCTATCTATCTATCTATCATCTATCCATCTATATATCTATTTATCTAAGCCACTTGGGGAAACAATGCTCATACTTACTATAAACCTTATAGAATATCTAAGGAAAACCCCAGTCCAAGGTGTGGGAATCCTCTGTAAAAGTTATTATTCAGAGGAGTCCAAGAGACTCCCAAATCAACATAAGCTGATTATATTGCCTTTGATGATGAGGCCTCATTGCTGTAAACAACAAACACTTGAGATACAGGCCTCAGAAAAATCAAGCTAGAATAGATCTGGAAGATCTATTCATCTGAGGATGAATTCTTATAGTACCAGAAGCTGTTATGCATACTCGAAACTAGGGATGAAAATCAATCAATAGTCTTACGTTCTTATAAAGTCTATAAGCCACAATAATGACAAGCATGGCAAGATAGCCTATGGTGGTTTCGATAAGAATGTCTCATAGGCTCATATATTTTATTGTTCAGTCACCAGGCAGTGAAGTTATTTTTGAGAAAGATGATATGGCAACTTAGATGGGAGAAATCTCACCAGGTTCCATCCCTAGATAAAGAGGTACAGATAACCTCTATGGAGGATGGGACATTAATTCTATCATGCATAAGCTCCATGATGAGTTATCCAATCCAAGTCATCAGCTATAAACACATAGGCATATGGGTAACAATGTATTCAACGATAATTTTATAGCAATAATAATTTTAAAAACAAAGAGGCTATGGATTTGAGAAGGAGGAAGGAGCTGTCGAGCATCTACTTGGAGTTGTAATTTTTTGCCCAGAACCATTCCAGTTCTAGTTTCTCTTAAAGACCCTAGCAACCAGCAATCTGTCTTCTGGTGCCAGTAATTCAACTGTTGTATCTCTAATAAATACGTAGGATCACACCATACAGTATTTGCCATCCTCACATGGTTAATTTCACTTAAGAGAGTGTCCTTTAGCTTTACCCATGTTTTTTCAAACAACCAGAGAAACTTACCTTAGGCCTTCAGTCCAAAAACTGTCTGACACATTGAGTTGTTTGTGTTCTAAACACATGGGCTTTCCAAGTAATTCCAGGGTGGTAGATTGTTTTTCTCTCTCTAGAACATTCCATTGAGTGAATAAGTGCACCCATTGCTTGGTCATGACTGTTGAGGATTTACAGACTTGAACTTTCACCTTTGATATTGCATGTGACCACAAGTGCCAAGCGAGGTACTAGAGGGACAGTCTTCCTAGCTATTAATCATGTTTAAGTCCTCAGGCCCTAATATTCTGCTTTGGAAACAGGGAACTTTCACTGCCAGCACTCTCCATATATTGCTGCATGTGACTAACACAATAATGCATTCACAGTCTATATTAAACCATTTTTTAGACATAAAATTTGAGCCTGTATTATGGGTGAAGTAATCTAATGGGTGCTATTTGCTAATTTTCCTGATTTCACAAAATATGGTTTGGTTTTATTGTTAAAAATTGAATATGAATATATATATATATATATATATATATATATATATATATATATTCCCCTTGGCTGGTGACTGTGTTTTTCTGATTCATGACTAGGAAGTCACACTTCATTCTAGATGTAAATGTAGCTATAGAGATAGGATTCTGCTGTGAAAATTCTTTTCATAAATCTAAGGATTTTGTTTCCCAGAATAATGAAAACAGAATCAAATGATCAAAATAAACATCCTTCAGACTAGCCATAAAATGAGACTTATTTTGTCTCGTCTCAAAATAAACAGAACACCAACTTACATATATTAGGAGAAAAACACAGTGGCAACCACCCAAGTGTGTTTAAACTCTTGCTGCAATTAAAAGGCAGGAGTCAGCTGTGGAGGCCCCTCCACCTGAGCATCTCTAAATTAGATCTGGGGCTGCAGTGAGTGTCTCTCCTAAAACAGGAGCTGCATGCTCACAGCAAAGTTAGCAGGAGAGTTTAAAAAACTTTAAAGACTTAATGTGAAAATGTTTCATATTGTCATACTACCATAGTAAAATGACCTGCTATCACACCATCAGTATAAATGTTTCAGTGAAGCACAACAAACTATCTGACTGATAATATTCTTGACAGGTCGATTTTTGATAAGACTACATCTGGAACAAAAGCCATCTATAAGCAGAGATTCTGGGTACCCTATTTGTGACTGAGAGCAAAGGCAAATGAGAAGAGGCAGAAAGGCATAGTGCTAAGGCTACTGAGAAGGACAAAGTCTGGGCTTTCAAGATAGCTTTGTTCCCTCACAGGTTTTTCTGTTCCCCCATGCTTTCTGCTCCAGAACACTGGCACATAAGCTCGTGACCAGTGAACAGTCATTCTTACCATTCACCCTTCACGGCAGAGAGGAAAGAGCAATGGCTGTGACCTAGAATGAGGTGAGCAAACAGACTGCCAAGATTTTATCAAGGACATAGCCTAAATATTCCTCATTCTCTCCTTTCTTTGTTGTTTCAGACAATTTTTGATGGGGTCACCTCTTTGCCTTTGTATATTTTTTCATAGCTTCCATGACCTTAGAGGGATGTTTGCTTAGTAATTTGCTTACTACTAAGTATCTCACTATTAGAAATAGTGTATCTGAGAGGCGTTTTTAGCAAAAGTAAGGACACATTCATGCAAAAGAACTTGTGAAAATGAGGTGTTTATCTTGTCATGAAGGGAGCAGTAACTGATCCATTCCCATATCTAAATTCTATCTATAAATAAAACTGCTGAATACATATACACAAAAAGAAATCATGGAACAGACTGGTTTTTTTTGCCTATCCATGGCAAATAACTTTAAATATTTTAGGTGCTTAGCGTCTCTAGCTGAGTATTTCCTAAATCTCAGTTTACATACTAATGTTATTGTTAAAGAGAGTTCAGATAGGATCCTAAAGGTTTATTCAATTATCTTCCCTCTATGGTTGGAAAATACAACCAAATATTATGACCAGCAAATTGTCTTCTCTCTCTTTGTCCCCCCCTCTCTTTCTCTGTCCCCTCTCTCTCTGTCTCTCTCTGTCTCTCTGTCTCTCTGTCTCTCTCTCCCTCCCTCTCTCTCTCTCTCTCTCTCTCTCTCTCTCTCTCTCTCTGTCTGTGTCTGTGTGTGTGTGTGTGTGTGTGTGTGTGTGTGTGTGTGTGTGTGTATGTGTGTGTGTTTTAAATACAAAGTCTTTTAATGTAGCACTGGCTGAGCTGGAATTCACTGAATAGATAAGACTGGCCTTGAACTGACAAAGATTCTCCTATCTCTGCCTCCCAAGTCACTTGTCACCATGCCTGGATTTTTAATATTTAAAAAAAATGTAAATACTTCATGCTTTCCTGGAGAATTTCTACCTGTCATTACTCATTTATCACTCCATTATTATTAAATGTCAATTAGGTCAGACACTGAAAATTATATTTTTCTATTTTTAATCAAAGGATCAACAGCTGTGTGTTAACTAAACATTAACAGATGCTCAGCTGTTACAAGCAGTTTCGCTCTAGCCTAGTCCCAGAGCCTCATCAGTCTCAACATAACACACAGAGACTCTATTAGTTATGACATTTCTTATTGGCTAGCTCTGTCTTAAATATTAACTCATTTCTATCAATCTAAGTGTTTCCACATGGTCTTATCTTACTAGAGAGAGAGCCCAGACCTCTTAATCCTCTTGAGTCTTACATTTCGACTCCTCTATACTACATCTCCCAAAATCCTCCTTGTCTCCTAATCCCTCCTATCTTGCTTTCCTATTGGCCAATAGGGCTTTATTCATGAACCAATAAGAGAAACATATATACAGAATGGCATCTCCCATCCCATTAATTCTTGTTAATTATTATGGAAAACAATAGTCCCTTACTCCAGGAGTTAAAACACTAAAAATCTGTAATTAAGTAAAAATAATGTAACAAGAATGTGGTAGTTTACTACAGAGCAAGTGCCAGGACTGTTCCAAAGCTAAACGGAGAAACCGCATCTGAAAAAAACAGAGAGAGAGAGAGAGAGAGAGAGAGAGAGAGAGAGAGAGAGAGAGAGAGAGAGAGAGTCCTTCATAGGTTCATAGTTTCTTAAAACTCATCCACAGTTGGTAGAACTATTTAGGAAGGGTTAGGAGGTGTGGCTTTATTGGGACAGATTTGTCAATGGGGGTTGGTGTAGGGAGTGGCTTTAAGATTCAAAACCACACACCATTTTCAGTTAGCTCTCTCTGCCTTGTTTTCATGATATAAACTCTCACAGCTACTGCTCCAGCATCATGCTCTGCATGTGATGGTCATGGACTCTAACCCTCTCAAATGAGAACCACAAAATAAACTCTTTCATCTATAAGTTGCCTTGGCCATTATAATTAGCAAAGAAATTGAAAGGTAAACAAGACAGTAAGTAGAGAGAAAAAAATACAAGACCTCTATAATTTGGATTTAATTTTTTTACCTTACTCTTAAACCAGTACTTCCAAAATGTAATGAAAGAAACAAAGCTGTGATTACATCACAACCAAAACAAAATCCCATAGAAACAGCTTCATTTTTATTTTCAGCTCTTGGCAAAATGCAGCCCCAAACCACACTTGGTTAAGATGCATCACGATGCCTCAGGTCCTTGTCTGATTTCATGTATCACAAAATAATTGACTTTGCAAAGCCTATGGGTATGAATTTTCATCACTGGGAAGTTTTATAGAGTTTGAAGAAAGTATCCTTTCAATAAACAATTGTGAATTTCATCATACTTTTCAACTTAATATTACAACCATAAAAAATATAACATTGTAAATCTAGCCTCCAAGTTCCCCTTGACCTCCAGAACCACAAACACATGACCACATGGTGAACACCTCTCGCTGGTATTCCCCAGGACTCTCAGCCACAATATCTAAAGTAGATCATGTTATATTTTCTTAAGATATAGTTTCCTTATTTATGCCATATTCTAGTCAGCATATGATGTACCATGAATCAAATAGCTTACATCATAAACTTTGAAGGCACTTTGGACTCCTACTTAATGTCATCTGGTGAGCCATTGTGGTCTACTATTCAGTCTCAAAAATCCCTCTTCATTTTCTGCATTCAGTGCTTCTAATCCAGGCTACTTGAACCACAGAAACCCCTTCCCCTCTCGTTCTTTCATTTTTCCCACTTAATTTCCACCCAGTACTCAAACGTTTCTCCTTGTCTCCCAGATGGAAAATTTACATTGCTCTGTTTAAAACTTAGTTGTGTCTCCTTGTTTTTAGTTAAATATGCCAAACTACACAATCAATTATCAGGTCCTGTGAATTAGAGGTTTTTGGTGTTACTGTCCTTTACCACCATTCAGACACCACACTCCCTGTTCTAGTTACAGAACTACCTTCATTTCTTTTCTGAGCACCGGTTTACACTGTGGATGCTGACTAATGACTCATGTGAGAGGATCGTTCTCAGCAATTTTAAAGTAATCTAGATAAACACCTGACTATGCAATGTTATTGTATAATATTATGTAGGTAGACCTTGCACTATATGTGTTTGTGCACCAACTTTTGTGTATAGAAGTTTCTTAAAATGTTGGTTTTTTTTATTGCAAGCCTATTTGGCTTCACATAACATGGAAAAGTTGGACAACAGGAAAAGGTTACTGAATGTCCAATGAACAAAACTAATTAAAAATTAAATAATAATGAAACCCAAGTGTATCATGTGACTTCATGGTGTCCTTGGTAGAGAAGGTCATTGTGTACTTTACCCTGAACATGTTGTCTTGTCACACAAAACCAATCGACGTTGTGTGAAACATCTTTGCTCAGATAATTTACTAATGTAGGTTATAAATTACGTTTGTTTTTCACTGGACATAAAAGTTCATTCCTTTATACAAACCTAATAATGGTCGTACAGAGAACAATTCTTCTGATGATTTCACACTGTCATTCATTATGGTCTTATCATACTAAAATGTTGGATTTTGACAATTATACTTTTGAATTGCTGACTTGACTTTCATAAAGAATTATTAAGTGAAATTTGGTTTGGGAGTAGGGCAGAATTTTCAATATTTCTGAAATTGCCTTTCACATACTTACACTATTTGTGCTACCTATTTATACAAAACATTGTTCCAAGGTATAAATAATTGTAAATAAAAATATCAGTTAACTGTGAAAATCTCTAAATTGTGAAGCACCAAATAATCAGCCAAGGTCTAATGTTTTATATATAAAAATAAACACACCCATCTAATTAGTGTGCAAATTTTATGCAATATTGAATAAATGGTAGAATTTTATGTATAACAAAGAATTGTTTCAAAATGATTTTAAGATTTATTAGAAGTAAATGTACGACTTGTATACCTACATTACATATCAGGATATCCACATGGAAACATTACAAAAAATGTGTTGTGTCTGGAAAAAGATTAATACACCACAAAGTATAGTTTGCTATGTAAAAAATGTGAAGCCATCTAATTATTAACCTGTATACTTAACCATTTTGAGCCATTCATATGTATAGTTTTCAGTAGGCACCTCTAACTATCAGCACTACCTTCTTGCCACATCTCTACTTCTCCATAGACCTTCCATTACTAGCAAATGGGAGCTTTTTACTTGACCCCTCAAGGGTTTGAGTGGTTCTGAACTTTGTTGATGCCCCCGTAGCTCAATGTGTAACTTAAGCGTTTCAGACTATATTTTAATTCCTTGTTTATATTAGAAAAAGATTATATCCCTTTTCATTATCTACATCATAATTATATCTTCCTTTCTTATACACAATTTCTAAAGACAGATTTAAAATATTTCATATTGTTCAATAAACATGAAAAAATAAAACATTTAAATTGTAATTCTCAAGTTTTGAGCCTTTCTAGCATTTATATTCATCTTCAGGGTCACAATCTAAGAATTTAGAGTTATGTGTCCATATATACATTAGAGTAAAGAAAGGAGAAATATTACTAAAATGATAATATAGTATCAAGTTATCCTTTAAGCAACAAAGATAGAAAAATTACAATCAAAACAATAATGTTTTGATGTAATTTACTTCAAGGTGACCCTGATATTTCAGGTTACAGATTTATGGATTTGGTATTTCTATCTTGTTCACTATACACATTTTTTTTTTTACAGTTCTTGATTGCAAAAGCAGATGGATAATGCTGACTTTATTTTAGGGGAAATAAGACATTATGAACATAGCTCCAAAATATATTTTACTTGTTTAGAAATGTACTCTCTTGAAATGTGGCCAGAAGGCAAATTTCTTTTGCTGATCTTTCAAGCTACTTATTCTTCTAAGCATATGCAGTGATGTAAGTGTCCCTGCCAGATGTGACTAATTATCACAACAGCACTTCCTTAATCTAGAATCCGAAAATGCCTACAGCTAAACAATTCTTATATTTGATATCCCAACCCCGATTGACAGAGGAAGTTGTTCACACAGAAAATAACAACTCTGAAAAAAAAATGGCCTTCAAAAGCTAAAGGTAGAATGTTACTAGTTATGGAAATACAATGTCACAAGTTCTATATATTTACCACTGGTTGAAATTCAAATTGTGGCTGTGATCCAGTGATTTGAATATCCCCATGTTAGTCAGCGTTCTGTTACTATAACAAACATCTGAGAAAAATCAACCCTTAGAGAGGAAACGGCTTGTTCTGGATCACAGTTTTGTAGGCTCCAGCCCATGATCCTCTATGATGAGACATCACATCATGAATAGAATATGAGGCAGAACAAGGCAACAATAGAGAAGGAAACAGGAATCCTGCTTGAAGAGATGTCCAATGACAATGACCTAAAGACTCCCCCACCACCACCACACTCTACCCCACCTAAAGTTTCTGACACCTCTCAATAACTAACCTATGCCACTGAAGTTTGTGAGAGACATTTAAGATAAAAGCTATGACAAGCACCAGCTATGTGAGGGTGGACATGTGATATAGGGCAATCATTTTAGAAACATTCTGGCGGTTTCTTGAATAGGTAAGTGTAAATCTGTCATATAATCCAGTGATTTCCCATACTGATAACTACCCAAGAAAAATAAAAATGTTATTTTCAAACATAGGCTTATAGAAGATGACTAACAGCAGAGAAGTTGACAACACTAAATATTATGAACAATTCAAATGTTCATTAACTGATGAATACTCAGAATAATGTGGGTTATCTAATTAATAGGTATTCAATCTATTAAAGGAATAAAAAGAGTAGATTATAAGAAATACCACAAAATAGACCTCAAGCTTATGACAAATGTACTGTATTATACATCATTAGAATGAAATATCTAGATTACATAAAGACTCAGACACATAAAGCAAAGGGCTATTTATGTGGGCCCACCAGCAATAGCTAGAAATGACCAACAGTGATAACAGTGTCCTTTGTAAGTCATGAAAATGTTAGAAATCTGGTTTGTGGAAATGAATGTGTGACTCTAACTCTACCATATTCCCTGAACCTACACTTCAGGTGAAGGAGAATTTTAGCACATAAACTAAACTAAGAGATTGAAGATATTATTTGATATCTTTTCTTAGAAAAGTTTATGCAAATTGATTCATGTTTAAGTACAACATAAGCTAACTTTTTTTTCTGTACAATGAAGTAACTAATACTAACCCAAAAGGAAGAAGAAGTCAGAAGTACTAATCAACAATTCTATATTGGCAGGTTAAAAAATATACAATAAATATTTGATTTAAACATATTGTGTGTCTCTTAGATTTTTGTCATCAAGGTAGTACATTCTTAGTGGGATCTGTAAGTAGTAAGACAGGAGGAAGCCTGAGCAGGTGCATGTCAGCTCACATAGTCAGTGTAAGAATAAATAACTTCAGAGCATCATCAGAACATTGAAAAACAGCAGCTGTTAAATGAAACTGGTCTCCTCTGTCCAGGCTAACAAAGTTGTGCATTCCTAGTATTTAATTCTTAACTGTTAGAATCTATTGTAACAAATACAATGGATAAATCCACAAGAAACTACGTAAGGTCTTCTAGTGCTCAGATATTACTTGTTGAAAGTCTGTGATGGTTATAAAAAGGCATGCCTCTAGTTAAGATACATTTTAGCAGAGATTTGTTTCTGTTGAGGCAGGGTCTCACTATGTAGCCCTGGTAGGTCTTAAAGTCACAGTGACCCATGACTTCTGCCTCTTGAGTGCTGGAACTTAAATGCATGCAACGCCATGCCTTTCATCAGAATTTTCATATGGATAAACTCATTGCTATAGTGGTTTGAACAAATTTTATTAGTGAACTGGTTTTTGTTTGTTGGCTTTTTTAAAATCTTATTGGCCATATCTTCACATGTCCATCCACATATATACTCAAAACTAAATCTCTGGGACTGGAGAGATGGCTGAACAGTTAACTGTCTTTTTATTCCTGCCGAGGATCTGAGTTCAGTTCCCAGCATTCACACAGTGACTGTCAACTGGCTGTAACTCCAGTTTAGTAAGATCTAATGTCCCTGTTGCCATTCTCAGGCAACACAGAGCAGAGACAAACATGCAGAAAAACGATCCACATAAATAATAATAATAATAATAATAATAATAATAATAAATTAATAACAATAAAATAAAAAAGTAAATTGTTACTCTAGTTTTAGTGAACCCAAAGAGTATCCTCAAAGCTTGATTTCCTCCACTACGTGCTGAATATGTGTGGGAACAAAAATAGTATGAGTGCTCCACTGGGGAGGGTCTCCTAAACGCTTTCCCCCCCCCCATGTTCCCTGCTCCGTCAAAGTTACTGTTCTGTTGTTGCCCATCACAAATGGAACTCTGGGACACCATTCCCTGACAGGGGGCCATGTCTCCGGGAAGCTGCAGGTGGCACCAGTTGTGATACTTCTTTAGTAACACTTTGCTAGGACTCACAGTTGTTTTATCTATTTGTCTCTCATTTTTTAACCCCTCCTAGATCCAGCACCTCTTCCTTACACATCCAACTTTGTGTCCTCCTTAGAAAAAAAAATTTGTATTGGTTTTACATCCATTAAGGCCAACGTGTGCTGCCCATGTATTCTTGAATAGGTGGCCTTTGGCTGGAATTGTAGTCAGCTTACTCTGCATTATAGCATTAAGGAAGATTAATTCTCTCTCTCCCAGAGGCTATCCCTAAGTTAGGGGTGAAACTTGGCACTTCTGCTTTCCATGTTGGGATTTGGTCTAAACTGACCTTTCATGGATCTTGTACACTCAGCACAGAGGCACAATCACTGTGAGTCTATAAAAGCAGCTGCTCTGCTGTGTCTAGCAGACACTGTTTCCCTGAAGTCTTCCATTGCCTCTTGCTCTTATTTTTACCTTCCCATCTTCCTCAAGGAGCCTGATCCTTGGCCACAGAACATATATTATATATGTTCCTTTTGTAGCAGAATATTTGATAATCTCTTACTCTCTGTGACTTGGCCAGCTGTGGATCTGCATGTTCAACACCATCTGTTGCCAAGAAATGCTGCTTTTATGATGGTTGAGAGATGACACATAGATGAATCTATGTGTATAATAATAAATCATTAGGAGTTGGCTCAATACTATGTCTATTTACCAGAATACTAGCAATAGGTTGTCCCTTAGGGCCTACGATTTATGTAGCTATAGTTTTGTGGGCTAGAAATGGTGACACATAAGGGTTTCTTCTTGTAGAGTAGACTTTAGATCCAATACAAAAGTGGTTAGATATTTCCATGACATTTGTGCCACTATTGCATACAAGAGGCCCTGTCTTTCCAAGACAGTAATTATTGCAGCTCACAGGTATACTACAAGGTAAAACTGGGACCTCACTGGCCAACAACTCCAAGGAGGTAACTTATTTTTCGGCACTAAAAATCACACCCCCCTTTTTTTCTGATATGTGAACTAGTCAATAATAGACTTCTGGTACTTTTTGAAATCTAGGTTAGACTGAGAGTGTCTAGACAAGGAGGCACCAACAGTAACAGAAAGAAAACAGAGGCCTACTGACTCCTACTTATATGTGATTTTCTGATGATCTTTAAATACACCTCATACTGAAAATATACCATAATTCTTACAACATAGAAGCCAGAGGTGTGAGTCTATGGTAGTTATCAGTTCAGTCAAGCTAACAATGAACAAAACCTATCCTACTCTCCCTTGGGTTTATGCTACAAATCCCCTTGGATTTGGTAAAATGCATAGGCCATAGAAACAAGATTGGTATCTTCCATAGTTGCTTTTCCTTTTGATAAAATGTTCTCACAAAAGCCACTTAAGGGTTTATTTTGGTCAACAGTTCAAGGTATCATTCCATCATGGCAAGGAATTCTCACAATCAGGAGCTTGAGGTCATATTGCATCCACCATCAGGAAGCTGAGGGTTGTAAATATCTGTGTTCAACTAGCTTTCTTTTTATATCATTCAGGATCCAAGCACTGATATTTCTGCTGTTTACTTTTAGTGATATCTTCTTCCATATCAACTAAGGTAATTAATGAACCTATCACAAGTAAGGCCAGATACTAACTAACTCTTCACATATACCTGGAGACTTGTCTCTTACACAATCCCAACCTACTGCTTTGGCTCAGTACTTGTAAAACTTGGCTGACATTTAGTTATATATATAGATTATGAATTGAAGAAAGATGATTTGTTCCCTGCAATCATGGACTGATAATGGCAAATGATAATTTCTAGAATGATTATTTTAGAAAGAAATACAAGCCCAGCTGACTCTTTTCTTGTTTTGGAAAATTAGAGACTATGAAAGATTCTAAAAATTCAATAATTTTAAAAAGGAGGCAAGATAGTTTTTTTAAAAAAAAATGAAAGAAATCTGAGTAAAAGATCAATCTGAAACCTTACTAAATCTTTTATAATCACAACAGATAAAGGCAGACTTATGATAATAATTTCCTCTATGTATTCTTTAAAATCACCAGTTAGTACTTCATGATATCAAATTGACACAGCTTCTAATATCTCAATGACAAACCACCAAAGTTGAGCTTAATTTATAACTTGGCATTATTTTAATAGATGTTTTTCTTGTGTTCCCAACCTATATATTCTAGATCCAACTAGTAACCCTTCATTTCTACTTGGAAATCTCCAATGATTCAAAGTTGATTTGGCTTATTGTCAGTCTTTTTATATCTACTCTATGCTTTATAATTCTTAATGAATATGGTCTATATGGTTTCTAATATCAGAAACAACTCTTACTCATCTTCCAATCCTACATTTTTCTCAACGTCACTAACAAATATTTTTATCTCTTTTCAGGTTCACTCCAGGCTTATTAAAGGAGGAACTCAACTTATTCAATCAGTTATTACAAGATTCTTCTGAGCTGTCGAGTTTGTCTCACATTTTCCAATGTATTCTTCACACCAATACTAAGGCCAATACTTCAATAAGAATGTATATTCAGAAAAATGTTTCCAAAGAGTATTTTCTGTGGTTCTGTGTGCCAGGTACCAAACAGAGTATAGAAAATATGTCCATAATCACCTCAGGAGTTGAAGTGTAAACTTGGCAAATACACTTTATGATCTATCTCATTTGCCTGCTGCAAACCCAGGCACCAGACCCATCTCTTTCCCTGGGGATATTTTTTCTCTCCATATGTTCTGTTTCCCTCCAAAAAGTTTTCTGCTGGCTTTTGCCTTTTCACTTGGTCTGGATGGTTGCTCCATAGTTGCAGCTGGATACTAGGCAATCCTACTCTCCAACTCTCTGAAATTACATGCTCCTTTTACTTAAAGGCCATGAAAACCAAAACCATCTCACCTAGATGAATTAATAGAATTCTAAATAGAAGTGACAGGAAAGTTTTATCAGTAAATGGCCATTTCCTTTTCTTTGTTTCCTTTAATTATGTTAAAAAATTTTATACTGTAAGATTGATTTTTTAAACTGATTTCTATGTGGAATTCATATCCACTATGAGTTTATTTCTGTAGCTTGGTGTGATGGTTTACATGCATCTTCCCATGGGTTTTTTCATTTGAACACAATTAGTGGTACTATCTGGGAACATTAAGGAGGTAGAGCCTTGTTGGAGAAAAAGCAGTTCAACTGCAGTGGGGATCACTGCAGTTGGGTTTTGAGCATCTAAAGCCTCACATCAATTTCAGATTGTTCTCTCTCTTTCTTGCTTGAGGTTGAAGATACGAGCACTTTCCTAGCTGGCTGCTCTGGCTGCCATACCGAACACATGACGACATAATTTCTTGTCATGATGTTCTCTGATCTCTATGTAACAGAAGTCAAAATCAGCTATTTCTTCCATAAATCACTTTGGTCATGGGGTTTTTATCACAGCAACAGAAAAATGACTGAAGACAGCTGACAAAATAATTTTACAATATTGACAGTTCACAAGTTAGATCTGCGTATTGACATATTCTGCTTTTTATCTTAAAGATGAAAGCTTTTCACTCTCTGATCTCTATGTAACATAAGTCAAAATCAGCTATTTCTTCCATAAATCACTTTGGTCATGGGGTTTTTATCACAACAACAGAAAAATGACTGAAGATAGCTGACAAAATAATTTCACAATATCGACAGTTCACAAGTTAGATCTGAGTATTGACATATTCTGCTTTCTGTCTTAAAGAAGGAAGCCTTTCACTTTCAGGATGTAAAAAGCACACCAGCATGACGTTGCAAGTGTTTATTTAAGAAAAGAATCTTTAAAAGGAAAACAGTTACCATGAAAACCACAAGAATACCCCTCAGTGAAAAATCAAATAAAAAGGAAAATTAGCATATACACAATGTTCAGTTTCATTTAAGAACTTTTACTGATGTAAGTAAAAAAGAAAAGACAGACAAACAGAAAGATGTAGCATGGTTGCCTTGGATACGACCATTATCTCACTTGGTTACTTGTCCTGCCTGTCTGCTCCCTCCTTTAGTGATTTGAGAGCAGTGATGAGGATACAATGAAAAACAGGAGTTCATAGTATTGTGTCCTATGGAAAGTGACTTACTTTATTTTTATTATGTCTAAGAGATCAATTCCATTAAAAACCCAGGAAACAATTGTATACTATTTTCTAACAATTTTTTATTTCAAAATCAAGTTTTCAGTTTTAATTAATCACTAAAGAGCATCACTAAAGCACCTGTGTTAACGACGAACAATGCTTGATTCTATTCTGTCATGCATTTACATAGGTTCTAAGCATAACACATGCACACACACACACACACACACACACACACACACACACATACACACACACAATATGACATTGGTTATCATTAAAGAAACTGAAGTCTGCTAATTATATATTCAAAGCAACTGACAACTAAAATACACTACATCATTATGAAAAATATAAAAGTTGTAAAATATTGGTAGCTACAGTATGTGGAGAATATTTCTTTTGTATCTCTAACTGTATTATAGCCTCCAAATGTATTGTTTCATCTGTTTTCTGACTGCTATTCTTAAAATCCTATGTATTTCCTGTTATTTCTGATAACTGGAGATAAAAAAGTAAGCTATGAAGGAATCATAGTATCTCAAAAGACCAACAAATATGAGGTAACAAAGTCTGGACACGAAGCAATTTGGTTTTGGAAACTGTATGTATTATATTTACAAACATGGGTGTCTGCACTAACCAAGGAGGCCAGTCACCTTTAGTTAAGAAGAAAGTCAGATACTCATATAATTGGAAATGTAATATCAGAGACACTGGAGAAATACTCATATTTTACTACATGATTGAAATGAGAAGTGTGTCAGGGGATAAAAAGAAGGGGATGGTGAGAGAGTATCCAGGGACATCTTAGTTACATTGTTTCACTGTTATGGTACCTTGTTCAACAGCTTTTACAATTTCATTGGCATGCATCTATGTCATTCTTTAAACTGTAATCTTTTGTCTATGCTGTATTTACAATGATAATATAAACTTTCTCTAATAAACATATATTTATATTTACTTAATATATAACATGTATTATAATAAAACTTATGTTTTATTATATACACAAGCAATTGCTATATAGTCTTTATTATCGAATGCACTATTTCATTACAAAAATTAAATAGCAGAGCTAGGTGCTACTGTTAATACTAATAACATTTTAGAATCAGAAATGCTTAGATGAAAACTTTTGAGATTTTATTTTATATACAAAGCATGCTACTTTATTAATTTAAATTTTTGTTAAAGATTATAGTTAAGGTCATTACAACTTATCAATTAACCATCTTAGCTTAACAGTTTAGCTAACTGAACTAGCTAGCTGCCACTATACCTGACAGTTACTAGAGACTAAAATTAAAATTTAAAGAAACCATTTGTAGTTTGTTGAAAAGTAATGTGTTCATTGTTTTTCTTTTAACTTTTTTGGTTGTTGTTGTTGTTGTTGTTTTCAAGACAGGGTTTCTCTGTGTAGCTTTGGAACCTGTCCTGGAACTCACTCTGTAGACCATGTTGGACTTGAACTCACAGAGATCCACCTGCCTCTGCCTCCTGAATGCTGGGATTACAGAGTTGTGCCACCACTGCCTGACTGATTTTCTTTTAAAAACTAGAGATGGTCTATCTTGATTTACTTCTTGTATGAATGATGAGTGGTTCTGTTGATAAATAAGCAATTGTGTTATTTTTTAATTGTAAATGATATGATTGCTTCTAAATTCTAAAAGTGTTTTCCACAACAGAGTTTATCTTACTTCCTTAATATGATTTTAAACTTAAAACAGAAATAAGTAAGGTCGTAAACTTAATAGTGTTCCACACATCAATTTTGTGTTTGATTTACATTGTCAATTTTCCTTTAAATGTTTGGTAACTATCTAGGGCTCATGAGTAATTGCCAATTTTCTTTCTTTTTTTTCTTTGTTTTTATTTTATTTTAAATAATTATATCACATTCACTCCCCATTCTTCCCAGATCCAACTTCCACCCTTATGTCTTCCCCCTAAGGAAAGAAGAAGATATATATATATATATATATATATATATATATATATATATGTGGTTATATATATATATATATATATATATACACACACACACCATATATATATATACATATTACTCCAATTCTACCTTGGTGAGTGTGTATAACAGCAGAGGGAGCTCACGGTATATTCTTTTGATTTGGGCTAGGTTCCATATTATTAATGTGACTGCCTAATGGCAGGGCCATAAAGCTAAAAGGTTTACTTTATCAAGGACATTTTCACAAGTACATATAGACAGGTAAGATGCATGGGCTATGCTTTAAAGCCTTACAACAAATAATGCATTCATTGTGTGGTTTTGAATACTAAATGTGAACCTCTTTCAAGTGGTAATTTTACAGCCATGGATTTCTGTATTGCTGAAGTCTATTTTCTGAAGTTCTGATTAGTATCTGCCTAGTATTTTCCCACAGGCACCCGAAAGACACCTGTCCCCTTGTCAAAACAACCTTCCTGCTTTGTTAGCCCTCCTACCCCCAAATAGTTTCTCATCTCAGTTGAGGAGATTAGCCTTACATTTGATCAAGGAAGACATCTTGAAATCATCATGACTTCTTACTATACCCTAAGTCTTAGATCTAATTATTTAGGTCATTCTATAATTATTTCAAAATACTTCAGGATGTATTTCTCAATACCCCTGCTACAACGGCTTCAATATGCTGTATAACTATTTACTTGCTTTTAAAACATGAGTGCCAAAGGGACAAGGGTCTCTTAAAATACTCAATGTAGCTCAGTCTCATAAAAACAATTCTCCCACATTGTAGACCCTAAAGAACTTTGGACACACACACACACACACACACACACACACACACACACACACACACACACAGGAGACATTAGCCATGGTTATTTTATGTACTGACATTGCCACACATTTTCAGTACTTTATTAGTCATTTTAATCTAGTACCCTGAGGTTTTAACTTCAAAGCTAATCTTGATGGGAATCTCAGTTGCAAGTGTATGTGTGTATGTGTCTAATATAGCACAAACTACTTTGAACAGAGGGATGCCACAGCTTTGTAATAACTGCCCATGGGGAAGTGAAGTCTTATTTTCTCACTTGAAAGATTTTTATTATAAAAATAATTGCTTCGTGTAACCTTTTCCCCCAATTTCCTTAAGTAACAAAGTTAACATGTTATGTAAATCAGATGAGTCTGAGGGTACACAGCAGTGAAGCCATTGTTTCTGACTCACAGGTGTCTGATTGCTGGTGGAATGGAAAAGTCATAAATCTTAACTGCTTGAATGAATTAATAAATTATGTTGCACAAGATCAAGGAAATCTCCTATCATTTTATAGACTACAATAAATATGACCACATCTGATCGGTGTTCAAAATAACTCTTAGATCAGAGACTTTCTTACTCCTCAGCTCCCTCTCTCAGGCCACACCCTCCTCTAGCTCTCTTTCCTGAATGGTTGATAAGACAGCTTTTGCTGTTGTGCTCTCCCACCTCCCCATCCCCCACCCCAAAATGCTTAAGGTAAGCTTGAGGTCCCACCCAGTGTCTGCCTCTATGACCTCCAGCATGTAGGCCTAGGCCAGGAGGGATGACAAAATGTGAATATTTCCAAGCTGTCTGAAATCCTGTAAGAGTAAGAAAATCTCCCTGCTGCATCAAAGCTGGGTGAGGCAACCCAGCATAGGTTGAGACTAGGAATAGGGAGCCCATTCCCTATGGTGGGATGCTTTGCTCAGCCTTGGTGCAGGAGAGGGGAGCTTGGTCCTGCCTCAGCTTAATGGGCTAGGCTTTGTTGACTTCCCATTGGGGGCCTTGCCCTTTGGAAGGAGTGGATGGGGGGTTGAGCTAGAGGTGGGGAGAAGGGGCGCAGGTGGAAGGGGGAGGGAGAACTGTGGTTGTAATGTAAAATGAATAAAAATAAACAAGTAAATAGGAAGAAGGAAGGAAGGAACAAGCTAGTTGAGCATTTAACAGAGGGCAAGCCTTTAAGAAGTTTCCATCCATTTCTTCTGTTCCAAGTCCCTGCTCTGAGTTCCTGTCTTGACTTGTAGTGATATCTTGCCTTGTCAGTGAACTTGGAGGGATGGCCACACCCTTTGGACATGGTTTCATCAAATAGCTGAGGCTGCGCTGCATCTTCTGGAGCAGGAAGACCGGGCGGTTATTTACTCCTATCTGTGTAAGTGCTTCCCAAATAAACACCTATTTATTATTTAATTTGGGTCTGGTGGGCTCATTTAAACTGTGCCTTCACTGACTTCCCTCTGTGAGGACATGGACATGTCAGCCAAACTTTCAGTCAGTGTTCTTCAAAGCAAAAGGAAGGCAATCTGGAACAGGCTGCCTCTCCTAATGAAGGTCACCTGCTGGTAAAGCTGAGTCAGTGTGTGTTTACGAAGCTGCCTTTCTTCTTATTCTAACAATAACTGTCTGAAAATTAACCCAGTGAAGTCTTTTGACTGTCTTCTAATCTAAGAATGCCCTGAATGAGTGAAGTTCTGAATGACACAAGCAGAACATGTCAAAAAAACAAACAAACAAACAAAAAAAAACCAACAAAATACCAAAAAAAAAAAAAAAAAACCCAGATTCTCAGACCATTGGCAGAAAGGCAGAAGAGAATGTCCACTCTAGCTCTCTGGCCTTGGGCATTTATAGCCTGAAAATTGCTCCACTATGGATAGTGATCCTACTGAGATGCGATAAACCTTTGGTCCAGTAAATCCTCCTTCTTTGTTTATCTGTCTGCAATAACCCCACCTCCTTGTTCAGCTGTATATAATAAACAGGATAAGTCTCCAGCCTGCTGGATTTTCTCCAGTCCAGGGACCACATTTCTGTGCCTGTGTTTGCTTCTCTCTGCCCACTTGGGTCTACCCCTGGAGCTGTGCTGTATCTGACACTAATCAGTTTACAACATGCACTTTCTAGAATATACCAATCAACTTTAAACCCAAGAATCTTTAACAATCTGTTAGTTGTTTTTTGTTTGTTTGTTTTGTTTTAAAACAGGTTTTCTCTGTGTAGCCCCAGCTGTTCTGGAACTCACTCTCTAGACCTCTATGGCCTTGAACTCACAAAGATCCACCTGCTGTGCTGGGAATAAAAGCCTGTGTCACCACTGGGAGGCTCCTTTGGTCTTTATTTAAAACATTTCCTGAGGTAGACGCCTATCAGCCCCTCCATGGATATATACTTGTGATAGTCTCCAGCTCTGTAGCTTCTATGGCTGAAACTTATACTCCTGTTTGAAGCCCTCTTCATTAGCCTTTGTTCACGCCACAGCAGGTACCACAGAACCTTCCACCATACCCTCAAAGCCACAATTTATACAATTCCAAGGAAGTATCACACAGGAGAATGGTGGTGGTGTGGTGGATACTGCCTGCTATGTGCAAGCCTGCATGGGAAGCCTACATCCCAAAGCCAGGTTTCTTACTCTACTGTCATTGAAATTGTAGACAGCATATTGGTGATCTAAAACAAAGCAAATGAACCCAATTATGTATAATTCTTAAGAGGATGTCTTACCTTTCTCCACTCCCAGGTAGAATCATAGCTTTCTTTTCCCTCTTCCCAGTTACAGAGAATTCACACCTCTGCTGGATATTATGTAGATTTATTGCTTTATAAAATAATTAGTGTCCTAGAAGTAAAGCATTTGTCAGTCACCTCAGCATTACTCCTATTGTTAAGTTAACAGTGCTGGATTGTGTTTTTAAACTTGGAAAATGCTTCTCTGGTTCTCCTGCATTTCGCTGTAGCTTCCATTCTCCTTAATCTGCTCTTGATACACCTGCCACCGCCACCACCGATGATACAGACATCCTAGTCTGCTAAGTATTTGGAGTAGAAGAAGAATGTCTTTTTAGAAACTGAATGTTCATATTGTGCTTGACAGGGGCATTCAGAAGTTTACTTTGTCAAATGCAAGGTACCTTTTCAGAAAACCCTTACATAACATTAAATTTGAAACAACATAGTACAAAACTAATAATTCTTTGACAGTCTTTTTAGTTATACACGAGGGATGCTTTAAATTCATGCTGGAAGAAGAGGACAGTTAGTGTGCTCAGGACACAGCTTTTAAAGGGCCAGTTGTCATTAGACCCAAGGGAACCATATAAACTGCGTTGCTCATTCACTGATAGGGGTTAATTAGTTAAATCTGCAATGCTACTTAGTAATTTTCATGTTCGTCACACAATGTAAGTGCACACGATACAAAGCAATTACACAGTGGTGGAAAACTGGCGAAGAAGGAAAGCACAAATTCGGTAATGCCTACCTCCTTCACCTAAAAATAACATCGTTTCGCCTCAAAACCGAGCCTCCTGGCTATTAAATTACTCTCTACCCAAAAACAAAGGATTGGGAGAGCAAAAGAACAAACAGGGTTGGGACGTTGGCTCAGTGGGTTAAGTGTTGTCTGCACAAGTCGGAGGTCCTGGGTTGGCTCCCCTGGAGCTCACAAAAAGCTAAATATGGCAATCATGTGTTGATCTCCTCATCTCTCTCGCAGCACGATGGAAGGTGGATATATAGGAGAGTGCCTGGAGCTCACAGGGCAGCTGGTCTGGTAGTGAAGCAGCAAACAAGTACTTGCCACCAAGCCCCATGAGCTATGTTTGACTCTTGAAACTTATATGTTAGAATGAGAGACCCTGCACCCTCTGACCCATTTGTGTACCATAGTGTGGGAGTACCGACACCACACACACACAATGATAATAAACAAATTTAAAATAAACAGTACTAGTGATGTGTTACATGCAGGTTTTTCCCCTGCCAGCCTGGGCCAGTCTTTGTTCCTCCCCTCCAGCTGCCAGGTCCCGCCACCACGCTAGCCCCAATAACACTCAGAGACTCTGTATTTGATACAATCCTGTTGGCCAGTTACTATTATTGTTTATGGGCTAGCTCTGCCTTAATTATTAACCCATTTCTACTTATCTGAGTATTTCCACGTGGTCATCTTATCAGAGCACGACAGCCGGTATCTTGCTTCCTCAGGGCTCTACATGCTGACTCCTCTTTCCTACTTTCTCTTTCCTCCTTGTCTCCTAGCCCTGCCTATCTTGGCCCAACAGTGCTTTATTTATTAACCAGTATGAGAAACATATTTACAGAATAACATCTCCCATCAGTGATGAAATGTTATCTGCAACTACTTCTGAACTAGATGCTTCCAGGATATTTTAAATCTAGATCTTGCACTATTAAAAAAAAATGGAAATGTAGACAAAGGGGATGCTAGAGTTTGCTTCTGAATTGTCCTCCAAAGGTCTGAATGTGAAAGGCATGGCCAGGCCATGCCGACATGGGGAGTGGTAAAACCTTTAGAAGGTGACAAGTAGTGTTGGACCCTAATTCCGAGGTCCTGATGGGCTGGTGGGAGAGCCCCGCGACACAAACACTAAAACCAGGAGATGCAACAAGCAAGAGGTGTTTATTGAACAAGTGCACTCAGGTGACAGCAATCTCGGGGAAAGCTGCACACACCCTCAAAGGGTTCAGGCTCCTTTTTATAGAGACAAATCAACATACATGTATGGGGCACAAGGTGATGGATTACAAAGTATGATCTCATGTTTGAGAGATCACCCAGTATGACCTGTTCTTATTCAAAGGAGAAACCATAGAGTGACTTGGAAAGTCCCCAGACTGTCTGTTGGCCAGGAGTGACTCAAACAATGCTGTTCATCTGGGACCATTTGTCCCAGTGTTGGGGGCCCATTTCCTTGTTGTGGGCCAAGACCTGGGAGAGACTTCAGTTATTTCACAAAAGATTGATGATTCAGTTACTAGCTCTATTTAACAGAATAAGCCTAGCATAACCACGAGCCTCATCACCATACTAACTGTCTTGTTGTTCTTTCCTCCCATGTCAATGTCCACTCTTTATGATTTTATATATTCTGCTTGCAAGAATTATTCTCCGGTCCCTTTCCCACATCCTTGCTCTGCAAACTAAAATCTTTCAGTAGTTGAGCAAGTTAGAACATGGGAGTCTATTGTGACACCAGGACCACAGTCTCTGTTACTCTCTTCCTCACCCCTCCTTATTTGCAAACACCACAAGGAGTATAGGGATATCTTCACTACATGCTTCCCACGTGATTGCCCTGCCACACACAGAAAGCAATAAGGCCAAGTGACCATGGAACGATATCTGTAAACCCTGAGTCAAGATAAAGTTCCCTTACTAGAACATGATTATCTCAGTTTGTCATAGTGACAGGATGATGATTAACATGGGAGAAAAGTGGAGGAAATGTCCCATCTTATTTTTCTTTCTTTTAAATCAATATTCTTCAATAGTTTTTACAGATAGTTTTGATAGTTTTCACAAACTTGTTTTTACAAGTCATCTCTGATTATTAGAATTCTAATTATCTAAACCATGATACATCAAAAGAAAATGTGGCTTAGTAATTGTTCATGTTTTTATTACATTTTTTCCCTCCTTTTCCAAACACCTTTTCCTGGTGAAAAATTTTCCCCGAGGACGCATCATTTCAACCACAAAATCTGCATTATACTTTACGAAAAGAGATTACTTAGGGTTGCACCTTTCTGAGATGACATGTTTTCTATGAAATATGCATAAGTTTGCATAACAATTGCATAGTCATAAATTTCAACTTGCATGGAGGCAACACATTTAAACTAGAAGAGAATTGAGTACTTTGCATGAAAATTGTGAGTTTGCAATACCTTAGAGCAAAATTACAGTGTGGGTAACTCAAATTCATTTCTATTTCTATGGAAAAAGGTTGTCTTTTAATTCCACAACAGACAGAATTTCTATAATTTGTCCCTAGTACATTTCAGTATGATTTCCTACCATTGTCATGTTAAACGCTTTGTGTTTCCACTGTTTATTTACTTTCATCATTGAATCACCAGTACTCATAGTTGTTTTCATCCCCTCACTTAAAATTTTTGCCTTAACTTTTTGCTTGAAACAAGCATTAATTCTATCCAATAATGAAAATTTTAAGAAATTCCTAAAATTTCTAGCCATGATCTCAAAAGCTCTCATCTCTGGGGTGACTCACAGAGGAGACTCTTTTGTTAAAAATTCTTTTGCATTTCATTCTGTAGGAGTGAATAATTTTTAAAAGTTCTTAGGAAGAATAAAATTTAAAATAGTAAAATTAGGGTGCCTATATCATCAGGTCACTGTTTGGTTTTGTGTTGTCCCTTAAACTTATCTTTAATTCCAGAACTCTTTATAATTGCATTAGTAGTGTTATTGCTAAGATTAGTTGTCAGATTGACACAACCTTGAGTCACCCGGGAAGAGGGTCTCAGTGAATGACTGTCTGTGTTGACTTATGGACATGAGTGTGATAGATTGTCTTAATTAAGTTAATTGATATGGTTCATTCTGGGTAGCACCATTTTGAACTGTCAATTGAGCAGATGAATAAGGAACACATTCTTTTTTTCCTGCTCTTGATTGTACATGTGATGTGACCAGCTGGCTCATGCTCCTACTGCTATAACTTCTTCATAGTAAAGGACTATCATCTGTAATTGTGAGCTAAAATAAGCCACACATCACTTAAGTCATTGGTTGTCAAGATATTTCTTCACAGCAAATGAAATTAAACTACAACAGTTAGTATTTCTTGAGGTATATATCAAATGATGATAAAAGCACTCATTTCAAAAGAGAGTTCCTAGTGTGGGGATAGAATTTTGTGTATATGTATCCAATACTGGTGTGCATTCAGCAAATAAATTTAAAACAATTTTGAATGTATGAAAACTAACAAATGTCTATTATTTCCAATAATGAAAGCAGAACATTCCTTGAAGACTCTTCTCATAGAAGATAATTGGCTCAAAAGTTGAAACAGGGTTGAGTATTAGGTTCAATCATGAAGCCAGGTTTTTTGATGAGGAAAGAAATAAAGCTAATGAATATAAACTGTATTATGTTCAATGTAGGGAAATAAAATGAACATAGATGTATTGAAATGGTAAATATAGATGCACATATTAATAAGTATATTTAGAAAAGTAGAAAAGTACAAAAACACCCATAACAACACATGATCAATTTTTTACCATGTCCTATTTCTCTGAAGAAGAAAAGAAATACCTTGTGAATTTGGGAGAAATAGAACATACTTGTTTATATCCTTTGCTCTTAGTTTCTGGACTCTGTTGTGCATAGAAAGACACTGATTCCCCTTTACATTTTCTGTTGGGTAGCAGTGGTGATCCTGCCAGGAAAGCATGACTGTGTATCCCAGTCAAGGAGTATACCCACAAGTAAACCATGGATCACAATGTGGTTGTTATTGCTCGTAAATCTGTATAGTTGACTTCTAATTCGGATATTGAAAGTGTACTTTTTATTATCCCCATTTTCATCACCATAATACCTGAATATTTTTTTAGCAACAAAATGGAAACACATTTCTTGTAATTTGGACAACAAACAATTCATGTACCATTCAGGTATTTTCATAAAGACAAAATGGGCTAATGGAATAGGAATTGCTAATTTACTTGGAAAACAGCACATAAAATTATGTTCTAAGAGTATGGTGACATTTTCATCTAGCCTTTTGCTGCTTGTAGGTCTTCATCTATTCATTGTGGTAAAGAGCTTCATACCAGCAAAGTGAACACCTCCAAGAATGAACAATCAAAACTTTGTCCTATACAAATAGAGCTAAAATAAAATGACTTTTACCCGTAAGTGCCACCTTATATGTTTCAATTAACTTCTGCTTTCTAACAAGAAAAATGAACAAAGAAAGACTACAAAGAAGCTGGTTTGCAAAGTAGAGTCCATATAAACCTCAAAACAAATGATTTCATTTGATGGTGAGAGATAATGAAGCAAAGATTAGAGAGTATGGATATAGAATGTGACTTGTGATGAAAGTTCGCTGGTTGCACAGGAGAGAAGAGATGATTCTCTCTCTTAGAGCAGGATCTTGAGACAAATGTGATTTCAAAGGTATCTACAGGTGAAGGGAAGGAATAAGTGACAGGACCACTTTTGTTCAGACTTGTGAATATCAAGTCTGTTTTACAATTACAGAAAATGGGTGTCTAATGAGAATGTTACAATGGGTACGATTCTATTCATTCCTTTGATCCTCTTTTCCATCATGCAACTGATAATTAATAGTGCAAATCCTTGACTTCCTTCCCTTACATTATAAAATATCAGCTGCTTGTTGTAAAATGGAAACCAAGGCCTAATAAAAAAGAGGGTAAAAGACCTAGTGAATATTATCCCAAAAATGTCAGAGTTGGCCAATGGATATAATCAGTCTCTCAGCCTCATTAAGCAGCAAGAAATGCAAATCAAAACACTGCAACACAGTACCTGACATTTATTGCAATGGCTGTTACTGCATAGTCCATATAACAAATATCTGTGGAGATGTAGTGTGAATAGTATCTCTGTATCCTATTAGTGGGAATGTAAACTTGTGAGGCTTAACTATAATAGAGTTACATGTTCCTCAAAATACTTAAAAATAGATATAATGAAAGAATCCAATACCCCTACTCTGGCTATATATCCAAAGAAAATGAAACCACTATCCCAAAGATGTTTCTATATTCCTATTAATTTAGCATTATAAAAAAATAGTCACAATAGGGAAACAACATGTATTGTTAGGTATTGATAAATGAATACATAAATAGAAAGAATATATATATGAAAATTTTTCCTGTATATAAAACAAAGAAACAATGCTTAATTGACACAATGTGGAAGAACATGGAAGATGCTATGTTAAGTGAAATAATCCAGACCAAAGAAACAAATAATATATCCTAGTGGGATCGAACTCATATGTGACATTTAAAAGTGCTAATCTAATAAAAAAAATTAGAATGGTGGGAATTAAGGGCTAAGAGAGTTTCTGGTCAAATGACACGTATATTTAACTACAAAACTAATAAATCCTAAAAAAACAACAGTATGTACAGTGACTATAGTTATCAATAAGACAACAGTTGTCACATTTTTTCAACATATACACAAAGCTATCATTGAGAGAGTTTGTTTGTCTATAGTATCCCTAGTGATTATCCTTTCACAGTATACATGTATGTTAAATTGTCACTAAGTAATTGCATGTAATTTTGTTAGAAACATGTAAATGAAACGTGAAAACGTAAAAATTTTCTGCCATAAGGGCACATATAATACACACACATGGGTATGTATACACACACACACACACACACACACGCACACACCCTTTCTCAAGTCTATCTTAACAAACTATTATCCACTCCACATCAATTTATTAGTATCAGGTTAAAATATTTGCTCATAAATACAGAATATTAGTAGGAAGATGTTTAAACAAATACTAAAAACAGGACTATCATCCATTTTAGGAAAACCCTGAATATAAGAACTATAAGTTTGAAAAAAATACAGTACATTTATCTGTGTTATTATTTACCTGTAACTGTACATGGAGACATAATGGGCCAGTTTGTAGGAATCAGTGGTTTTTTCTTCTAGGAACTGAACACAAGTTTTCAGTGAGCATTCTTACCTACAAAGCCATCTCCCCAGTACTGTTTCATACTTTTTAGCAAATATATTGTCTTCTATTAGCCTAAATTTTGAAGTGGATAAACTCAGGGAACCATAGGCTATATGATATGATTTTAATGCACTTGTACTTCGATGCTGAGATATTCATCTAAGAGACAGTATGCACATTTTATGAACTGTTTACTACCGTATTTGCATTGGGGAACAGTATAAAGCTAGTTGTTTGTTAATGACATGGAGCATTCCTGTGAAAACCAACTACTTATAAACATGGACCAATTCTGTTTTCAGAAGAGCTTGTCAAAGGCTGTTCTCCAGTCAGTGTGATTCCCATTGTTTTGATCTTTATTTCTGTGTTGACCATGACCATAACAATGCTTAGGACCATGTCTCACTGTATACCTATGGTCAAAGACATTGTTTAAGATAATTAAGTTTAAATTGATGTCCATGACCAAAGTATTGCCTCTTTAGGGACCAGTGACTTTACACAGACACAGGAGAGGACAGAAGGGACCACATTTAATCATCCCCTAGACCAGCCAAATATAATGGTTATCTCTTCTGGCTTTTAGAAATCAGTTTCACCATATACCACAGAGATCCATGATGATCTGACTCTTATATCCATGTACAACAATGCAGCCTTTTATTTAAGTGGATAGCTGATTTTCTAGACGCAATCTCCCACAAATGTCCTGGATGACTATGGATGCCAATTAGTAGAAAGAATCCAAACAAAGAAATGAAAGAATGTTCTGATTTTGATCTTTTTGATGGTCATTTCAACTTATGCAGCCTGGGAGCCTTTAAAAATGCCTTTTCAGTCCCTTTCCATACTTCTCAATCACAAATATTGTGATACAAGTCACCAAACCATGAAGCTCAGAACAGCCTAGAGAGACACTACGCCTCTCCCACTACAATGGGACTTCATACATATCTATAGAGAAATAAAACTGCCATGATTCCAAAAAGTGGAGCAAGTCCTCAGGAATGGAAAATATGAAGTAATCAGAGAAATTATCTGGATAATCACTAGATAATATCCAGATCAGATATGCACAACTAGATTTCCAGGCTCAGATCCCTTCACTGTAAAATATCATCAGTGACTGACATATTTATCATCTTCAATAAAGTTTAGTGACATAATAATAATAATAATAATAATAATAATAATAATAATAATAATGGCTTGTTCTAAATGAATATAACCGGTGACCTTAGTTTTTATATTCCTAGGAAATCTTTGTATCATTTGTTCCCTATACTCAGACTTCTCTGTAAATTACACTTTGTATTCAAAATTGATTTCAGAGAAAAATTCATATTGTAAAACTGATTTATGTAGCTCAGTTTTGGGTGACAAAAAAAACTTTTACTATTAGTTGCTTCCCCAAGAAGTGTTGTCCATAATAAACCATATCATATCTGAAAAAATCTTTCTACTGAGCTGTTTTTCACTATTTTTTTCTGTGCTAGAGTAGTGTATACACAGAAATATTTTGTTTAAGAATAAGTACACATAAGCTAAACAAAATAAGTTTTAGAAATTTTGGCCTTTTGTTTCATAGGAAAGAATTTATAATTTTTTAAAAGACATAAATGTTGAATGGGGACAGTTTTCAGAGAAGAGAACAGTGAAAAGATATGGTTATTAGGGAGAATATTTGATGGTCAAGCACAGTATAAGCATATATGAAATATTATAATGAGACTCATTGTTCTGTATAGCTAATAGATACTATGAATAATTAAACCTCAAAAAAGAAACACTGTAGGCCCTTGAGGAAACGGTACTGGGGGAGAAAGTTACTGGAGAGATATTGAAATGTAATGCAGGCCAACTCAGCTCTAACAGATAAGGCTGGCTTCCTAGAGCATTCATGAAACTGAATGTAAGAATATAAAAGTTTACAATGTAACACACATTGTGGAGTCTGATTCTCAGCAGGCCTATGTCCTGGATTGTCTAAGAGAGGCTGGTCCATGTGCTTTGGGGTCCATATGGGAAGGCCATCCTACTCTTCCATTTAAGTCATTGATAATGACGGCTATTTATCTGAATTATAAAGTGTTATATAGATATTCTCAGTGCTTCGGTATTGAGGCTTGAATCTATTGTTCCTTTCCCATAAGACAACGTGAGCCTTTTTACTTGCAAATTTGCCTACAGGTCTACTCAGCTAGAACATTCTGCTACCTTATGGTTCATATTTAAGTTGTATTTGTTTCTTTGTGTGTTCTTTTTTCTTCACTATCTTTTCCATTTTGGTATAGAGGAAATTTCTCTATCTGCTCTCCTCTGCCTTCTGTAGCTGATATCTGTCTTCATAGCTCTCTGTCTTTCTGTCTTTGCTCACGGCCTCTGCATATCTGCAGAGTGTCCTGTTGTCTTTCCCTGGCATTTTTTATTAACTGTACTTCAGAAATAAAATTATAGTGTATTCTGGGCTATGAATTTTTTTTAAATTTTTGTATAATAAGAGACACTATAGATAAAATCCAATTCACATATAAACTCACATACCCCTTGGCTGTATGAACAAGACCTGCACAAACTCAAACCAGACAATATCCCAATGCAAACAAGGGAAATATGCCTAACCATATATTCAATTAGTATCTGATGAAATAGGAAAATCTCACTCAGGATGATTTCTTTTCTAGTCCCACTCATTTGCTTGCAAATTTTGTGATGTCTTTGTTTTTGCCAGCTGAGTAATACTCCATAGTGTAAATGTATCACATTTCTTTATCCATTCCCTGGGAAGAGTAGATAGATGAGATCTTCTGATAAACTGGGAGTGGGAGGTCATAAAAGGGGAGGGGATGAGGAATGAGACCATGAAGCCTTGTTGACTCCCCATGGGAGGCCTTACCCTTTTTGCAGAGTAGATTGGGGTGGGTTAGGAAGAGGTGGGAGGGAGCGGGAGGAGTGGAGGGAGAGAGAACTGTGGTTGGTATGTAAAATGAATTTTAAAAAAAGACAGAGAAAAACCTGTTCCATTGGAATGGCACTGGTCATATCAACCACACTCTGGGAGGTTTGGAGGAGATTAAAGAATATTATCAAAATATATAGTATGAAAATGGTAAAAAATACATTTTTAAAATAATAAAAAGTTTAAAATCTTGCATAAGGATCAATAAAGTCATCATTTCTTTATTCGAAATAAACCATGTAATAAAGTAAATCCCTAATGAGTTGCTTTGTCTTTTTCACTTTGTTTACACCTAAACTTACAAAACTTGAGGTCATTTTTATAATTTGGGGGAAAAGGTTGTCCAGCTTATCCGCCACAATCAGGATGGAGACAGTTTCTTTCCCTGAGAGAGCTAGAGAAATGCAGGCCCACTTGAGTGGGAGGTCATGGTCACGTGGGAAAAGAGCATGAGGAAAGGGGCTAAAAGGAGTCAAGTCTGTGCAGGAGCTGTATCTTTCCTCACTCATCTGAGGAAAGGCACAAGCATATGGTGGCTCAGCCTCAGCCACAAAAAGAAGGTCCTCCTAAATTTTCACACTTGTCAAAGTTCTGTCTTCCCTTTTGTATGGAATGAAGAGGAAAGTACGGTTATTGCAAACATACTGATATCATTAAGATCCTTTCCAAGGAGACAGAATAACCTTAATGCATCTTTTATTATTTCCTTGTGACTTCAATTAAAAAATACTCTTTTCTCATTCACCTTTTATATTTTGTATGTCTTTCAGTGACATCTCATTTTATCAAAATCTGACATCTTCTCATCTTGTACATTATTTCATGGAATCTGCATTTTATTAAATTTTTATGTAAAAAAATCTCTGAAAATGTTTTTTTATCTCTTATGGAAAATACTGTTTGGCAATGTCTTCCTCTTCAGTTTCTTTCAGATGTGTATTCCTTCTTTGTTGTGGAATTGCATGTATATGTCAGGGTTATGATTTGAAACTCAAATGCCCTCTATAAGCTCATGTTTGGGAAATTTAGTTGCTAGCAGGTGGTACAATTTGGGAGAGATGAAAAACCAGAGGTGGGGCCATCTTGCAGAAATAAACCACTAAGGAAGGGCCTTCAAGATGATATCCATCCCATGGTTCCTGTTGAACTCTCTATTTACTGATCTACCATAATGGAAACACCATCAGCTACATACTCCTACTACCATGAACTGAGATGCTCTGCTATGCTTTTCCTGGTGAGTTTTAATGAATCGTTGTAGTGTGAGACAAAAATAAAACATTATGCTCTTAAGATGTTTCTGTAAAATATTTTGGTCATAGTACTGCAAAATGAAATAATGTTATCTTTATGTATTTACTGATAGTCCCATTTTGAAACTTGGTTAAAACCTAGCACCGTGTTATTTTTTTTATTTTTTAAATCTTTTTTTCATATTTATGTGTATGTATATGGAGGCATGCTGTCAGATGCCTAAAGGGGTGTCAGATTGGAGCTGTAGTTACAGGAGACAGTGAGTCACTCAGTGTCTACTGTGGGTCTTGGAAGCAAAACGGGGTATTCTGGAAGAGCTGCAAAAGTTCCTAACTACTGAGTTAATTTTCAAGCTCCCAGTATGGGATTCTTAGAGAATAGAGTATGTTTAATTTTTTTGTTCCTTGCTAAATCTTATATTTTAGGTCAATTGATAAGATGTTATAAAATTCATTTGAGAATTTTGGCAGATTAATTATGTCCTCCCCATATAAAAATACAAGTAGTATGCATGCTACATATTTTGTTATACTTTGGAAATTTTATTTTTAAAAAGAAAAAATTCATTCCTATATCCTTACATGCCAACTAGTTAGCATGTATATATGATGTGTATATATGCAACTGGTTAGCATTCCCTGCTGCATTGGTGTTAGCTGAAGTATAATGCCAGTAGTCATAACAAGGCGATTTATGAGCAACCTTCTCCAAGGGACTCCCTCTTGCTATAGCAGTCATCACTGTTTGAATAGCATGCATTCTTTGGATATACACACTCTATCATGTTGGTTCAGGAATCAAAGCTGGCTATCTTTGAAATTATTTTTAATACAATATATGCACATGTATGTATAATGCTTATATTTATTGCTTACTTTTGTGCATAAATATTATAGAAAGGAACTGAAGGTTAAGAGAACTAAATTTAATGTGTATGGTTAAGAGTTTCTTGGGTTTTTTGTTTTTGTTTTTTGTTTTGTTTTTTGGGTTTTTTTTTCATTTGTTTGTTTTGTTTTTTCTGAAACAAGGTCTCACAGTTTACCTCTTGTCCTGGAGCTTTCTAAGGAGACTAAGCTGACCTTGAACCCACAAAGTACTTCCTGCCTCTGTGTCCCAAGTTCTGGGATTAAAGACATTCACCACTATGCCGAGCTTTTCAAAAGAACTTGAAAATGTAAATTTAAAGTTTTAATTTTATTATAACAAATAACATATTTGTGAGGGGGTGTATGCATGTCATTGACTGCAAGGAGAGATCAGAGGACAATTTTTAAATTCAGTTCTCTCACTCATCTTCATGGGAATACCAAGGATATCACTTATATTTCTTCTTCTACAAGCAAGCACATCCCCAGTGGACCCATCTCACCGACGTTTCAGATTTATTCTTTAAATTCCATTGAGTTTTACTGAATTGGAAATGCACAGTTGTATTAGTTTCTTTCCTGTGGTTGTGATAAAATACCCTGATATAAAGTAACTAAAGGAAAAGTTAATTTTGGTCTGCTGTTGCAGAAGGTTAGATGTTTAGTTGGTACAGAAACCATGGTAATAGACAGGCATGGCATCAGGGGTAGGAAGCTGAGAACCCACAGCTTTCAGCTGCACACAGGAGACCAGGTAAGGAAGCACGGCATAGCCTCCCCTTCATAATGCTTCTCACATCAACAATGTTGTCCTCTTTCAGAGCACATCATTTCACGACAACACATCCCATGTGTTCTTTTCTTCTTCAAGCTGCACGTTTTGTGTTTCTTTCTACCCCACTGCACACATAGAGAAAGTAATTAGTAATAATTATACTAGTATTAGAGCCTTGATATTTTTAAAATCTCCCACCAAAGAGATCATCACATGACTTTTGAAATCAGTCGCACTTAAATTATTAGGACATGGGAAAGAATAACATTATTTGGCAAAATATCCCATGGATGGTGTCTTGTCCAGTTGGCAATACCAACTTTTGAGCATCCTCTTGAGCAAGACTCTACTGTCCATATTGTTTTGAGCACTGATATCTTAAAAGGCTGCTGCCAGATTGGTCTGTTAAGCTTTGGCTGAAGGATTCAGCTCTTTTTCCACATGCCTCAATAAGAGAAAATTAATGAACAAAACAATAGCAAAAACAAAATGGCCTGGTTCTTCACAACAATGCCCCGCGTAATTACAGTGCCAATTTGTGTATTAGTTCATTTGTGTTATCGTGATTTAAATAGCATGGCTATGCAGCTAAAGGGGAGTCTATTTTCATTTAACACTCCAGAGAACTAGATGTTGATAATGACATGAAAGTCATGGCAACAAGCTGGTATGACACAGGAGAAGGAACCTGAGAACTCAGATCTCAACTCCACACAGGAATCACAGAGCAGGAGCTGAGAAGGAGGTATTGTTAGTTACCCACTTCCTCCTTTTAGGGTCCGTGTCCTCAAAGTTCCCTAACCTTCCCCAAAAGTGTCACCAGTAGGCACTTTTCATATACCTGACCCTACTGAGGATATTTCCTGGTGAAACCATTATAGTGTCTTTATTTTTTCAGTATAAAACCATAATGGCATGTGTAAACATCTGTTAAATTTTTTTTCCAAGTAAATTTTACTCAATGACTTCCAAATTTTTTAAGGAGCAGGGCAAGTGTGTCTCGATAATCCACATGTATTTCTAAGTTCAGAAGCAGTTGAGAGCTTTAAGCCATGCCTGTCAGAATATACCTGATTTCATTGGATCTACTTGACAATAGACAGGGGACACAGGCGGGATTATTTTTAACATCATCATTTTAGTATTGGTAATGTCTGATGAATGGGTATGGCATTGACTCAAGGCCAAGTACATTTTCCTATTGCTATTTTCTCACTGATTAAAATTTCTCAACAGCACAGAGGGAGGAACTAGACACCATCATTGTGTAGTGTGTGTGTGTGTGTGTGTGTGTGTGTGTGTGTGTGTGTGTGTGTATTAGTATTGTCAATGAAGACACAGATTCCGCACTGCTATTTTACTCTGTTCCTCAGCCCCCCGAAATGCTTTCTGTCTAATATTATATCTTAGTGACAGTGCCATACATTTCTTGCTTATAGCAAGGTGTATTAGGTTTTCCACACATTGGAAGAGAACATTTTTTGAATTATTTAAATTTGAAACAAGCTTGTTTTACATATCATCCCACTTTTTGCACCCTTTCCTCCTCCCCTGTTCCCCTCACCAACTCCCATTTCATCCCCTTTCTGTTCCCTAGGGAGAGTGAGGCCTTCCATGGGGGATCTTCAAAGTCTGTCCTATCATTTGGAACACGGCCCAGGCCCTCCCCCATGTGTCTAGGCTGAGGAAGTATCCCTCTTTTGACTATCATTCACTATACATTATTATTTCCATATTAAAGTTTGAATTGCTTTTCAATATTTTTGAAGGACTGAAAGCTGTAGTTCCATTCATTCCTATCAAAATATTTACTGTAATGTTGTCATGTGAGCATTTATTCACTCATTGACAGGTGCATTTGGCCAAGTTGATTTGATGCCATGGAACAAAGGGATTTAAATTTTTAGAAGTAATAATAACATGTCCTGCTATTTTAGTTTGGGAAATATATTTTGGTTTTATACACTGTGGTTCAACTGTAAAAGTAAGTTCTTCCATTGCACAAAATTTTTCTGTTTCTGTTTTGCTCACTTACCCATCTAAATTGATAGATCTTCATTTTTTAACAAATTCAGTTACCCCTGGTAATCCAAAGGTTACTAGAATTAGAATACCAAGGCACATTTGTATATTAAGTTGGGGAGAGGGGAGGAGAGGAATCACTTATTATACACCTTCATTCATGAAGGAAATTGTCATCTATAAAATTAGTTATTTTAAAAAGTAATGTGACATTTATACACTTTGTGATTAATAGATGTTAATTCTAAAAAAATTAAACAACAGTCTAAACTGATACCAATGAACACTCACACATAAGAAAGACTTATACACACTGTCACCTTTAGTAATAGTTGCTTTAAATTTTTAACAAATATCATAGTCAACTTTATGCACTCTTAGGTTGTTTGGTTTTAATAAACAGATATTTTAATGTCATTTCCTCTGTAATCACTGTTTCTTTAGAAGTGTGTCCTAATTTGCCCCTGCGAATAGTCTAATGATAAAATACTGCACTAGAAGGAAAGTATCCTTGGTTAATTAGATACACTATCTAGCCAAAATGCTAGAGGATAGTTATTCACCAAGTATTTACAATAACAAAACCCCACAAAACAAGTACCCCTTTTACATCTTTCAAGGTTGTGCTATCACATAAACAGTATCACCAGTCATTTATATGAAGCAGCATAGTTGAAGAACTGAACAGTTATAGTTAGTACAAAAAAAAGTCTCATCTTAATTTTAGGTTGCACTGTATTTTTTTATATTTGTTTAGTAACATCTTTTGATTTTACTACAAAGGGAAGTTGCAGTTTGCATATTCACATGAGTTTTTTGTTCCTTATCTGTTTTCTTTATTTTTTCAACTTATCACTATATCCCCTGAAGAATTACAGTAGACAAAACTCCACTATACACAACTGTTTTACCCATAGAGATGCCATTGCCCGCTCTGTGATGTCCACTCCAGTCTAGAACGCAGCTCTTTCTCCCGACTCCTGGATAATTTGATGCACTGCATAGAAAATGCAGGTGAAAACTTTATCGGAATTTTTATTATTTTCGTTGTTTAATATGTTTTGAGTGTGAAATTTATTTTAGGAATGTTTAGATTCATCAGTTATGTGTAATAGATGATTCAAGAATGAAACATATTTGTTATGCTAGAGCTAAACATATCATAGACACGAATTAATATGGATTTTAATAAGAACATAGACTTTGTATAACCCAGTTAATGTGTATAACTTCAATAAAAGTCAATATGTGAATATTAAACCAGAGGAAGAGAAAGATGCAGAAATTGTGCACTTTATCAGAATTATAGAAATGAGATTAATCTTTGGCTCAGCTATGAGCAGTTAGTTCCTAGACCTGGTAACATTTGCTCTCCCTAGGACAATTCTAGAAAAAACTAACACATGTGAAATAGATTTGAAGTTGTTGCTTTATTTCGTTTTTGTTTTTAATCACTGGAAAATAATAGCTACCCATATATTTATAGCCACTGTTACATTACTTTCGCTAAGTTTAGAAAATTTTGCAAAGTCTCAATGATTATAGTTGAGCAAAATGTAACACTAGATATTTCAATAGTTCATAAGCTGTATTTTTTCCATAAAGTCAATCCAGAATACAAATACTATTTCCTTTCAAGAAATACAGAAATTCTATAAAAACCAGAGATGAATTATACCAGTAAAACTCACCTAAAATATTTTCATATTTCTTCCATGAAATTTTCCTACAGGAAATTGTCACAGCTTGCTGGTGTCTGCCATTTTGTCCCAATGAAGTAATCTATAAAAATTTATTTAAATTTGTGTTATTGTGATGTTATTAAAATGTTCTCTACCACAATCTAAGTAGATTAAATACTAGATCTAACACATAGTAATTACTAAATGATTTACAAATATTTAGATACCAAACTATTTCCAAACATTCTAAACAGTAAGTACTCCATGAATAGTTGTCTACTGTTAAAACTGTTTACATTAGCAAAAAAATTTCATACTCAGTATTAAGATTTTTTTATATAATCAAATATTTGCAATATAGTTTGAACTCTATTTGTTGCTTTCATGACTTCAAACAAATGTCAAGGTCTAAGAATATTTTCCTGCCTATAAATTTAGTTTAGAATAAGTAATTTAGACACCTAATAGTTGAGAAGTAGAAGTCAGTAAAAAAGCAAAACTAAAAGTAAATACTGAAAAGTGGGCATCTGGAAGAAGAAAATATATTATGTTGTTATTATTAGATTCCTTAAAAAAATTCCAGGTTTGTGTGTTGTCTTCCCAGAACCCACACACTCTGAGTGTTAAGAGGAGGTGCTGTTACTGCTGACTTAATTATAACAAGGGTGTAAATTTCTGTAGGTGGGAGACAACTTATTCTAAGGAGGTATTTATTTTAGTCGTAAATAATATTTATTTAATTTAGAAATTTAGGCAAAAATAAAGTTATTCACACAACAGGAAGCAGAATATATGCAGTACACAATGGCAGGTTATCCTTCTTTTTTTTTTTCTCCCTACAAATGACTGAGATAGAGGAGCTAACACAATTATGCAGACTATGAACCAATCAGCCTGTTTGCCCTGCAGAGGACTGAACTTCAATATATCATTTGATTATTTGCTTACCTAATATGATTAGTTATTTCTGATACATATTTAATTTGTATACATCTTAGTAGCAGTACTTGGGAGTATTTCATTGAAAGTTTTAAATCATCTATAATTTTATAGAAAATAATATATTTATTAGACAGAAGGTTTAGAATCACTTCTCAATACCTTTGACCCTCTCATTTTAATTCTGTACCCTTTAAGCATCTGTGGGCTCCCATTAGCTTCTCTTAAGGAATAATCTTGCATTCTGAAGAGAAATTCTCATTGATTTCATAGCAATTGAAGAGATTTATACCAGTTGCTATTGGCCCCTTTCTGTCTGAAGGAGTCTTTCAGAAGTAAAATGCTGTGTTCTTGACCCCACGGGCAAGTGTATCTTTGAAATAATGATTGCCAGTGAATACAGATCAACACTTGGGGTTGATTAGTAGGTAACTTCAAATGGAAAGGAAATTGGTTCTATAACCTGATAAATCTATGGCTTTTTTCTTGCTCATTCAAATCTGATCAGGAACGCGTGCTACAAGGTCTACAATGAAAGTACAACATACATTAATGCAATTAATGAGCAAAAATGTATTCTACAAGTAGGATTTGTTTTTCAGAGTATCTCTGAGTGTTAATGGGCTTTACTTAAATGTGAAGGCTTAAGGGTCCATATTTTCTTCTTTCATTCATAGCTACCTTCCTAATGTGCTGTCATAATAATGTTGAATGAAGAGTGTACTATATATAAAGAGTATAGCTCTTTTAATTCTTACAGGTTTGGTGATTTGCATTGCTTCAGACCAAAGAGCTAAAACACAAAGAATATGACTGATCTACTTGAGTCTCCTGGCTGGCCAGCAATGAGTCACTATCAGAAGGCAGAATGTGGCAGCTTCATGGCTGTGTGACTAATGCAGTCACATGAGGCCCTAAACTTAAACACCTCATCCTACTCTTAGCCATGCTTCATAATGATACACCAACTTTATTTTTATACAAAGAATTTTTAAAAAAATCTGTAGATGTCATTTTGGCTCTGTCTCCACTCTGCCCATTGGCTCATATCATAGCCTTAGGAAAGTAGACTTCATCCTTTTAGAGTGAATATGGATAACAGACAAGGTTAAAACAATGAGAGAATATTTTTGTTTTTCCAGTACTGGAAGTTGGACCTAGGATGTCATGCATGTGACAAAAATAGTCTATGAGTGAGTTATAACCACAGCCCTACTTTGAATTTTCCTCACCTTTTATCATATTATAAACTGAGAATTTTTTGACTCTTCAATTTTGTTTACAAATAGGTTTAAAAAATAGTCAGAAATTAAGTTAGGCTGTGACTTAGAAGTGACATTTTTCACTTATCTGAAGACAACAATAGAATATTGACAGCAAAAGGTGGGCAGTAGTTTAAAGTAATTAGGCTAAGTAATAATCCATTCTCAGATTCTAAGACAATGTCTATTTCTAGAAAGACAAAGGACATGATTGATGCAATCGAACAGGAGTTATACATCCCAGGGGGTTAATAGGAAAGATATTCAATGTAAGGAAGGAACGTGTGTAGGAATGACTCAGCACAGATTTGACATTGTGATTACTTTGTGTGATGGGTAATCTTCTCAGCTTGATTGGACTTAGAGCCACCAAAAAAAAACGTGTATGTGTTGTTACTGTAAGGGACTGTTAATTATGATGGGAAAATTTCACCCTAAATGTGGATGGTACAGAGTTCTGGACTGCACAAAAGGAAAAGGCCAGATGAGCACTGGCTTCCATGTCCCATTTTTTCTTGGTTGTGAAGTGGAACTTGAGCAGCTGACTCACACTAGCACTGCCCAGCATTTCCCACCATGATAGATGGTGGCCTGGAACAGTGAGCCCAAACAAGCATTCCCTTCCCTTCGTTACATTGCCAGATCTCTTGTCACAGCAAAATAAATAAATAAATAAATAGATAAATAAATAAATAAATAGATAAATAGATAACGAATGCTCATCATCTTATCCTTCATAATGCACATAAATAAATGGGGAAAGATCATACATTTAAAGCTCTCATTTACTAAAAAGTGTGAGTGAAGGGGCACAGGATCACCTAGAAAATTTAACTCTCTTGGCTGTCAATCAGATCCCAAAGTGTTGAGCAGATGCAGGCACATCAATAACCTTGAATAGGATTTTGCTTCTAAGGCCTTCTGATACTGAGCATGGCAAAGCAAGATTTCTTAAAATTAAACAAATGCAAGTATTATAGCCTGTACCCAGTGGCAGAAGAATAAAAACATCACAGATAGCCTGGTAATTTGGGAGAAGAGAGAGCAAAGTCAGCCAAAAGCTTATTTTCTTATTTTAGACTGTAATTTATATTTTTTCGCTGTAGCCTGTGTGATGGGTTTTGTGTGACTTTCTTTGTATTGATGTGACAGTTTTACTTGACTCAAGCAATTGAAAAGGCCAAAAGGTTTGTTTTGGTTTCTCTCTTACCATTTCTGAGATTTCAGTACACCTCGTGCTGGTTCTATGAACTTGGCTCACAGCCAGTTTGCAACATGATGGGGGAAGCTATAGGAGTAAGACTCTGAGACAAAGGCGTTTCTTTACCTCATGGAGGCTGGAAAGGGCCCACCAGAGAAAGCATCTTGATGCAAGAAAGAACCCCTAAAATATACCCCCCTTTCATCAGGTCCCCATGTTTCTCTGTGTAGCCTTGGCTATCCTGGAATTAACTCTGTAGACCAGGCTGGCCTTGGACTCACAGAGATCTGCCTGTCTCTGCCTCCTGAGTGCTGTCATTATATTGCATTACCTCCTGGATTCCTTTAAGATCTTTAAATAAATGGGTGGACCGGGCTATTTTCCCCATGAACTTGGGAGGAGAACCCTTCCTTTGTCTTTCTGGACCTAGAGAGTCTGAGGACATTTATTGACTCTGTTTTATACTAAAGACAACAGTTGCAGTTTGTAACCTTCTTGGGGAGCCACTGTCATCATTACTATTGTCAAACCTTCCCTAGTGCAGGTCCTCTCACCTTCCTTGCCAATGGACCTTTTGTAATGCGTTATGTTCACCTCTGCACTGCAGAACACTTACCCATCTCAGGGTTCTTGGCTTGATCAACTTACAGTTTTTCTTTTCTCATTCTTGGTAACATATTCATGGGTTCTGGGGTTATGCTGCCCACCATGAAGGCCTATCGGAGTGGAAGACACACACACACACACACACACACACACACACACACACACACACACCCTGCAGGCCAGCATTGTAAAGTGTTCCGTTTTTCTGAGGGCATGCTAGAAGTAGTTTCATTTTTGTTAGAGGCAAAGGACAGTTTGGGGACATGTGACAGCTGTCACCTTCCAGTGCCCAAAGAAACAATCTGTTTCTCTCACCTCTTCTGGGAGTATGTAGAAGACCTAGACCATTCATGCTTAGAGTACTTGGCAACTACAGAGTGAGAAGGGATTAGAACTAAAATTGACAAGAGGTGATTATACCTCTTACCTTGCTTTAGGTCATTCACATTTGTCTTATCATAGGACAATTCGCCATGCTTTTGATTTCTGTCTCTAGCCACATGCCAGTGGGTTGCAAAGAAATCTTTGGATTAGGGTCTTAAAATTCAGGAAACAGTTACTAGGTACTTGTTATTAATACTTGTAATAAATCACTTATCATGTAGGTTTGCAAGTGAGAAGAAACTTAGCTTTGTGTTTTAGAATGGGGGACTTGGAGTCTGGTTGGAGTATTTGCAGATTGATGGAGTGGTTATTGTCTAAGATTAGCATTTCAGGTTCTTGAGAAATAGAAAATGGAACGAATCTTCTCCAAACTCAAATTCTTGTAGGATTCTCAAGGAGCATACGGACTTCTAAGGGAGATAGCTGCTGTGTTTATTGTTAGGCCTCAATACCTTTGTAGTCCTCTGTACATTTCTGAGGAAGGAGCTTTGCATTATACTAAGTAATTCCAATGCTAATGAAAACAATAAAATTCAGTGGAATTAAACACTGAGTACAAACATGTTGGTTCTAATGGGCCTAGGATAAGCACGGCAGACTGACAGTGGGATTTCAATGTCTTTCATGTGGAATGGGAAACAAGCAGTAATATTTAGCTTCTTTTTGGTCTTCTTAGGACCTGTCGGGTTTGGCTATGTTTCACCTGGACAGTGGTTGCTCCAGATGGATCATGAATTTCTGAGTGCCCGCATTTTCCTAAGGTCTGTTTCTATTTTTTGACCTGGAAATTACAAACGATTCTCCATACTCTTCCTTGTCATCAAAGACAGATCCTAATCTCATAATTTTCTGCCACATCACAGTATAGACAAATGTCCCTGAATAAATTATTTTAGGACCTTGAAGTAATTTTGCTTAAGACATACATAAATTTTAGATGGAATTTTACATTGGTACATTTGGATAGTTATTTGTTAACGAGAAAGTTAAAAAAAAAGCATTATATAGGTTTTAAAAGTGTAATAGCATATGTAAATAAAGATCTATCTATCTGTCTCTTACATATATCTCACTGTGACAATTTTATAATAAAAATGTTTTAATTAGTTGAATATATGTTAATATACATATAATGTAGAATTATGTATGATAAATTGAGTGCTATAGATTTTAAATATGTTATATAAATATGGTTATAATAGGCTAAGCATCAAATTATATGGCATTGTTCTATTTTTAGAAACTTATGTGTGTGTACATATATGTGTGTGTGAAAGACAGAAAATAGGAGATGGCCTTTACAATGTAAGGGAATAAATATGTCACCAAATATTGAAGAATGAGTGCCATTAATAGTAAATTTGTTCACAGATTACTTAATTTTGTTTAAGTAAAATATCTATTAGAATTGTGGGTTACTTTATTGTCATTTGAAGAATAAATGTGACAAAGCTCAGATCTTAACCATTATTAATCAGGGATGCCCTTACCTACTAATGATGATGTCATCAACATACTATACCTTCTGGATGACTTATCCTTTATAGAAATGACAGACATGACTAACTCCCCACCCTGGGTGTGTGTGTTATAGAAAAACATAGGAAAAATAGTTAAATACTTACCTTTTGCCCACAGTAGTTCTGTAGCTATAGTTGTTTCTCTCTCTGTGTTATCATGTCTAGTTTGGGATGATTTCTCCAAATCCCTAAGTTGGGTCTACATGAAGATGGCTCCTGCTGCTTTTCACTGAGAGGTGTGAGGTTTGCTTCCTAACCTATCAGTGTTGTCATCTTCTGTCCCTGCAAATGTCACTGCCATTCCCTGCTCCAGGTACCCTTCCCATAACTAATCACAGAGGTGATGTTTTGCTTCCTGTGTTTTCATTGCTCTGGGCTTCACATGAGGGAAGAATGCTGTTTTCTCTTTATGGTGCATTCTTATATTATAGATACTAAAAAGTAACATTTCTTCTTTCTCTCTGTTTCAAACATGAGCTCATATGAATTCATAACTGGGAAAAGCCTTTTAACAAACAAGATAAACCCAGACAAGCCATTCCCCCTACAGGGAAAACTTGTCTGCCCAAAGTCATGATGACTCATGTAAATGAGATTAAAAATAAGAAAAAGAGTCAACCAATATTTATGGAAAGGGTTAGTGTCTGCCGTTGCCACAAGTATTAACAAACATTTGCTCCCTTCATCCTTAAGACACATTGAGATTTTTTTAAAGTTGTTTAAGTTATTTAAGTTTTCTAAGTTATTTAGATTATTCTCTTTATGATGAAAAGTGAGATGCCTACCCCTTCTATGTAACTAATTTTGAAAAAAACTTGACATTTTTATGTTTCATTCTCAAAACCCTGACCCCTCCTGGAAGGCATCATCCTCCCTATGGAGGGGAGGAATGGGATTTGAGAGTGGTTAGGGGACATGGGAGGGAGAAAAAGAGAGAGGGAGAGAAGAGGAAGGGAGTGAAGGAGAGGGAACTGGGATCGATATGTAAAATAAGCAATTAAATAAATAATTCAAGAATAAAAATAGGACTATATAGCAAGCTAAGTAAAGTAGCATTACATTACCCACAAAGTATACAAGGACACTTATACTGGTCTTGTTCCAAAAGTACCTTTCTATTTTCCTTTAACAGAACATATTAAAAAACAAAAAAAAAAATATAGACGAAAAAAAATATTCTGTAAGGTATACTTCAAATTTACTTCAGTTTATTTTTGGCTAGTAATATTCAATAACTCAAAACTTTGATACTTTCCTGTCCCAGCATCTCATCTGAGAGGAGAGGCTCCCATTGCCTCCTTCCTCCATTCTCGCTGGTCATTATCTTATCTTCCTAACATATGTTTACATCCTTAGCAGACTTTACTAAACCTCTATCCTGCTCAACTTCAACTCCCAAGCAAAGCTCATAACTATAATAGATTTCTGGTAATGACACAGATATACCTATTAGCCTTCGTGTTTTAATTTGTTTAACTAAGTAATTTACATATGATAATTGTGTTCTAAATTTAATTTTTAAAGTCTTTGTTCAGATTTTAGGATCAATATGTAGTACATGTCTTTGGGAAAGTAAAATAATTGATTAATATGCAAGCTTGTTAAAATTATTACTGTAGGGCACACTATTTCTTGATAATTGTGTGTGCTAAATGTTTTTGAGTCATACAACATAGAAAATTCTACTTTCAAGGGAAGATTCAGAGGAGAGAGACTATCTGGACATAAATTTTAGGAACAAGGATAAATTCCTGAAACAAAGGAAATGCACAGAAGAAAACAAAGACTAAACAGTGGCTAGTAAAACTTATATTCTAGAAAACAGCACAGAGAAAACCACAGACCTTTGAGAGCTGGGTGTAGAGATAAAAACCCATCATCATCACTGTGTTGATGGGCAGTTTGCTTTCCAGTATAATTAACTGTCCACAGAAGCCAGGGGACATGGCTCCTGTGTCCTTAAAGTTCTGAAGACCTCAGTCACTACTAAAGTTTAATATAGCTCATTAACATGAAAACATTTACCATATTCTATCCACCTGAGTCTTTGTGACACATAGCAGAAGGTGATCGTGTCTCCTCCACCTCTGACCACAATTTGTGTTTTAGGGGTTCTTAGACAGAATCTTCCAGAGTTTAACAATGGAATCTTCTCCATGCATCATTTCATTTTATTTTGGGTATCAAAACCTGACACACTGTCAGCATTGGTGACTGAATGAAGAATTAAGATGTTTTACTTCTGAAATCACTGCTGTAGGCTTGACTCTCCACCTGGGCTGTCAGCAAAATTTCAGAGATAATATGGACGTTAAGACACTGCTTCTCAAATACTATGATATCTTTACAAACTTGCAATAACTTTAATTAAAACACAGCCATATATTAATATGAGTGTTATTTGACTAAGCATATACACTATATGACTTTACTCTCATTAATGTCATATAAATATGATACAGTCATACACATTTATATTTTGGCTTATTCATTTTATTCCAAATTTCATAAATCTATACACTAACAGCCAGAAGATCTAACTAGGTTTAAGAATAGGGTCTTTATGTAACTGAGGGAATGGCACAGTCCTAAACTCTGATAGGTTATTTCAGAGAGACTTGATTTCATGAGTCAAAAGAAGCAAGAATCCAATAACTCTATCTCCATAGTACCATTCTCAACACACCAATGACTACTATTTTTGTAGCATAGTTGTCAGGTTAGCTGATTTTAAAACTCTTTAAAATATTATATAACAAACTGAAGGAATGCTGGAAATAGAAAAACTGGGCAAATGATCAGACACTACAGACACAAGCATAACCAACAGAATTCAAGAGATTGAAGAGAATCTCAGATGCTGAAGATAAACTAGAGGAAATAGATTCATTGACCAAAGAAAATCATAAATCCAACAAATCCTTAACACAAAACATCCAGGAAAAGTGGGACACTGTGAAAAGGCCAAACCTAAGAATAATAGGCATAGAGAAAGGTGAGGAAGCCCAGCTCAAAGAGGCCGTAACATATTCAACAAAATCATTGAGGAAAACTTTCCCAATCTGAAGAAGGACATGCCCATGAAAGTACAAAAAGCATACCAAACACCAAATAGACTGGACCAAAGAAAAAAGATCCCTTTACATGTCATAATCAAACACCTAACATGCAGAATGAAGAAAGAACATTGAGAGCAGTGAAGGGAAAAGGACAGGTAACATATAAAAGCAGACCTATCAAAATTATGCCTGACTTTTCCATTGAAACCCTCAAGGCCAGAAGGTCCTGGATAGATGTTCTACAAGTACTAAGAGTCCACGGATGCCAGCTCAATCATTATAGATAAGAAACAAGATATTTAATGACAAAGCCAGATTTTCACAGTACATATCTACAAATCCAGCCCTACAGAAAGTTTTGGAAGGAAAACTCTAACCCAAGGAAGTTAACTACGCTCACAAGGACGTAGGCAACAGATAATCCCACTTCACCAGAAACCAAGGGTAAAGCAGGACAAATATATTCACAATACCACTGCCAACAACAAATCTAAAACAAACAAGCATTAACAATCAATGGTCCTTACTCTCCCTCAACATTAATGGTCTTAACTCGCCAATAAAAAGACACGGGCTAACAGAATGGATATGAAGACAGAATTCATCCTTCTTTTGCATACAAGTAATACATCTAGGCTTCAAAGATAGACATTACCTCAGAGTAAAGGGCTGGGAAAAGATCTTCCAATCAAATGGACCCAAGAAGCAAGCAGGTGTGGCTATCCTAATATCTAACAAGTTAGACTTCAAACCAATATTAATCAAAAGAGATGAAGACAGTCATTTTATATTCATCTTAGGAGAAATCCATCAACACAAAGTCTCAATTCTGAACATCTACACCCCAAATACAAAGGCACCCACATTCATAAAAGAAACACCACTAAAACTCAAAGCTCACATAAAACCTCACAAACTTATACTGGGACATTTCAACACACCACTCTCACCACTAGACAGGACCACCAATCGGAAACTCGACAAAGAAACAAAAAAACTGACAGAAATTATGTCTCAACTGGGTTTAACAGACATCTATAGAACATTCCATCCTAACAGAAAAGAATATAACTTCTTCTCTGCTCCACATGGAACCTTCTCTAAAATCAGCCACATACTAGGTGGCATAACAAACCTCAATAGATAGAAAAGAATTGGAATAGTCCCCTGTATCTTATCAGACCACCATGCTTTAAAATTGGAATTCAACAACAACACAAATTGCAGAAACCCTACAAACTCATGGAAACTGAGCAATGTGCAATTGCACCACACCTGGGTCAAAGAAGAAATAAAGAAACAAATTAAGAACTTCCTAAAATTCAACGAGAATGAGGACACGACCTATCCAAACTTATAGAACACCTTGAAAGCAGTGTTACGAGGGAGGTTCATTGCACTAAGTGCCCATATGAAGAAAACAAAAGATAGTCACATTAGAGAATAACAGCACAAAAAGCCTTAGAACAAAAAGAAGCAAACTCACCCCGGAGGAGTAAATGCCAGGAAATAATCTATTTGAGGGCTGAAATCAATAAATTAGAAACCAGGAAAACAATAAAAAAACTCAATGCAACAAAGAGTTGGTTTTTCGAGAAATCAAAAAGACCAACCCTTATCCAAACTAACAAAAAAAAAACAGAGAGAGAACACGCAAAATAACAAAATCAGAAATGAAAATTGAGACATAACAATGGACACAGAGGAAATCCTGACAACTTTCAGGTCATACTTTGAAAACCTGTACTCCACAAAACTTGAAAATTCAAAAGAAATGGACAAATTTCTGGATAATTATCACCAAAATTAAATCAAGAACAGACAAACAACTTAAATAGACCTATAACCCCCAATGAAATAGAAGCAGTCATCGAAAGCCTTCCAACCAAATATTGCCCACAGCTAGATGGCTTCAGTACAGAATTCTACCAAAAATTCAAGGAAGAGCTAATTCCAATACTCCTCAAATTGTTCCACACAATACAAACAGAAGGCACATTACCAAACTCTTTCTACCAGGCCACAATCACCTTGGTACCCAAGCCTCACAAAGATACAACTAAGAAAGAAAACTACAGACCAATATCCCTGATGAACATTGATGCAAAAATACTCAATAAAATGCTGGCAAACTGAATCCAAGAATACATCAGAGAAATCATCCACCATGACCAAGTAGGCTTCATCCCTGGGTTGCAGGGATGGTTTAACAGACAAAAATCTATCAATGTGATCCACCATATAAACAAACTGAAAAAGAAAAACCACATGATCATCTCCCTAGATGCTGAAAAAGCCTTAGACAAAATTCAACACCCATTCATGATAAAGGTCTTAGAGAGATCAGGGATAACAGGAAAATATCTAAACATAATAAGAGCAACATACAGTAAAACAACAGCCAACATCATACTGAATGGAGGGAAGCTTTGGGCAATTCCTCTAAAATTAAGAACAAGACAAGGCTGCCCTCTCTCTCCCTATCTCTTCAATATTGTACTTGAAGATCTAGCTAAAGCTATAAGACAACAAAACGAGATAAAGGGGATCCAAATTGGAAAGAAAGAAGTCAAACTCTCTCTATTTTCAGATGATATGATAGTTTACATAAGAGACCCAATAAACTCTATCAGGGAACTCCTACAGCTGATAAATACCTTCAGCAAACAAGCAAGATACAAGATAAACTCGAAAAAAATCAGTAGCCTTACTTTATTCAGACGCCAAAAGGCTGAGAAAGAAATCAGAGAAAGGTCACCCTTTACAGTAGCCACAAACAACATAAAGTATTTGGAGTAACACTTACCAAACATGTAAAAGACCTACATGTGGCATTAAAGAACTTTGTGGCATTAAAGAAAGAAATTTAAGAAGATACCAGAAAATGGAAAGATCTCCCATGCTCTTGGATAGGAAGGATAAATATAGTAAAAATGGCAATCTTGCCAAAAGCAATCTACAGATTCAGTGCAATCCCCATTAAAATCCCAGCACAGTTCTTCACTGACCTTAAAAAGATAATAATCAACTTTGTATGGAAAAACAAATGATCCAGGATAGCCACAACAACCCTGTATAATAAAAGAGCTTCAGGAGGCATCACCATCCCTGACTTTAAGCTCTACTACAGAGCTATAGTTATGAAAACAGCCTGGTATTGGCCCAAAATAGACAGGTAGACCAATGGAATCGAATCGAAAATCCTGATATTAACCCACACACCTATGAACACCTGATTTTTGACAAATAGCTAAAATAATACAATGACTCGAGGAAAGCATTTTTAACAAATGGTGCTGGCACAATTTGATGATGGTGTGTAGAAAACTGTAGATAGACCCATGTCTATCACCATGCACAAAACTCAAATCCAAATGGATCAAAGACCTCAACATAAATCCAGCCACACTGAACCTCTTAGAATAGAAAGTATGAGGTACCCGTAAACAAATTGGTATGGGAGACAACTTCCTGAACATAACTCCAGTAGCACAGACACTGAGATCAACAATTAATAAATGGGACCTCCTCAAACTTAGAAGCTTCTGTAAGGCAAAGACACAGTGGACAATACGAAACAGCAGCCCACAAACTGGGAAAAAAAAATTTTACCAATCCTACATCTGACAAAGTGCTGATCTTCAAAATATACAGAGAACTCAAGAAAGTAGTCAACAAAACACCAAATAGCCCTATTAAAAAATGGGGTAAAGAACTGAAGAAAGAATTCTCAATAGAGGAAATCAAAGAGGCTGAAAGACACCTAAAAAAGTGCTCAACATCCTTAGCTATCAGGGAAATGCAAATGAAAACAACTTTGAGATACCATCTTACTCCTGCCAGATTGGCTAAAATTAGAAACACCAATGACAACTTATGCTGTAGAGGATATGGAAAAAGGTGAAAACTCCTTCATTGCTGGTGGGAGTGCAAACTCATACAGCCATTTTGGAGATCAGTATGGCAGTTCCTCAGGAAAATGGGAATTAGCTTACCACAGGACCCAGCAATTCCACTCTTATGTATATACCCAAATGACTCACATTCATGCAACAAAGACATGTGCTCAACTATGTTCATAGCCACATTATTTGCAATAGCAAGAACCTGGAAGCAACCTAGATGCCCTTCAACTGAAGAATGGATAAAGAAGCTGTGGCACATCTACACAATGGAATACTACTCTGCAGAAAAAAATAACGGAATCTTGAAATTCGAAGGCAAGTGGATGGAACTTGAAGAAACCATCCTGAATTAGGTAACCCAGTCACAAAAAGAGGAGCAGGGTATGTACTCACTTATATATGAATTTTAGATCTACAGCAAAGGATCACCTGCCTATAATTCACAACACCAGCAGAACTCAGATACAAGGTGTGTTCTAAGAGATTCATATATGGTCCCTCACAAAAGGGGGAATAAACAAGTCCCCCAGAGCACATGGGAAGTGGGGCAGGCAGGGAATGGAGAGAGAACTAGGAAAAGAGAATGGGAGGAGAGGAAAGAACATGCAACTAGGTAGATTGAGTCAGGGTAGGAATAAAAGACAGGAGAGAGAGAGAGAGACAGACAGAGAGAGAGAGAGAGAGAGAGAGAGAGAGAGAGAGAGAGAGAGAGAGAGAGAGAGAACCTAAAAGAGGGAGCCATTATTGGTTGGAAGAGAAAACTGAACTTAAAGAAAGGTCTAGAGATCTACAAGGCTGACTCCAACTAACCAATCGAGCAATGGTGGAAAGGCTACCATAAATGCCCTTCCCTGATAGTGAGATTGTCAACTAAGTTATCCGTGGAGCCCTCATCTAGTACCTGTTGGAAACAGAAGCAAACACCCATAACCAAACACTGAGTGGAACTAGAATCCAGATGCAGAGAGAGAGATAGGACAAGACTAGGTTGCAGAAACACAGAGTCAGCTGATCTGAACAAGCAGGAGCTAATGGGCCCCCCAAACTGATAGCTGGGAAACCAGCATGGGACTGACTCAGACCCCCTGAATATGGGTCTCAGCTAGAAGGACTGAGCAGTCTGGGGGACCTCAGGTAGTAGAACCAGGATGTATTCCTGGTGCACAAAAGGACCTGGCGGACACATTCCCCCATGGAGGTATACCCCCTTAACCTAGAGACAGGAGAGAAGTCCTAGCCCCTACTTCAAATGACTTGACAGATTTACACAACCCCACCTGGGTAGCATAGCCCTACAAGTGGAATGGGAGTGGGGGGATGGGAGGGGAGGGTGGCCAGGGTGCATGTCACAGGGGAAAGGGGTTAAGAGGAAGGAAGGAAAGGAGGTACAGAGGGAGGGAGGGAGGGGAAACTGGGATCAATATGTAAAATTTTAAAATTATATTATTAATAAAAAACTGAAGGAGGTATTATTCACATTCTCAGGAAACATACAGTGTGGTAGGAAGAGATAAGTACATACCCACACATAGACATACCCCCACACAGATACATACACACACACACACACACACACACACACACAGAGACACACAAAGATACACAGACACATAGACACAAACATGCAGGTGCACATGCACAGATACAAACACACATACCTTTTCTTGATCATTTCTTTTTTTTTAAGATTTTATTTTATTTATTATGTATACAGTGTTCTGCCTTCATGACAGAAGAGGGCATCAGATCTCCTTATAGATGGTTTTGAGCCACAATGTGGTTGCTGGGAATTGAACTTGTAACTTCTGGAAGAGCAGTCAATGCTCTTAAGCTCTTAACCATCTGTCCAGCCCCTTCTGAATCATTTCAGAGCTGTACATATTCTGACACTTTAGCCTTATAAAATTCAGCATTAAATTACTCAAGAAAAAGAACAGTTCTTTCATAATCATGATATAATTTCCAAGCTCCACTAATTTGACTTTATACTGAAAGACCAAAAGTAAAGTTAAGGAAACCCCCCACTTAAAATGAAGGACAGTCTGACCTAGAAAGCTAACCCAGGCTACTATCAGTTCCTTGAAATTTGCTAACCACAAGCACCTTTCCCTGACAAGGCCCTAAGATACAGGTTATCAAGAATTCACACTGCCCCTCGCATCAGTGTGTCACCAGGTAGTAAATAGGGTCCTTAAAAAACTAAGAGACAGCTGCAACTCCAGTTTGCCCAGACAAGATTAATTAGCACACCCCAGGCCCTAAGGTCTGCTGATCTGAACAGTGAGACCATCTGGCCTCAAGGGGAGAACCCATGACTCATCATGTACTCAATGGATAGGGGGTCACAGCCCCACCCTAAGCTTGTGGTTTATTCCTTTAAAAGTGCCCGTGCCCAGAAAATGTTTCTTCTTTAGCCTGGGTGCTGAGGGAGCCCATTTATGCAAATGTATCCTGTTCATTAAAACTTCTTGAATATTGCATCAACTGGAATGGACATTGAGTTCTTGGGGGTGCCAACCGAAACGGGTAGACTCCTCATTCTGAGGGTCTTAAAATACCATATTATTTGTATTAACTCTACACTTCAGATACCCTCAAGTTGTTTCATTACTGTCCTTTTCAGAATTTTCCCCCCTCATCCAAAAGTCAATAAAGATTCAAAGATAAAAAAAAATTATATAACATATATAATATATTGTAACAAGGTCTCATCATTTAAAACTATCAAATATTCACTTTGAGTGAAGTGAAGGAAATTCACTTTGAGTGAAGGAAATTCACCAGGGATCATTGTCCAAAAATATGAAGAGGATCCGTGATAACTAAGCCGAACCACTGCTTGTAGTTCACCTACCCTCCAGGCAGCTGTATTATTCAATCATATTTTAAAGAAAACTAATGCAAATCCATTCTTGTTAATACCCAGTTATTGAGTGGACTAGACAAACCAAATACTTCTCCACTCCTCTCTTTTCCCTTGGCCTCTGGCAGCTATTTTCCCCTCCATTTCTTTAGATGCTTTTGTACTTTCCTTACTTCCTGTTTCTTCATTTTATTATTCATTAATTTTCTCTCTTTTTTTCATTTTAAAATATGTGTTACTTAACCTGAGTTGTGTACATAATCATTACACTTTGCCCTGTTTTTGGTTTTGTTTTGTTTGGTTTGGTTTGGTCACACATTTCATGTCATGATGATCAAATCAGAAGGTATCATATAGCATGGATGTTAAAAAAAGTTAGTTAATACTTTGCATAATGGGTGGGTGCGCTGCCTATTGGATAAGTTGAATAAACTGAAATGTTATTTTCTTAATGATATATTCTTTGTGATTGAAAAGTTTTTTTGGTAGATGGTAGAAGAATTGAGAAGACAATTTGAGCTTCAAGATTGGGGAGTTTTAACACATCAGAATCAATTTATAAATGAAATGTATATGTCCTCTTCATAAATAAATTTTTGTCAAATTAGTTGACGTGATCTAAATTTATGAAATTTATTAATCTGAATCTGGTTCCTGGTGTAGTAGGATTATGGGCAGGGAATGAAGGAAAACACAAGCATCAGAGATGCTAAGCTTGTATAGGATAACAAGGAGATATTTCCCAGGGGAAATCCATGAGTTAAATCTTGAAAGATTAGTAAAAGAGCCTTGCTGGTGTGTGCTGGTTAGTTTGTAACTGCTTAACACCAGCTAAAGTCATCTGAAAAGAGAGAAGTACAATTGACAAATCGCCTCCATTATGTTAGCTTTTGGGCATTGTGAGACATTTTCTTGATTAATAACTAATGTGGGAGATCCAGCACATCAAGATCACGTGGCTTGAGTTTTCAGAGAGTAAGGTGAGCATGACCCGAGGAGGAAGGCAGTGAACAGTTCATGGTCTCTGCTTCAATTCCTACCTTGAGCTCCCACCTTGAGCTCTTGTCTTACTTTCCTTACTGGTGTATTGTAACCTGCAAGCTGCAATAAATCCTTTCAACCCAGATAGACAAAGTTTGAATTTCAACCCAATTAGGGAAAATCAGAGGTTGAGATCTCCATCCATCATTCTCTTTTCCTCTCTTCAAATAAGCAGGATCTAGAATTTAATACACAAAGGGAAGATGGTTACAGAGAATTCCATATTACCCTAAGCACAAGGCTTAATTTATCTTGGTTTTGCCAGTTTAAATATGACATGAGTTTGGATGTAAGCTGGAAAAGATCAATTTTAATGACCAACTCTATGTAATATGTCTACCTGAAAAAAAGATAACTCAACCTCATTTAGATTAGGTGTATAGTTAGAATAAATTAGTGTTATAGTCAGATTGAATGCATCGTGTGTTCATACTTCCAACTATCTGAAATTACTTATAACAAAACAATGACCAGCTCTAGTGGCAGGAGGGGGAATTGCAATTGGGATGTAATGTATGAGACAGGACAAATAAAAGAAAATGAAAAGATATTTAAATGCAAAGCAAAGAAGAACATGACTTACTCTGAGTACAACAAATAGAGTAATTAAATGGTATTCTGGGCAGTGCTGAGAGGTACAGCAAAAGAGTGGAGTGGAGTTAGGTATTGCATTTTACACTCAAAATTAAGTTACATTTGTAGCAAAGGATCTGAAAGATACTGAGCATGTGAGTAAAATGCTCATATTTTAACTTTAATATGCTGAATGACTGATAGATTTATTATATCTTTCAATTGGAATCTAAAGTAAACCTTAGAAAATGTATTGTGAGAGGTATATTAATGAGAAAGATTTATCACTGGTCTTTCACAAGAGGGAGCATATGGAATTCAAAACCATGTAAGACTTACCACAGCACTACTCAATAAGAAGTAGTCCGTAACAGCATCAAATCAACAACTGGTGAGAGGAGCAAGCAATGCAATGAAGTTCAGTTTGGTAGAAGTAATGACTAAACTTAATGGCAAGTAGAAGGTTACAGGCACAGTGAGTGTGTGAATGTGAGTGTATTGGAGCAAGGTAAGATGTTAAAGCAAGATTAGTAGCTACAAATACATATTTAACCAACAGTAAGTCACTCAAGACTTTTATATCAAAGCAAAACTGTTCTGAGAAAATGAAGAAATATGGGGAGTCAAGGATAGCTGAGAATGAGTTAAGTATTAATCTACTAAAGCTTAAAGGATCTAAGCAGCTGATATGGTGGCCAGGTCAAGGAGTCAGAAATAGTTGTGTGTAGCTGTTAAGAAAGCAAATGAGCCCAGGTTAGTTGCTTTTGTATAAGAGGGTTCATTTTGATTTTTCTTTTTGTTTTGTTTCTGTTCATTTATTTTGCGTGTGTTGGGGAAAATACTCAAGAACAGTGAACTCCAGACACAAGAATTGATTCAAATTTGTCTGCTTGGGTTTTTATTAATGTGTTTATGATGCTGTCTCATAAAAGCATTCAATTTACTGTGTATTTTCTGAATTTTACATTTTAGAGTACTTACCAGCAGTTAAGGTAGCATCACTTCATTAAATTATATTGATGCCAAGCACCATGGCAACTAATAGTCACTTGTTTCTCAGTATGTTAACCACAAAAAAAGCTGAGACAACAGGGGAAAAATCATTAGAAATTCAAAATCCATTCTAAAACTCACTTGTCATTCACCACCAGTTAGAAAAACAAAGTGAAATTATTTCAGTGGCGAATCATATGTCTAATGACCAAAAAAAAAAACTCCTTGCCTAATATAATTCTCTTTATTTACTTATTAGTTTGTATATTTGTATGTATGGATGCAGGTCTCGTGTAGCCCAGGCTGGTCTCTGCAAATTCCCTATGCAGCTATGTAGTTCAGGATAACTCTGAAATCCCAACTCCCCTGTCTTTACCTCCTAGGGGTTACAATTATAACATGTTTGTCACCTATCTCACTTTATTCCTTGCTTGCAAATGACCCAGGGATTCATGCATGGCAAGCAAGCATTCTGCCCACTGAGCTATATTCCCAACCCTCATATCATTTTATTTAAACTAAACTTTGCAAAGATCAGATAGTCTTATTTTCTCAGAAAATCAAATCGACTCTTGAGGACCCTAATCCTCACTCCCTCTTCTTGCATTAAAAATATTACAGGGTGGTTGGCATGTATAACATACACAGACTTTGAGTTGACACAACTCAAGGCCAGACCACATGACTATCATGATTGAGGTCCTGGGTTCAGTATATAGTATTGTAAAACCAAAAACAAAAGGCAAAGCATAACACAATGGTATTGTTCCTACAAGTGCATATGGATTTACTACTTGTCAAATCATTTAATGAATTTTAGCACTATTTGTATATGTGCATTCTTGCCTTGGTACATGGCTTAGACTCTTGCTTTATAAATATCATGCCTTGGAAAGTGTATAACATTTTGAAGTTTGGCAGATATTTTCCAAATGGTTCAAATGTGTTGATCCAGTTTTCTAACAAACACTAATTCTGTTGGTTATATACATGCCTAAAACAATTGCTTTCAAACTTGTGACTCTTATTAATCGATAGAGATGAATTTCATTATTTTAACTGACATTTCTTCAATTGGGGAAAGCTGAGTATTGATTTGAATATTTTGAAGTTACTTGTACTTTTTTCTTTGTGTGTGTCTCAGACAGATATAAAACAATCCCATACTTAAGGTGTATTCATAATAACATCTCTGATTTTCATATAAATTTGAATTATTCTGTGCATTTAGAATAATTATAAGGAAATACTTTTAATCATTTAGAGTTGCAATATTCATCACTTGTCTTACCCAGTTCCAGACACACTGTTGAGAGTTCATGAAACTGTACCACAAACAAACCTAATGACAGAAAAGTAGCCCTTAATATGAAATTGTATTCTCCGCACAACATAGGCATAAAATTTGTACATACAGGTATACATACATGCACATATAAAATAAATGCAATTATCACTGCATGAATCTGCATAACCTCCTGAGAATTTATGTAAAAGAACTCAAAAAAGTTGAGAAAAGACACAAAGACAAGCAGACAAAGACTTATAAGAAAGCCAGAGACCTAACCAGAGGCCCACTATTCATTTTTCTTGTGGGTTTAGGTAAAATTGTGATATTTTATTCAGTTTATTTTATATTTCATCTTAACCTAATCTTTAACTTGAGATGTGCTTTGAGTTTTTAATTGCATGTCTTGCTAATAAAATAAGTAAAGGGCGTTTAGACAAGCTTTGATATGAGGACACATTAATGTATATGTATATAATAAAGCAAAAGGGGCCATTGATATTGTAGAAAATCACTCATATGTTCAAGCTTAGTTTCTCCTTTAAAACTGCATTTATTTTGTTTGTAATGACAGCTTTGACTTGGAAAGTCTGTGTAAGTGTACTGTAATTCATTAGAGATGTTTAACACATCCTATAAGGCACCTATTCTTGAAATCTCCATTTGTTCTGCTAACAAAATGACTCATTTGTTGTTTGGCTCTGAATTAGTTTATTTTGCCCTTTTAAATTATTGCTTTTATTCACATGGTAAATCACATTGGTAAATAATGAAGAATCACTAACTCTCAACACAGGATCATGCAAATCTACATCATTAATAATAAAAAAGCCTTAATGAATTCATAAAAACACTGCTCCCTTGACAGGTTCTGTAACTTCCTTTATACCACACTGAAAAATACCCAGACAGTATTTTTAGAAGTTTTATGGGCACAAGAAAGCAGAGTATAACTTCTTTTCCGAAGTTTAGGAATAATGGTTCATAGCTTCTAAAGATGATTATGTAATATATTAGGGTAAAGAAATTAGAATTTTAGTTAGACTAATATCCTCCACGCTGATCTCTAGCTACTACTTAGTTACAGAAATGTTTCCTTTGTCACTCTCCCAATTCCTCCAGCACTAATTATAAGAGATTAAGCTCACACAAGTTCCAGACATTGCCCTGCATTTCATCTCCGAGTACCTCTTTTTATGTCCCCCACTGAAAGCTGAACCAATTAAATCTAGGATGTTCAGAACGCTAGCCAAGAGTTATAGGTACCATTTATCTGATATACAAGCCCCCACCCCAGAGTTATCTAAAAACATATAAATAAAAATATAAGTTCCGGAGTGGGTAGGGGAGATGGAGCAGTGGGAAAGTGCTTGGATGAGCAACCATGAAGACCAGGTTGTGGCTCCCAAGCACCAGGGATAAATGTTGGATGTTGTGGTTTATGCATGTGATCAAGAATTGGGAGTATCCTTGTTGGTCACCCGTCCTTGACTATTGATGAGTTGCAGGTTCATAGACAGTGGTCCCATCTCAATAAATTGAATAAATAAATAAATAAATAAATGGGAAAGTGACAGGAAGACACCTGATGTCAACCTCTGGCTCCCACATGTGCACACACACACACACACTCACACACCTTAAATATACAAATACTTGACAATATATACATACACAATTATGATTTTTCTCATATCTACTTCCAGATACCAAATCATCTACGCCTTAAAGTTGTCAAATACTCAATAATTTCTCACAAATTTCATACTATTTCAATGCTACCTTTATTGTGAATTTCACAATTTGATCACATCTAAACCCCATTCCCTCATCTCAAATTCCATTATCCACTCTCTCTCACCAACTTCATATGCTCTTTTTTAAAATCCACAGAGTCTGCTCAGTGATGCCTGCATGTACTTTGGTGTAGACTGATCTATTTGGGATTGGGGTCCTTCTTGGGGGTCATAAGCATGAGGAAAATTGACTCTTCCTTTCCCAGTAGTCATCAATTACAAATAGTTCTTCAGTTAAAGGTGGGACTTCATGAGTCCTACACAATTCACCCTAGGACTTTTGCTGACTTGGACTTACTCATGTACTTTTCTATTACTGTGATAAGATACCATGACCAAGGCAAGTAAGAGAGCAAAGACCTCATTTAGGTCTCACAGTTTCAAAGGGTAAGAGTCAATGATCAGCATGGATGGAACATAGTAATAAGCAGACAGGCATGGTACCAGAGCAGTATCTGAAAGCTGAGCAGCAGACCAGCAGTAGCTGAGCTCACATTTTGATCTATAATTAGGTAGCAGAATGAGAGACACTGGAAATGGCATGAATCTTTTGTAACCTCAAAGCCTCTCCCCACTCTCACCCCTCAGTAACCCAACTCCTCCAACAAGACCACAGCTCCTAATATTTCAAAAACAGTTCCACCAACTGGGGACCAAGTATTCAAACAAGAACCTTTGGGGTCTAATTTCATTCAAACTAGCACATTCTATTCCCTCGTCAACATAGGTTTGTAGACAAATAATAATGCAAAATTCACTGAGCCCAACTTCAAAAGTACACATAATAGTCTTTCACAGTATCAGTGCAGTCTAGAAATTCCAAGCTCAAAATCTCTTCTGAGATTCAAAGCAACCTCTGAATTTTTACCCCTGTAAAATCAAAACTAAATTATTATTTTAGACATTCAATGGCACAAAATATACATTACCATTATCAAAGGAAAGAAAGGAAGCTTAGTGAGGAAATATTGAACCAAAGCAAGAACAAAACTTAAAAGTCAAACCCCATATCCATATCCAAACACTATGGCTGATGTAAATTTGCTTAGATGATTCTAACCTTCTGGCCCTGCTGACTGCCACACACTTCTCTCTTTGGGGATGACTCCATCACAGACTTGCAAATGTCCTTGGCAGATGTTTCATAACTCTGGCATCTTCAAAATCTTGGGTAATAACATGTAAGTAACTCTTAATTTTCTTTAAGATGCAAATTTTAGTGTGGGGATATTGCTGGGTGAGAGAGTGCTTGCTTAGCTTTAGTCTAATCTCAAAAACAAATATAGTGCAAAACAATTTATTACTTGGAGTTGGATAGATAATGAATACTTAGGCATAAAATTGAAAAGCTCAAACTGCCACAATAAAAATTCATTAATAAAATAATTGCAAAAAAGGTGAGTGTAAAAACATAAAAGGTTAGAAGATACTTTGGTAATTTTTAGAAAATATGTTTAAAACAAAACATAGACCTGCTTAATGATACTGCCAGTTTACATGCCAACATGGACTGGGGAAAGAACACAAAGCCCCACCTATACACGAAGAACTAATATTAATTATTGCTGGTACGAGGGAAATTAACCTTCAGGGATGAACCCCCTGGTGTGCTATCTAATTCCACATGGTCAGCCTTACACACACACACAGGGCACACACACACACACACACACACACACACACACACACACACACACACACTATACATATAAGAAAACACCAAAAATATCAAACAAATAGAAGATATAGACTTGTAATCTAATGACTAAAACCCATATAATGAACCAGTAAGAATATTACACTTATCACATACAAAATGATAACAATTGCTTTAAATGAAAAACACAGTCTTTTACAATCCATTCTAAATGGTAACGTAGAATGTATACTAAAGGTAAGATAAACAATAGGTTAGAATAGAAGGTGCATAAGAATTCTTTGCAGAAAATAAACTATAAACTTTAATGGAATTAGAATGTATATAATTGATTCGTTGCTGCGATAAACAGTTGTGAAGGTAGTTGGTGGATCAATTTACTACCAATAAATGTGCAAATATGCAGAGGGTCTGAATTTAAATAACAAATGAATAGCAGATTTTACCGACTTGAAATATAAAATGACTGATTATGAGTAGAATGACTGTCAACATTAAAGTAACATGTTGAAAACATAAAAAAAAAAATGACCAGATTTTATGGTCAGTTCAAAAGGGAAGTAAAATTAATTACTCCTCATCAGAATTTTCTTTGGGCTACCAGCGCTCAGATAATGACAATGAGACTTAATATTAATTATGAAGGCTCTTACAACTGTCTTCTAACACATGCCTTTTAGCTCTCTCCCATGCTGTGTGTCTGACACGCTCTGGGTTCCCTGGGATTTGCAGGGAGAAAAAGAAAGTAGGAGAGGATATGTCTCCATCCTTTCTCTGTGTTGGCCTCCCTTTGTCCTCTCTCAAGTCAAAGCCCCATCCCACTTGTCACTCTTCTCTTTCATAACACCTACATCCTATGAATCATCCCTCTGGAGCACATTACCTTTTCTTCTGTGGTCCTTTTCCACTTACCTGACTCCTGTGGTGGCTTCATGCTATATATACACAATTATTAACAGTTGCTAAAGAGTGCTATAACATTTAAAGTATTTCTTTATCCATGAACTAAGGAATGAATATTTTGTTAGAATATTAAAGTATCACTAAACTTCAATGTACATATAAATCTATATTAGATCTGTGGGTGACAGGTGTAAGAGCAATGATAATTTGAATGTAATTTGCTTCTCTGGTCTATTCTTGTTTTTCTCCTATATAGTGAATTTCAAAAGAGGGCTTAAAATATTCAGTGAATCATGTTGAAAAATAAATGTGATGTCATCTAGGATCTGTTTTTCTTCTTACAGAGCACTGGGAGATTAGACTTGGTACAATTATTAAGTCAATCATCTCAAGCATTTGAGGAATGGTAAATGAGCATGAGCTTCAATTTTTAAAGATACTTATTTCACTGTGTGTTAGTGTGGGGGAGGGGAAAGAAGAGGGGAAGAGAGAGCGAGAACATGTCTGAATATGTGAGTGTATGTGTGTGTTAATGTGAATGTGAATGTATGTGTGTGAGTATGTGTGAATGTGTGTTGTGGAACATTAGCTTAGGATATATTTCTCTCATTTATGCTGGGGTTATTTGTTTAATGATGCAAAGATGTGTTCTTTTATGTTGTACTTGTTTAACTCTTTGAAGCTGTGTTACTTTGACTGTATAGAGCACATGATACATCTAATAAAGAGCTGATTGGCCAATAGCTAGCTAGGCAGGAGAGAGCAGAGCAAGAAAAGGGGAAGAATAAGGCGCCATAGCTAGCCACCCAGCCACACAATCAGCCACAGAGTAAGAATGAAAAAAGGTTAAGTAGAATAGATAAAGGTAAAAGCCCATAGGCAAAAGATAGATGGGATGATTTAGGTTAAGGAAAGCTGGCTAAGTTGTCCAGAACCAGGCGGGCAACTGTTTCAGGGTTTTCTCTCACCAAAACTCCACTTAATAAAATTCTTGAGAGAAAAAAAAAAGAAAAGAAAGAAAAGCTGGCTAGAATCAATCCAAGCTAAGGTCTGGCGTTTATAAGTAAGAATAAGTCTCTGTGTATTTATTTGGGAGCTGTGTGGTGAGCAACCAAAAAGAAAGAAGAAGATGAAGAAGAAGCAGACGCAGCAGCAGCAGCAGCAGCAGCAGCAGCAGCAGAAGAAGAAGAAGAAGAAGAAGAAGAAGAAGAAGAAGAAGAAGAAGAAGAAGAAGAAGAAGAAGAAGAAGAAGGATGAAAGAGAATGAAGAAGGAAGAAGAAGGATGAAGAAGGAAGAAAAGAAGGAGAAGAAGAAGAAGGATGAAGAATGATGAAGAATGAAGAAGGAAGAAGAAGGATGAAGAAGGATGAAGAAGGAAGAAGAAGGAGAAGAAGGAGAAGAAGGAGGAGTAGAAGAAGAAGAAAAAGAAGAAGAAGAAGAAGAAGAAGAAGAAGAAGAAGAAGAAGAAGAAGAAGAAGAAGAAGAAGAAGAAGGAGAAGAAGAAGAAGAAGAAAGCAAACAAGTACTAGTATGTGTGTGAGAGTGTCTGTGTGAGTGTGAGTTTGTGAGAGTGTGTTTGTGTGTGTGTAAAGGTTCACTGGGGATGTCACTGTCAAATACCTTGGTGCTAGAGTTACAGGTAGTTGTGAGCTGCCCAAATAGCCCAAATAAAACTTGGAAGGGAACTTGCTCTCTCATAAAGAGTAGTTCATGCATGCCCATAACCTCTTAATAATCTATTCAGTTCCCACATTCGGTTTAAACTTACCACCTACCATAGGATCCAGCAAGAAAATCCATCTGTCATTCAGAGCTTTGAAGCATCACATTGACTTGCCTACGGAAGCCACAGATGATATATTCTTCCAAAACAAGATTCTCTATGTGCACTGAAAATCTATCGATTGATGTAACCCACTCTGGTCAATTATGATAGCTAGATCTGAGCAACTTGGCACAACTTCTCCATCAATGCTTATTCTCTTTTAAAGTAGGCAGCTTCTTATCTTAAACATCATAAAACAGTAACTTCACACTTTTCTTCCATGGGGTCATTATTTCTCTCACCCCTCACAGCACTGAAGAAAAGCCATGTATGCATTGGATTAAGCATCGGCTTAAGGAATTTGGCTTCAGCTTCTATATAGAACATGAAGGCTCTCCCCTTATTAGCAATGAGACTTTTTGCTTTTTTATCATACATTGATTCACTAGAACAGCCCTTCTGCTTTCCTTCAAATACATTTTGTTCACATTTGCAATATGGCTGACTATTGCAGGAAGCCTACCTAGCTTTGGGTTTGTGTCAGAATTAAACATGCATTCTTCTTAAGCTTACTCACTCTAAAACAAGAGATGTAGAAGCCTTGTTTTTGTTTGGTTGGTTGCTTTGTTTTGTTTGGGCTAAAGTAATCCAAGTATTATTTCAGTATTTTTAGATATCAGTCTTCTTTAGTGAGTAGAGAGACCTAAAAGGACAGAGGTAGAACAATTGGTCAGAAGTAGACAACATTTAAAGCAATCAATACGTATTGTTGGTTGTCTCATATAAATATTTTGTAGCATAGAAATAATTGGTCATTATTAATATAATAATAGTGAAAAAATAAATAGCGAGAGAATTTCCAAAATGTGACACAGGGACATTAAATGAGAACATGCTAGAAAAATAATATTCATGAACTGGCAGGATTGCCATAAACCTTCAATTTGTAAAATGTATAAAATCTGAAATCTCTAATGAATAAAAACACAGTATAAAAGAACTGTTCCTGTACTAGACAAAGACATAACCAACATTCTAATGAATGAGCTATGTCTGTCTCTTTATTGGCACACATGGGAGGCATATTTCTGAGAGACAGACTTTCATTTAATTTGAGTATATGCAACTATACTGCACTCCAGAATGGCTTCATAATCCCACTGGGGTTCTTTCATATATGGATCCACACCTGTATTTAGCATTTGTAGGATTTGGGTTATTTTTTTTTTTTTGGGGGGACACGGTTTCTCTGTAGCTTCTGAAACTAGCTCTGTAGACCAAGCTGGTCTTGAACTCACAAAGATCCACCTACCTAGCTCTGCCTCCCGAGTATTGGGATTAAAGGTAGGAGTCACCACTGGACTGGTTATGCTTAAGTTTCTGGTTTGGGATGTTCACATGCTGCTAAGAGAGCACTGGCACATTTTCCACAATTCTAAGCACTTCATTTTTTCTTTTGTGAATATATGTTTGTACTGTTCTCCCTCTATTTCTATTCATGAGGGGTAGAAAATACTAACAGTCTAGTTGAGAGTTGTGGTGCCGTCTTTAATCTCAGCTCTTTAAAGGCAGAGACAGAAGAATCTCTATGAACTTCAGGCTGCCAACCTGGTTTACCAACTGGTTTCAGGACAGCCAGAGCTACATAGTGAGACCTTGTCTTAAAAAAGTAAGTATGACTGACTGGAATTAATTTCCTAATGGTTGCATAGTGATGTATCAAAACTGAATAGTTTTAAACAGTTGAACCTGGATCTTTCAAAGTTCTTCAATTCTTGATGCCAGAACTCTGAAGTCAAACTCTATAAAGCCACACTTCTTCTAGTAACTCTGGGGAAAGTCCTTCTTTATTTTAATAGATTCTGAATTTTCTTTAGGTTCTTACTGTTCATTGGGATGAAACTGAGTCACTTTATATTCTGCCTCTGACATAATGATGTCTTTCTTCCTTTTAGTATGTGTCTTTCCTCTACTCATAGTGGCATTAGTTATTCACAAACAGAGTAGAGTATGAATTAATTTCAAATACTTCGACAAATGCAGTTTCTAAATAGGATCAAATTCTGTGTGGGAGATGTGAACATGAGGAAAATAGTATTCAAACCACTATGCAAATTAAATATTATCAAGTGATGACTAGACTGACTAAACATGTCATTTCTAATCTTAGACTACCCTTTACCAAGAGTAAAGAATGAACCAATGAGGTACACACATCCTGCTGTAGATAAATACAGAAACATGCTCCTTGAAATAACTAGGTCACAAAACACCACTTGTTATGTAGTTATTGTTTGTAAGATGTCTACAACCAATAAATCTCTAATAACATGACATAGACTTATGGCTGACAAGCCTCTGAGGATTGGTCTACGTCATCCATTTTTAACATTGAGGTCACAACTCTTAGAGGTCACAAACTGATGTCACCATCTGGGGAACAAGAATTCATTATTTTTACAGTCAAACTATGAAAATATTGTCTTACAATTATAGTCACTATGATATTTTTAAGTACCTACATTTCTATAGCCTAGTAATGTTTGCTAATTTTTTCTTTATAGATCAAAAAGTCACTAAATGGCTTTTTAAGACAGCTTTGAATTCCTGAAGCTGTTATTAGGCCTTACCTCTTTATGGATCAATGCTCCTATGAACCATGAGCATCTGTTCTTGCATCGAAAGTTGTTCTCCTTGCAGCACAATTTTTACAACCAGTTTCCCCATCTGTAGACATATGCTTACATATTTTTAAACATAATTTTTTTTTATTTCAATTTATGTGTATGCACATATGTGTTTGTGTATTGCTCATTTACAGGTTCCTGCAGAGGCCAGAAGATGGTGTGGATCTCCTGGAGCTAGTGTTATAGATATTTGTGAGCAGACTAATGTGGGTGCTGGGAAACCCACTCGAATTCTCTGGAAGACCACATGCTCTTATCAACTGATCATTTCTCCAAGTTCTTTAAGGTTTCTATGTTTTGGGTTTGGGTTTGAGTTTGGTTTTCATTATTTGTTTTTGTTTTACATTTATTTATATATCATGTCTCTGTGTGAATGTGAGTGTATACTCCAATGCCCAAGTGGAGGCTGGAGGGCAACTGATGGAAACCAGTTGTTATTGAACTCATACTGAACTCAAGTCACGAGGCCTAGCAGAAAGTAACTACCTGCTGAGCTTTATCAGTACACCCATATGCCTGCAAGTCAAGTTCACAGCTGAAACCATGTCTATAATTTCCTGTGTTAACTGACAGATTAGCTTAGAAGGCAAAAGATCACCTTCATCCCCTGTGTCAGCCTTTTCAGAGGAAAAGAGCAATTTTAGACATAATTTCTAAGTTAATCTTATTGGGGGCGGGTAGTGCAATCAGAGACCCAGTTGCAGGATCTTTCAACATCAGAAGCAAACTGTGGTATGTTTTCAACAATCTTTTTTAATTTCCCTTTGCTTTTGAAGTGGAATTTGTTATTGTGGTTTATACAAAATGCAACTAAGCATAAGAGCAATCAGCCAGCTGCAAAGTGTACATGTTATTATTAGATTACAGATTTTGACTTAGATAGATTTTGACTTTTTTCTTTTTTCCAGGAAGTAATTAATTTTAAACATGTGACAATAAGTTTGACATCTAACAATCAAATAAAGTTGGGTCTTCATTAGAAGGGACCTGTGTGTTTTTAAAGAAAACATGATTTATTATTTAAGCCTAAACACACTTGTAATTACTTTATATGTGATACTATTCCATTACATTCCACTTCTATTTTGCTAAGGCTATCATTAGAACAATTAACCTTAACCCAAATACACTGTCTCCATTTACTAACCGCTTTCACTAAACAATATCAATATAAATAATATAGATTTAATAATGTAATTCACTTTGTTGATTGTTTCTATATGCTAATCTCTGTGGGAAAAAAACGTTACATACACTTCCCTTTAATTGGAACAATAATCCGTTTTACAAGGTAAATATATATGACATTAAACTGAGGATTAAAGTAGTGTAACTTTGATAGTAATTAATGAAAAGTAGACTTAGTATACAAGATTCCATAGGGCAATTAATAATTCTGTAAGAGATCTACTAGCATGGATGTCCTAATTTTTGTGTGTCAGATGGATAGGTTTGAATCTTTCCACAAAGTAAAAATTTGTTGAATAACAAAAAGTACAGACATGCATATGTAAATGCACACATCTGTGTGCCAGCATGTGGAGGTCAGAGGTTACTATCAATTGTCTTACTCAGTTGATCACAATTGTGTTTATTTTCTCCAACAAGGAGATAGAGCATGGAACCTCTGATCTCTGCCATACTGTCAGGCCAACCGTGGGATCTTGCTGTCACCAGCCTGGAATTACTTGGCAAATTTGGATACCAGCTTTTACAGACATTCTAGGGTCCAAACTGAGGACCTCATGATTGCATAGCAAGCACTTTATCCTTTATCCCACTCCCCTCCCTTCTCCCTTCGACTCTTTCAAATGTAATTCTTTTCACTAAAGAAGTAGTAATAATGCATTTTTAAAAACATAGTTGAACAGATTCCCTGTTTCCTGACGAATCAACATACTGATCTCCAAAGTGGCTAGCTATGCAAGTGTGCACTCCCACCAGCAGTGGAAGAGTGTTCCCCTTTCTCCACATTCTCTCCAGCATAAACTGGCATTGGTGTTTTTTTTATTTTAGCCATTCTGACAGGAGTAAACTTGTATCTCAGAGTTGTTTTGATTTGCATTTCCCTGGTGGCTAAGGATGTTGAGCACTTTCTTAAGTTTTTCACCCATTTGGATTCCTCTATTGAGAATTCTCTAATTAGTTCTGCGCCCTGCTTTTTAAGTGGATTGTTTGGTGTTTTGGTGACTAGCTTCTCGAGTTCTTTGTATATTTTAGAAATTAGCCCTCTGTCAGACATGGGGTTGGTGAGGATTTTTGCCCATTCTGGGTGCTTCCATTTCACCTTAGGCAGTCTATGGGGCCCCTGGTTGTAGAGAGCTGCGAAGTGCTACAGCTTAAAGATGGTGCTGGCTTCTGCCTTCCACCTTCCAGATGGTGAGCGCTCTCTGGCGTAAACAAGTCCTTATGTGGTTAAGCCTGTTCAGCCTGTTTGATTCTGCATTAGAGTAGCCTATCTGCAGGGTCCACGTGGCTCACTGGGGTTGGTCAGCACAAGGGGATTTAAGCCTGCGCGGGCACTTCCCCAGGGTCAGAAGAAGCATGTTCAAGGATTCTGATTAAAACTGCATGAAGAAGATCTTCCCGGAGTCGCGATTTCCTTGCTTGTCGAGGTTGGGTGCAATACCTGGTCAGTTAATAGCATTTATACCTAGTATACAAATGGATATTGGTAGTTCCCTCCCCATAGAGGGATACTCTCTCAGCCTAGGCCCTATCCCAAATGATGTGACAGACTTTGATGATCCCCCCATAGAAGTTCTCACTCTTTCTATGAAGCAGAAGAGGGATGGAATGGGGGTCAGTGGGGGGCATGGGAGGATGGGAGGGAGAGGGAACTGGGATCAATATATAAAATAAGATTGTTTCTAATTTCAATCTTAAAAAAAAATGAAAAAATAAATAAAATGCAATTTGTGTCTATTTTCTTTTGCAGAGTTCTCATAGGCTTGTATACATGGTAGCATGGAGATTACTTAGAAAAACTAAGTATCTGGAAGTGTGAATTTTACCTTACTTTCCTTTGCCTATTTTGTATGTTACTTCTGAAATCCTCATGGGAGAGAGCAGAGATTAGCTGCTACACTTGCCTGATATTTTTCACATTTTAAAAAAGTTTAACAAATGTTAGGCATGCTATTCAAATGGGACTAAGAAAATGATCAGAAATTGTTGAAATAATGGTAAAATAAGAACTTTGCAACAAGTCGTGCTGCTTCCCAGTGACAATTTACAGGTCCTTGTTCTGTCTTACATGAGAAAAGATAAAATTCTTTGACAGGAGAGTTAAGGACTGACTTGATCAAGGTAAAAATTAAGCCTCGTTTCTCATATGGGGAAAGGAAGTAAATGTTAATGATGCCGTTGCAACACGAAGAATGAAGTTTCTAACTAGTGCATTGCATTGAAATAAGTGACAATATATACTGAGCAGCTGAAATTAACACAGCAAATATCTACAGCATAAGTAGTTCAACGTTTATCACACACTAAATCAGAATAAATTTGGTTCTATGGCATAATTTCAAAACATGGAGGTACATTTTCAGTTGATTTTAAATGAGGAATTTATTAACTTGAGCAATAATAATGAACTTTAATATTTATGAACAACCCTAAATTAAACATATGAGACAGAAAGTGAACAATTATTAGCACATTGCTTCTTCCAGTCTGTTACGTTTCCTGCACAGAACTGAAAAGAAGCTTGACACTTTTCTCAAAGCAATGGGACTACCATTTCTCTCCTTGTCCCTGAAAGGAAGTGTTTGCATCCCAAGTGGCTAATAACTCTGTGTGTTTGACTTTACTCTTAGAATAATTAAGAAATAGTCATCTTAATTAACTTAAACATATTTCTGAGTCCAATTAGTGTCTACCAACATTTCTAACACACTTTGTTTTTCAGAAATGTTATCTACTTTAAGGTTTGTTAAGAAATCTCTGTGTACTGTAGAGTTCCAACCCAGCTGTAAATCTTAAGGGCCATGCTCTTTACCATTTTAGAAAATATTTATCATGAAACCAAGGTGGCTAGAAACATTTATCAGCAACCCAAAACTTTCAAGTCTTAAGAAGCTTGAAGTCTAGAATAGGAGAGAGTAGGGGCATAGTGATGCTCTGAGAATTCTGTAGAAGAAATGTGTACATTTGCCTAAGAGTCTCTAGTAACAGTGGTACAATAGGGCAGAACATATAGCTGTAGTAACATATAGCTTCACGTACATATGTTATGGGGATATATCAAATGGTCTAAAGATATTCTTCTAGATAACATGAAGTCCTTTAGATGATTTTTCACCCAGAAAAATCCAAATAGGTAGAGTGATATTAGTTATTTTAACAAACCAACCCTACACCTACAACAAAAGTTTGTCACTAAATTTCAGTTGAATGTAAATAGTTAAAATTTGTGCACAAAGTAACTTAGTAACCAAAATTCCTCCAACCACACTGGGCCTTCCTGAAATGTCTGTGTCTACCTAAATCACAGGGATCAGAAACATTAAAACAACCAACATATTTTCTACTAAATTATTTTGTCTAGAAATGAAATACTACTTTCAATCACAATCCAATGGGCAGATGGCCCTGTGGTGTTTCCAATAAAAGCTGTCTTCTATGTGAAAGTTGCTTCTTTCATGGGCAAAGTTATAAAGGATAGGTGGGGATGGTGGAAGGATATGAACAGGAAAAAATGATTATAATTCACTTATAACTATTATAATCTGTAAAAGTGCCTGAAATAACATTAGCAAAAGTGATGATGAACAACAGAGACTTTTGCAAAGTGAGAATAAGAAGCAGAATTATCTGAATGGTCTGAATAATGTAATACCAATTGTACAAAGTAAAGCAAACATGTACTGTGCTGGACCATGATTTTGGATAGATACATACTTCAAATACATTAAAATATGCACTATAAGTACACACAGTATGTTTCTACAATGATTTTCTCTGAGGTAAAAGCAAAGAGGCAGAACTGTGGAAATACATGAAATAAAATGCAACTTTGCCAATAACATATTATGTCATTTATTATAAATTACTGGAGATATAGCTCAGAACCTCACAGCCTGTTCTTGGAGAGGTCTGGAATTTGGTTCCCAGCACCTAAACTAGAAGGCTTAGAAGAGCCAGTTTAATGAGATTCAACAAACTGGCTTTGTTGGACACCTTCACTGATGTGCAAAATCTCCACACAGACCAACCTGTATACATATTTTTAAAAATAAAACAAATTGTTAAGAAGATTAGGATAAAAACAGGACAAAAAGGCACTAATTTTTTTATTTGGAATAGAGTGTAAAGTTGTTTGTTGAATGAGGTTATGGTTTCCAAATGACAGAAGGCAGAACATGTGTACAATGAACTTAGTTGTTTTATTAGGAAGGGGGACTCAAGGCTTGCATTTCAGACAATTTTACACTAAGACTGTTGTTTTGTTGAACAGTTTTTACACTATGACCTTATAGCTTATTGTACAATCTTTTGTGAACTGAAAATCTCCATGAGTTGTTGAGTGTAATTTGGAATGGAAAATAAGGGGGGAACAGAGAGTTACCAAGTTGGAATGAATGGATAGGCTGTTTGGCTTTAAAATATTCGGAATCTCTTCCAGTCTATTCCTAGAAGATTCAGAGAGCAGAAACAACCTACATGGCTCCCAGGAAGAAACATAAGAAAACAATACAATGTTGAAAGCAACCCACAAAATTACCAGAATCCTGCAACCTTTCTATTTTCCTTCTTTTTAATCTTTACACGTATTTATTTTCTTATTTATTTATGTGTGCATGAATGCCCACACATTGGAGGTGGAAGACAAATTATGAGGGCCAGTGGCCAGCTTCAACCATGTAGGGCCAGAGATCAAATTCAGGTCATCAGGGTTGGCAGCAAGTGCTTTTATTGGCTGAGCCATCTTGCCATCCCTATTCTCCTTCTTGATTGAATAAATGCCAACTAATTATCCCTTCCTTCTGTTCATATTACTCAAACATGGTCCATAAAACAAGAAATTTGACTTGAGAGACTACTGATGGTTTAGAAAGATTTTTGTTTTTGTTTTTTTCTTACCTGCTAGCCTTTGCTTGCTTTCCTCTTTGTGACTGGGAAGATGGAGTTCAGTGATGAGATGGCGTGTGAGTTCTGCCTGTTGAGATTAATAAAAAGAATGATGAGAGAAACACACTCATGCCATGATATAACACAAGCAAACATGACAAACAGGCAGAGGCCTGCTGGGTTTCTTAAGCCTGCCTTGGCCACATCAAACACAGTCCCTCTATGAATCACTGTCTCCCACAAGATGTGTAATAGCCTTGCCTCTGGATGGTCATATTCTCATCCAAGGATGAATCATTTTTATCCTTCTAATTTATATACTCAAAGTGTCTTTAAGGGAAACATAAAAAACCTAACACACACCAGTTCTAAATTATCGATGTGTACATTTTTTAACAAATGATGCTGAAAAGATCATGAATATTGCTTCCTGCGGGTTATACTGGGAATTGAAAGTGTTATTGAGATTTGGTCAAAGGTCAACATATAGTCAGACACTTTTAGTGATTAGCATTAGCTTGTAAGTGTCTTAGTTTGGGTTTTCATTGCTGTGAAGAGACACCATGACACATCAACTCTTACAAAGAAAACAAATTTCATTGAGGAGGCTTGCTTACTGTTTTGGAGGTTCAGTCCACTATGGTCATGACAGGGAGCATGGCAGCATGCAGGCAGATGTGGAGCTGGAGCTGAGAGAGCTACATCTTGCAAGCAACAGGAAATCAACTGACTGTCACACTGAGGGAAGCTGGAGAAAAAGACTTCAAAGCCCTTCTTAGAGTGACAGACTTCCTCTAAGAAAGTCACGCCTATGAATAGCAGCACTCCCATTGGGGGCCATTTTCTTTCAAACCACCATGGTAAGTGACCATCAGAAATTAGCCAGTGTTTTAATTTTCTTTCCAGTTTCTGTAATAAGATATCCTGACACAATAAACTTAAGGAAGAATCATCCTAGAGAAGTAGAAGCATTAGGAAATTAGGGCAATTAAATTGTATTTCTAGTCAGGAGCAGAGAGCTGTAAATTAACACGTATAGTATTACTACTGCTCAACTCACTTTCCTCACTCTTACATGGTTAAGGTTCAACTCTCTAAGGAATAGTGCTACCCACAGAAAACTGATCTTCCCACACTGATTAAAGTAATCAAGGTCATCCCCACAGCCATGCTGACAGGCCAGTCTGATCTAGACGATGCCCCCCCCACTGTGACTCCCTTCCCAAGTGATCTAGATGGTATTAAGATGAAAAGAAAGAGGGATAATCATAGCTACATATTTATGTTTGTTCCCTATGAACCAATAAGTAAGTAGTTTTGTTCAAAACCTCTTCCAAAACCTTTTCTGAATTTCCCTGCCACTGTGTCAAGATTTTGTAGGTGGTGTTCATGAGAGCTGAATGGATCAACATCAACGCTAAAGTCTAGATTAGTGATAGTGACTGAAAGAATGAATTTGGCCTGATTTCTTTTCCATTTGTCCTGTGCCATATTATGATGCTGCCGGAAGACCCTTGGTGGATTCAGAAATCATGGTTTTGGACATGCCAGCCTTTATAATCATAAGCCAAGTTTCACATAAACTACACATTTTGTGATACTATTTACAGCAATGATAAGCAAACAACAAACAGAAAATAGGAGATGGACTATGACATAAGGTTTCTTCTATGTGCTTCATGGTGCTACATGGCAAACTCAGGAGAGCAAGACCTTCCTGTACCATTGTTTCTCCTTCAGCCAAGGCAGCAAGACCATTTAAAACAAAGGAATAATCAATTTGAACATTTCAGAAAGCACCCTAGAATCATTTCAATATCTTGTTATATCAGCAAAACCAGAAATGATTAATCACCATCCTTTTGGTTTTAATGTAACAGACTTCTCTACTCGGACAATACTTTCATCTTTTTTTTTATTATTATTATTTGTCTTACATACACAAGGATAAAATAATTAAATTAATTCTGAATTATTCAAATGTGGCATTTAAAAAATGTCTGTACTCGTGTTTCCTGCTGGTCTTAATTTACATTTTCACAACTAGTAATTACTGGACATGTGTATATTTTTGAGGGAATGGTTTCATATTTGTTAAGACTTTTTCTATTGTAATTTTTCTTATATTCATAGATATGGACATATTGTCTTTGGATTCCATTTTGCAAATATTTTCCAGCTCCTGGTTGTATTTTTTATAGTGTAATTGGTTTTTGATGAATAGAAGTTCCTATTTTTAGTATTGTTAAGTTGAAAGCCTTTTTTTTTGTTGTTGTTGTTTTTACAGATTTTACTTAACTGATTTAAAAAATACTCCTACAGTATGAAATAATTATAAGGTAACTCAAAACTTGTATTTTTCTTTTATATTTACACTGATTTATGCACACCTACACAACACATATTGCCATACTCAGCATGATGTGTGTGTCTACATACTAGAGTGCCAGCTTTGTTTTATGTTTATAATGCCACATGTGAAATCATTTCTAGATGCTTTCCTTTTTTTTTGTATTCCTCTAAATGTCCATTTTTTTTTTATAATAAGCTCTGTCATAAAATAGAATAACTCTTCCTACTTTGTTTTGTCTCAAAAATATCATACATATTCCTAGACTGGTGTACTGCCATATGAATTTTACGTTAGGATTTCAGGTTTCTGAAAATTAGCTTGTCAGGATTTTAATAAGATTATCTTACACACACGGAAATGGACACAAAAACTGTCTTTATAGCAATGAGATTTCTAGTCCACAAATGTGGCTTACCTCTTTATTCACATAATTATTTTCATCTTGATTAATTTTTCTCAGCATACATAGTAACAAGTTCCATCATGACATTATCGGGTGCTAGTGTGGGTTATAGTATGTCCCCATCCTCCACTAATTTCCCTAACCCCAGATAGTACCTACTTCTGTCATATATTTGAATATTATTTATTTTTAAAATATTGACACCATAATATTTTTTCCAACATTTAGCAATTTGTCACTCTGCTCATGAACGTGATCAAATGAAAGTGTCCTTTCCTTGTTCTTTTGTTTGGAATAAAGATATAGTAGAGAAATGCTTCCTTGGTAAAAATGTGATCACATTATCAGGAGAAGACTTCTGGGATTGAAAGTTCTTTGTCAGTACTTAGAATGCTTTTGTAGATACTCTTCGATATTCAAAAAGTGATTACTTTGGATTCATGTCTTTTTAGAAAGATGGAAAAGTAAAGAAGAAATGTTATAAATTATAATTTCCAAAAGTGAAAAATAAAATGGAATGTATATAAGGTTTTAGGGAAATTTTTTGAGATTTTAATATAATTTTAATATAATCTCTTCCTTCTATCCTCCCTCAAACTCTCCCATATGTCCCTCTTTGCTTTCTTTCAAATTCATGATATATATATATATGTACACATATATATATATGTCTATGTGTGTGTGTGAGTGTGTGTGAACATATATATTCATGAAATATTAATTATAACCTATTCATTCTGTGTAATGTTACTCGTGTATGTTTCCAGGGCTTTCTTCCTCCTTGTTTAAGCTCTTAAATGATAAGTGAATGTTCAATTTACAATTTATTTAGTGTTAATGTTGTGTGTTTTGTGTGTGTGTGTGTGTGTGTGTGTGTACACGTGTGTGTACACGAGTGTGCGCGTGTGTGTTGGAATGCCTCCACCAAAGGCAACATGGCTATTAACATCTTACAATCTCAGCTAGTTGTTATCTACAAAAGACACAGGCAAAATTGCAACTATTAATGTTCCATTTTCCATTTTCTATTAGTTTCTGGTTCATACATCATATACATATACATACATATACATATACATGTCAGGGTATATCTTTGGTCGTTACCAGGAGACACAGACTCACAGCAAGCTTCCTGATCCTCTGGGTTTTACAATCTTTCTGTCCCCCCTTTCTCAATGTTCCTTGAGCCTTAGGTGTGAGAATTGTTTTATAGATATATCTGCTGGAACTGCTCCTGGTTTCCTAGAATGGGCTCCATCTGTTGAAAGAGAAGTTTTCCCCATGATGGGTGAGAACTAGGCTTATCTGTAGCATATGGACATATATTTAGAAAGTACTTAGGGATTATGCTGGTTTAATAAGGTTGTGGTTGTAGGATTTCTTCCAAGATCCATGACTTCACTAGTCCTAGGTAGTTTACTAGGCTTTTAGAACCAGCAATGATTTCCCTCAGGTCTTAAGACCAATTAGAGAGTTGTGGTTGCCTCCAGGATATGCATGCCACTACTCTACCTTTCAGATCATCGGATCATCGTTATGTTGTGGTTCACAGGCATCACAGCTGGGTCAGACTGTTGGTTGCTTCCCTCCTTTGGAAACTTGCACAGTGCCATCTGGTACCATAAAAAATACCAATAACTTCCATTTCTTGTGGAAAAATGCACATTTAATTCTCAGATGTCATCTTGATGGGATGCCATTATACTAATGCCTTATCTTTAATTTATTTAACATATAGTTTATAATCTATAATCCACCTGGCATTTTTTCTAAAGACAGTATGTTTTAAACATCATTATGATTTAATATATATATATATATATATGTTTACAAAACAACTAACACCAAAGCACCTAGTGGAAGGTCAAATCTACATAAAAACAACTCAAGATCTGCACAATCCCTAAAAAAAAGAAATTTATATGTTCAGTTCCACTGCAAAAGTATAAATTTTAAAAAATGTAATTAACCCAAAAAAATCATAAGAAAACTCAAAGAACCAACATAAAATTTGGAGGGAGAATTTTTGCATGAATGACTCAATCCATTTTAAATACAATAGAATCTATGACTCCATGAGAAAAACATGAATTGCTCAATATCGTTAACTCATATCAACCTGTAGAGTTTTAAGGGCACGTATCCATGAAAATTGTAATGAAGCCCTTAGTTTGCATGCCACTATAATTAAAAGGATGAAAATGAAGATGCAGATGAGACTCTGTTATAAATGCCAAACTAGCAATAGCTTAGGCAACTTTCAAAGCTAGGAATTTATTTTTTTAATTTTCATGTTGCATAGTGTGTGTTAACAGAGGTCACATGTCACAAATTTCCCTGAATTCCTTAAACAAATGAATTTAAATTCCTCAAATGTCATCTTGTCATCACTAAAATTTCAGTTATTTGTAAAGAGAATTATATATATATATATATAAGTTTGTATGTATATATCAGATAAATATAGATGTATAGATATTATGTTCATATTTATTCAGTAAGTATTTTACCTTCTGTTCATAGAAAACATTAAAAATTGTTTCCCCAGTAATTAGCAAAGGGTATATTAATATCATTACACTCTCATCCTCCAGCCCAAAGGATAAAACTATTTGGTTGTGAATAGCCTTTAATGTCTGAGTCATCTCTCCAGCCCAAATAAAACTATTCATAGAAATTAGGTGTAGGGGCTGTAGGAATAACTCAGTGGTTAAGAGCACTGGCTGCTGTTCCAGAGGACCTGGGTTCAATTCCCAGCACCCATATGGTAGCTCACAACTGTGACTCCAATTCCAAGGGATCTGACACCCTCATGCAGACATGCATGCAGGCAAAACACCAATGTATATAAAATAAAAATAAATAATACATATTTAAAAAGAAATTAGATGTAGAACACAGTAAGATCTCAAAGTTAATTGAAGAGAATTACAAATTTCAGCAGATACCATTTTAACTTGAAATACAAAAGAAGAACTTACTGTCTGTTCCTATACATTATAGGCAAGAAAAAGAAAAGGAGAAACATCCCTGTATGCCTGCATGTACTTGGAGGAAATGCAAACTGAAATACAGTCTACCGTAGCCTCACAATATTTATAACAACTTAAAATTCATGTATTCTTTTACCCAGAACCTCCTCTCTCCTTGTAACTAAGTAAAATAACAAATTGCCAAAAAAAAATTTCAAGGTTGCACTGGAAATAACATACATACATACATACATACATATATACATACATACATACATACATATATATGAGCCACATCTACTCCAAATAAACATTTTCATAAATCAGTGGAATAATATACACTGTTAAAAAAAACACATGGAAGGTCCGTTTAAACAGATACTGAAAATAATGTCATCTACTTAGGGAGTAATGCTCGAAGTAAGGTATTTTCCTTTGTAAAAACAGTAAGTATGTGTGTATGCTTGTCGTGTTACTGTATTGGAGAAGAAACATATATGAAATTGTCAACAGCACATGCTCTTGAGAAAGACAACTAGGTTCAATGGGATTTATAAAAGTTTTACTTTTGCTTCATTCTTTTCCCATTTCTTCTGAATTTTTTTATTGTATAAATAGATTGCCTTTAGGGAAAAAAAATCAAGTTATACTTAAAAGCGATCAAATATGGAAAGAGCTTTCAGTGACGGGTAGGCAGTCCCAGCTGTTCAACCACGTCTGTATTTAAATGTTATCTGAAATGGGCCTCAGACGCTGAATGTCAACTGGAAATAATGTCATCTCAACTTAATGAGTCTGACTGCCTGATAAATACCAAGACAGAGTCCCTGGAAGCATTTATTAAAAGGAAATCATGACCAGTGTGCTTAAGCAGTTTCCTGTCTCTTCTGGGGAAAAATAAAATCCCTTCCCCCTTGCTTTAAATCACAGCTTTTAAACCTGTAAGTGCATAAGCAAAGCAGGAAACAGTAATTTCACAGATGTGTATTCTACATTCTACTCCTTCCCTGCAAAGCGACTGATTAATTCTTTGGCTTTACATTCAGCATAGTATTTGTTTCAACACATACACTTGCTATACTTGAACTACAGTGGGTGAGCAAGTGACTTTGAGATCAGCTAAAGGAAACTGTAATGACCATGTTTCCTTGGGGGCTTAAGGCTCATTGCCACTCATGTTAGGGATGTTTTCACAATGACAAGTCCCTGCATCTACCTGAACTTTTCTGTTATTATTGTTAACCAGAATGCTGACGTATGATTTTTGTACTGAGCTTAATAAATGATGTTCTTCCTCCTAGGGAGACAAAGGAACTTGCTGAGTGAACCCTCCCCAACCCCATGTCCCCCCCAAAAAAGGAAGAAAACAAGTTTAAGTATTTCAATTATTCCCATCTATCCCTGTAACAGAGATATTACTTTTACATAGAAAGATCAAGACATCTTTGATAAGGGCCTAGAACCATATTTTCTGAATGTGTTCCTGATACAAAATTTTAATATGAATTTTCTCAGCCAAAATCTCTGAAAGTATAGCATCTGCTGAATTCCTTTGCTGGTTTGGTACCCACTCACCCTCAGTAACTTCTCATTTCAATTCTCTTCAGTATGCCCCTGAATGGGATCTATAGGCATCAAGCCTTCACATTGACAATGGAGCTCTTACTGTCATCACTTCAATACCTTTTCTCCACCTGCTTCAAAACTCTACTGCTATGGAAGTATACAAATGTTGGCCAGTTGCTTTCAGCAACTTAATCTTCTAAGTTAATGAAACAGATCATCAGAACACTTGCTAGCCACACATTAAAAAGTCGTTTAACAAGTGAATTCACTCTTGAAGGAAGAAGAGAGTGCAGCCTCAGGAAGCCCAGAGTGACCACTCTCTGTTATTAAAATGTGATAGGGTGAATGGTTCAGAGGACAACACAGAGGAGACTGAAAAGCAAGTTTTCATTAGCAAACGGTGACAGCATACTTTAAAAGGATGGACAAACCAGCTGGGATGTGTGGTTACGTGTTCACCTTTCAGGAGAAAACTTTGAAGGCTAGAAATTCTTTTTCTTTTTTTTTTTTTAATTCTACTCACAACAAATTAACATGCCATAACTGCAATCAAACAGCAAGTTGTGCCTGTGTGGCATTGCTTGGGAATGAGAACAATCTCAAGATTAGAGCATGCATTGCTTCCCTAAGTTTGGTTTTCTAATATTAAATTTGAAGTGATATATAACCCACTGTAAGCACAGCACATGGGTCTGTGACCACTTGGCTGTTCTAGACTATAAGCTCCTGGACTCCAGATGATACTGTTGCCTGGCTAGGTAACATTGCCAGCAGAAGGTAAGCCATCAACCAGATGGCTCCTTGACAATTCGAACCAACAAAATGAACTGGCGTGGTGTAGACTGAATGTTTTTTCCCGCCATGTTTGTCAGTCATTCAGTCTCAAATAAACACACAGAAGCTTATATTAATTATAAACTGTTTGGCCGATGGCTCAGAAATTCTTATTAGCTAGCTCTCTCTTAATTATAACCCATTTTTATTAATCTGTGTATCTCCACATGGTCTTGGCTTACCAGTAATGCCCAGATCTCTTGCTCCCTCAGAAGCTACATGCTGTCTCCAGCTACTCACTCTCTGAGTTCCTCATCCGAGAACTCTCCTAGCCTGGTAGCCCTGCCTATCTTCCTGCCTGTTCATTGGCTGAATCAGCTTTATTCATCAATCAATAAGAGAAACATATTCATAGCATACAGAAGGACAACCCCTGCCAGCAAGGACCTCTGTGACAGGACCTTGAAGAACCTCCACGTCCTTTAGACACTGGAGGATTGTACTGAGGAGAAACTTGTGATGATAAATCAGGATAATATTTCTTCTGCCTTGTTTACCATTAGTAAATTCAGTTTTGTATTTTCTCATGGACTAAGAATGTTTTGTCTGTAAACACCAGGAAGATTTCGGTGTGGAGCATTAGGCTTTGAAAAGTGTGACATTTCACTTGAGTTTTATCTTCCTGGAAAAAGCTTAGGTAAGATACTTTGACGCTTAAATTTGCTAGGCATGCAGTTTCTGGGGCTGGTTTCCATTTATTCCCAATCCAACCACGTCAGTGGCTAGAAAGATTCAAACCCAAGATCCTAGACTAGGAATGAATGAGAAGAAGGAGAGAGAGACACAGTTTGACAAAATAAGTTGTGTTAATGTGGTTGGATTTTACACTTTCCCTGAAACTTTTTGATATTCATTTTACCATGTTTTCAATCCTTCCTCTTAAATATTATTCTGTCCCTGTAATCATAAATCTCTTCTGAGTTTGGTAGATTTTTTAGTTGACCTGAGCAGATAATATGAGTTCAAATTTTGCACACATAAAAATTTTAAATTATTATAAAATTAAAATATAAGCGTATCTTTACCACTATGAAAAACATGCACTTCACAGGGAGTATTTTAATTTCACATCATTCATTTTAGTAAAGCAACTCTGTCTCTGTATGTTTCATATGCTTACCGCATTGTCATCACCTTGATTTATAAATTTATCTTGAGACAGGGTCTCATGTAACTCAGACTGGCCTCAAACCTTCTCCAGATCTGAGAATGTCTTAAACTCTGCACATTCTGATTCTACCCTCCAAATGTTAGTAGTAAAGACATGGGTCATAATGTCCAGATAAATTGTTAGTTTTAATAGAAAAATAAGATAAGAATACTTTTCAAAGAGCGTCTAGAGCTAGAGTGAACCTAAGAACATGACATGAGGCTACACAGAAAACACCTACTGAGCACTGGACACTGTGGAAGACAGCTTGTATGTGTTTAATCCCCAACACAACCAAAGGAGATGCACTGTGCAACCCTTATTTTGAAGCTAGCAGAATTAAATTTTAATAACTTAATTAACTTGCTTAATGATATAAAATGAATAGTAAGAGATCCAGCACTTAAATAAATGACTGGCTTTAGCTTCTCTAACTTACTATGCTATAAGGTGATTAAAGATTTCAAAAGTTATCATTAAAGAAAAGATCATTATAGTATAAGCAAGATAAATTATCATCTTAAGGTCAATAAAAGATAAAATGAATGCTCCTTACTTTTCATCTGTAGCAAACAGTTATCCATGCTAATGTTATTTAATATTACCTGAACTAATGTTACATGAATCATTTTTGAGATGTTATCTATAATAACTCAGTATAAAACTTAGCCATCCCTGATGGAACTTAACTTCCCAACCTATACTACTCTATTTAGACATATCTTTAGACAGATGTTATGACTTCTCATAAATAATTATATAATAGCCACACAAAACTCACAGCTTCCTTTTACAATGTTAATATTCCTGTTATTTAAAATAAATCCTGTTTCAGTCCTTAGTTTCTGAAGTTACCATCTGATACTAACTAGATTATTCTTTGGCTAATCATAGAGTCTAACAAGTTGCCCAAAGCTTAGATATCAACCTGGATCTTATTATAGAATAAAATATAACATAATTTTAACATAAATCATGTTCTGGTTATCCCTATATCATACAAAATTCTCATAAAAGGTAAACTGACACAGTTGTGTAAGGGATGAACTTGTACCTGGTGTAGATCATTGTTGTCATAGGTCTGCTCATAGCAAGGATGCCATTGTTACACTCTCATTTCTGCCACCAAATAATAATCTCAGAACTGTAGAACTCCAATCTCTAGGCTTTTCCTGGGTGTTGGTGTTCTTTATAATTTAGTTATATGATCACCATTTTCTAGCAATTCTGAAGTTAGCCCATATATTACAGTGCTACACTTTGTGGAAGCTCGGTGCCAACTGCACCACCATTTTAAAAGTAATTATAATCTGGTGTTCTAAGATGAAAAGGTCAAGGTAGGCCTGGCTCTCAACAATTTTGGACTCTAAAGGAACATTTGTGGTGATAGTGTCTTCTGTCTTCCACTGTTATGTTATTATCAGTCTTTGAAACAGCTCATCAGGTCAAAGGTATAAAGAACAATATCCCATAGCTTATTCTAAAATGAAAAGGCAGAAACATGCCACCTCCTGTGAAAGGATAAAAACCAAAGGACAAACTCCCAGCCTAAGGAAATTTCACAAGACCTGCCAAGGGACAATCAATGCTGAACTATTTTAGTACTGGCACTGGTTATTCTCAAGAAACAGAAGTGTTTCTTGGCAATAATTCCTCAATGAGCATTTCCTACTATACCAGACAGTTAATGAAATTAAAATACAATCAATTGACAGATTGTATTATATTAGTACAACACACAGTTATAAACTAGTGAAGAAAGAAATCAGACACTATCTGCTTGTAGATAAATATCACGACACCCTTTTCTATCACTCCTAGTGTCAATATTTGATAACTCTTGGTAACTCTTTCTGAACTTCAACAATTGTAACTCATCTCGTATTTTTAGTAGAGGGTGCCTCAGTTTTAGTAGAGGCATGGCAATCCTACGGTCTCAGCCTCTTGAGTTCTGGTGCTATAGCTATAAGCCACCATAGCTAGAAGAAGTGTTTTCAGGACCCAGAGAGAAGGTTCAGTGGTCATGATGCCCTCTGCTCTTTCACAGGAACCCATTTCAGCTTCGATTCCTAGCTCCCACATGATGACTGCCAATCCTGTTTCAGGGGAACCAGTGCCCTCTTCTGACTCTGTGAGCACCAGATCTGCGAGTGATGTATGGACATACATTCAAACAAAATATCCACACACATAAAACAGAATTTAAAAATTCAAAATATTTTATAGGAATTACAAATGGCTAAATAATGTTAAGTGTTCTTAGCCACTGGGGAAATAAAAATCAAAGCCACATCAAAGAGAGATGGTTGAGTAATGATAGTGTGTTCTATACAGCCAGCCTCCGTTTAGAATCCCAGCACGCACATAAATCCAGGCATGGTGGCATTCATGTGGACTCTGAAACTGGGGGATTGGGATCGACTGGAAGTGGATCCTGTGATCTTGATGGCCAGCTAATCTAGTCAATTAGTGAACTCCTGGCTGGAGGAGAGTCCTGTACGCATCTACCTCGGCCAGCAAGGAAACACAACCACGACTCTTCAAGCAGTTTATTCAGGAACCTTGTACATCAGCTTCTGCCTCTCGCAGTCCCAATCGGGGATGTTAAAGCCTCCAGACTGCATCCAGACTGCCTCCACCAGGGGCTATGTCACGGGCTTAAATACTGATTTACAGCACAGTGGAAACAATCAAGGGTCAAGCGTGCAAGTTCTCAGGCTTAGTTCCTCCCCAGCAGATGTGTGTTAGCAAATCAAAAAGAGTACCAAGAACTACTCTGGTGCAAGATGTTCCAGCCAATAGCTTCAGCCTTGCTCAAAGCGCCTCGGAGTCCATGCAGCGCCCTACAGAGATCCAGTCTCAAAAAAAAGGAAAAACATTGACCACATTTTTGTGGTTTCCAAATACGCTCACATATACACATGCACACAAGCACACCTGCACAGACATACACAAACACACAAGCACACACAGAAAGACACACAGAGAGACACTCAAACACACAAAAAAACACTATACGCAAAACAAGTTTATAAAATTCCTACTTTGCCACTGGCAGTAGAACCAGTATTTATTCCTGCTGCATGAACTGGCTTTTTGGAGCCTATTTCCTATGGAGGGATACCTAGCTCAGCCTAGACACAATGGGGAGCGCCTTGGTCCTGCTCCATATGATGTGACAGACTATGATAATGCCCCATGGGAGGTCTCCCCATGGGAGTTGATGGGGAGTGGAATGGGAGATAGTGTAAGGAAGTGGGAGGATGGGAGGGAGAGGAAACTGGGACTACTACATAAAATGAGATTGTTTATAATTTAAATGAAAAATAAAAGAAAATACCTACATTGATATCACTCCAGTTAGAATTGCTGTTATCCAGAAAGCAAGGGAGGTGATTTGGGGGTTGGGGAGTTGAATGAAGAAAAAAGAACAGAAAAAGTGTTGCAATTGTATTTTAATTAAAATGTATTAGAAAGACCAGAGAGAGAGAGAGAGAGAGAGAGAGAGAGAGAGAGAGAGAGAGAGAGAGACAGAGAGAGAGATTGAGACTGGTGAAGAAACAGGAGAAAAAGACCTCCTGCTCACCATGGGAGAGAATGTAAACTACTAAAGTCACTTTGGGAACCGGCAATAAATATACTTGAAGAAATAAAATAGTATTTCCTGGTCCAGATGTGCCACTTCTTGAATGTCAGAAGAATCGTCACTAACAAAAAATAGATATCCCTGTATCCCTGTCCACACATGTGTCACTATTCACAGCAAAAACATAACCAGTCAGCTCAGATGCCCTTCTGAGGATAAATGGATGAAGAACTTGAACACACACACACACACACACACACACACACACACACACACACACACACTTGCGCGTGCAAGTTTTTACCCAGTAATGCTAAAAAATGAGAGGAAATGAGGAATTAGAAATCATTCTGTTAACGGAATGGGATAGTACCACAAAGACAAGTATTATATTGTCTGTCATTTGTAGAACAGGTGAACATATAGATACAGATTTATAAATAGCATAAACATCCATAGGAATGACAAAAATAAGCAAGAGGATTATGAGCAGTGAGGAAGGAGAAGGGAGTGGGGAAAGGGTGAGAAAAAGTGATAGAGATGTTGCCCGTGATCCAAGTACATTACATTCATATATGGAAATGTAAGAATACTGTCTCTCTTTTTTAAATTTACAAGCTCATCTTAGCCTCAAGAAGCCTGTCCCCTCCCCTGACCATCTCCACAGTATTGGCCTTTAAATGGAAAGAGATGATTTAACAATAAGCTTGTGGATTACTTAAAACAACATCACTAATCTCATTTAGAGTTTCTTTTCAGAGTGTGGACAATTGAAATGGTTAAATACCAAATGATTACAGCAGCTGAAACTGAGTGTAGAAACGTGATATCTAACCCTAATCCCACAGATAATCAGGACACACTTTTCTGAGATGGAAGTTAGACTGTGCATCTTTGAGAGCATAGGGATTATGTCTTAAGCTACCAACAACACAGTAATTTAGAAGAGAGGTACATATGTTTGTCTTGCCCACACTTGTCATTTATGTTTAAGTCGAGAGACCCTCAGCATCAAAGAAAGGACTCAACTAATTTAGAAAACAAACAGCAGAGTGGTGGAGAAGGTCCTGTGTGTGTGTGTGTGTGTGTGTGTGTGTGTGTGTGTGTGTGTGTGTGTAAAAATTGCTCCCTTTGCATCAGAGTTGTGAGATTCCTTAGATTTTGACAATAACATCATCCAAACCCTTAAAACAAGAACCAAAACACTCAGCATATATGGCAATCCCAAATACCACATCTTGTATCATATTTTTTTTTCTTTTTACAGGACCCAGTAATAGTATGTTCCATAAATTTTTTTTAAAGCTTGTATTGTCATTAATCAGCACCCTAAGCCTCTGGGAAAGAAACGTATTTTGTACACAAAATAAGCAAATTAGGATGTATTTTTCATACTCAAATTGTCTGTTGAATCAGACATCATGAATAATATAACTCAAAGAACTGGCCTAATCAAAATGTATTATTCAACACCTTGATTTGGAACTCTAAATAAAAAACAAGAAGTTAAAAATAAAAGTTAGCATCTTCTTAAAACGATCAAGAGCTACAATGTGTAATATGAATGTTGGAGCCCAAAGGCAGACGGGCAATCAAATCTGTTGCTAGTACTTAATCTAGCTGTATGGATATCACTGTCATCTGCATATGTCTGACTGTGCCTTTCTGTCCATGTAGTACCCTGTACTTTTGGAATAAATTGCTCTATTTCCTGAAGCAATCATTACATAGCAAGTGATCGGTCAATATATCACTGAGGCCTAAAGAAAGAATATGCATACAACTCAAAGCCATCTGCTCTCCCAAATGCTGTTTACTGAGCAAATATGGATTCATTTCATCTGTGGATGTGTATGTACTGGCCAGGTGAAGAAGGAATGTAGAACATAAAGGGTGAATCTTGTCAGATACCATTGGGTTATTCACAACAGGGTCATTGAACATTAGACTCTTGAATCTCCTTTGTTTATTGTTTTCTCACATCAAGGTTAATAACACGGAGTGCATGTTGTGTACATGAGTGATCCCACATCCTTGTAGGACTCCAGTTTCAAAAAACAATTAGTAGCCTTAACCATACCACTGAAGACTTTGTCTCCGTGAAGTAATGCAGCCTTCTTTCTTTTTCATATGTAATCTTCAAGGTGATTAAGAGGATATTATCATGTTCATTTTTAGAGACAAGAATAAGAGAGATTGAGGTGTTTATAGATGACACAGTAAATAGCCGTGACTACAGAGAAGAGTATATTCTGAACTAAGTATCACTACACATAAAAAATGAGCTGGGTTCTCACCCAGCTCTGATTAAATAGGAGTTAAGATTGCTGCAAATAGACCCAAGGCCACATACATGTTTCCCAGTGTTCTGTCACTGCATGCCCTCTGCCTCCTTATCTGAACGAGGAGAATCAAGTATGGGAAAGAAGAAGCTCTCTTCAGTATTTAAAGCTGAGAAATTATTTGATTTTTAGTAATTATAGCTGAATACTCTGTGATTTTCTTTCTTTTTTTTATGTTGTACATCATAACTTGACCACAAATTTGTTTAAATGTGAAGGGCAGTGACCAATGACAACACATTGGAGAGTAATAAGCTAGCCCTCAATGTGTGGTGGAATGTACTTAAGGCAAACAAACAAGAGCCAGTGACTCAGTCTAGTCAAGGACACCCCAGCTCAGTACAGAGGTGTTCCACAGTCTGCTTGGCAGCAGTTTGACCTTCTATAGAGCAGTCACAAGCTCTTTCACATTGAGGATGTTACAATTACACAGTCACTGTTCTCAGCTCTCCTAACTGAGCAGTAAAGAAAAAGGCTGTCCACACAGATGCTTTCCTGAAAGTAGACTTCTGGAACAAAAGTCATATAAGATTCCAGGTGAACTGAAACTCTCCCAAAGATTCTAGGTGTCGAACTGTATTTCATGACTGATTGAAGTCAGCAATCTAAAACTTGGAAAAGGTTCAAAGTGTTCTATGTAAGGTAAAATATAAAGTAGGAAGTGAGAGCCAGTGAAGGCATTAAGTAGCCAATCTCAATCAATGATCTTACTATTGTTCTTATAGAACAGATTAATATGCACTCCAGCTTTCTTTGAAGCAAAGTGATAAACTCATGCATAGTTATGGCCAATAAATAAAACACATTTGACTTTGAAAATAACCCTTAAAATCCACAAGTTTCACCTTTGCTTTCTCTTCTTTCCTTGCTATCCCTAAGTATATAGTCAAAAGGAGACTTCAAAATAGTAGAATTCTGATCTTTGATTCTTCCCTTTCAAACAACACAGACAAAGCCTCAGGGCCTGTCACGTGAGGTGCAAGCTGCTTCAGCACACCTGAGTGCCTTGATCTGAAGGTTTGTTACAGGAGCTAATAGCATCTCCCTGCCTAGCATAGACTTCATATACAAACTTGCTTGTTTGTTCATAATTTTTAACAGTGTCAAATCTTGAATGTATGCAGGATAAGAATGGCATAAGTGCCAGATCCATGGGAAGTACATTCAGGAAAGATGAGATCACCTGCTTTTAGAAACTGCATTAAGGGGAGTTTCCTTTAATCCAGTGAAAAATTGATCAGTTCCAGAAATCTAGTTATTATTCCAGCTCTTATCCTCCCAGCCCCCAAAACATACACAAAGAGAGAGAGAGAGAGAGAATCAAGCATTCTTTGAGAGGTTTGTTTGCCATTTATACACAGCAAGCGGGTATCTCAAAACATTCACCCTCCCAGAAGAAACAAAATGAGCACAACTCCACTCAATCATCAAAAACAGTGGATAAAAATAAGACTGTGAAATATGAACTTTGTCCACCCCATTTGAATACAAATATATGAGCCATAAAACAAAAAGGTCTCTGATTAAATGAGAGGAATTCAGGCTGGTCTCTGATAAGAGTCTGATGATGACTCAATAGCTAAGCTGTTTGGAACAGAGCTGGTCCCAGCAGGAGATAAGAATGTGTGCAAAGCTTCATTAAACCCAGAATTTCTGCTGTCAGGATGGGTCTAAAGAAACAGCTATGATGTCATCAGGGCAGCAGCTCTGTGTAATAAACAGAGTAGAGTCCCTGTGTTCTTTCAGCAATAGCCTATTGAAAGGAGAATAGTAATATAGTTACATAAACTAGCCTCTAATTTTGGAAGCTACCTAAAACAGAGTCATCAGAGCTACGGTCTCCAGCGCTAAATCTGACATCAAACATTTTTTAAAAAGATAATTCTTTAATAAAGACAAGAAAAGTTAAATGCACATAAGGCTATATAATTTCAAAATTGTTCAATTCTGAAAGATAACCTCATGGGGATAGTATGCAAGTATAACAACCAGGCTTTTGTTTTCAACAAGTATGTAATGACCATCTTTGTTAGCTTATCCTAAATAATTACAAAGAGCAGCCACATCAGTATTTCAGGCTCTTTCCTTTCCAATAGTTCTCAAATCCCAAGTAAGATTGCTTGAAGCATCATCATCTCCTCAGAGTTGCTAGAATCTTCCATTTTAATGATGCAGCTCTTCAGCTATTGGTCTACTAGAATAAATACCCCTTACTTTAAGGTGCCTGAAGAAACACTATTAAAACCCATTGTTAGATTTCACCATTATTTCTCCTTTGGCAGATTTAGAACAGAAGTAGAAATTCTGTATTTCTAACAAGTGTCCAGATGATACCAATACTGACCCGATGATCACAGTCTGGGAATTTTCATACTAGAGTTTGGATTAGAAGTTAAAAGATATGGATATTACTTTATTTGGTCTAATAAAAGCATATGTGCTAGGACTTTGTTTTGTTTTCAGACAGAAGGACAGATTGACTTAACTCACTATGCACTTCTAATGATTTTTGCCTCCACCTCCCAAGAGTTGGGACTATAGGTTTACACATAAAGCCTGGTTAATGATTTTTCCCCTAATTCTCCAGTTATCTTCCCTAAAGCACGAAGAATGTGTTCACCATTGAAACTGTATTTTTTAAAAATTCTACTACATTTTAGCTTTGAGGTAAAAATACATAGACACCTCAGATAATGTCTGACAGTGCCTAAATGAAAAGCAGGTGAAGTGTTTGCCCTAACACACAGCTGGCATGTGTTAAACTGAAAAGATTTAAGGACACGGATGAAGTCTTGTTCACTGGGTCCCATCAGACAGCCTCTTCCATGGTTGTTCTACATAGCATCACAGAAGGATCTAGATTAAATGACAAGAGAGGGAATGACTCCCCAAGTAACAGTTCTTTAAGTTGGAATGTTTTAACCATTCTGGGAATGGGCTTCAGCTCTCTTCTATGTCAGGACTTAACATTCCTAGATTTCTTAATCTTGCTAAAATGTGAAATTCCAAAAAAAAAAAAAAAAGTTATCGATTTATTTTCCAAGGCTCAATCTTTCCAAAGCTGGTGTTTCTAGTTTGAAAAAAAAAAAAAAAACCCAAAAACAAAAACCCAAAACATTGACTAGTGTTAGGGTAGGTCCCTAGTGCATTTAATGAACTGCCTCTTGCTTTCAAGGTGAATCCCAGTGCCAGTGCTGTAGGAAGATACTCAGAATTCTCATCCCAAATAGACCAGTCTGATAACTTCGCCTACAGCTGCATCTGAAGGGGACTTAACTGATCTTGTTTCCTAGGCATTGCAATGACAGATGTTAAATGGCCAGCCACTATAGGCGATCCTCCCTCCTACTTTAAAAGAACAATTTGAAATTTTAAAATGACAAAAAAAGAAGAAGAAAAAGGCATTTTCAAAGGGTTTGACTGCCTGGTTATGATTCACTTCGATGGCTGTTTTTAAAGCCTGCCCATCTTATGAAGGAATGAAAAATTAAAGAATGGCATTGGTAAACATAGGAGATTAAATAAGTTCACTTTGTCTGCAGACAGTTTTAGTATACCCCACCCCTAAGTCTTCTATGCTACAAGCTTGGTATGTTGATGTCAAGGTTTGATGCTTAGTAAAGAGTGATTAGGTCATGACATCACTGACCTTGGATGGGATTAGAGTAGTTCTCATGGACTCCTGTATGATTTGTGTGAAAGTAGAGTGGTCCAGCTGCCCAAATCTCTGGCATCCTAGACAGCTTTTCCTTGCACACGTAGTCCTATTGTTTTGCATTCATCATGCTATGATATTCACACATGGACCTAACAAGAGGCAATCATACATGGGCACCATGCTCTTTAATTTTCAGAAATGTATGCTAAGAGAATCTTTTTTTCCACAAGGCATGTAGTTTAAGGTAATGTGTTCCACTAACAGAAAACACATCATTAAGATCACTTCCTTTGGGGGTGCAGTAGAATTAAAGACTAGATCTCAGGTCTCAGTGTTTTGTGTAACTCAGGCTGACTCTGAACTTGTTATATAGCTAATGATAAGGACTTGACTCCTGATCTTCCTCTCTCTGTTTCTTAAGTGCTGCGATTACAGGCATGCTCAGAGTAGGACCACTTCACAACCAAGAATGAGTTAAGCAGAAACAAAGAAGTATTTTGGCTCCCCAGCCTTTCTGGTTGTGCATTTCAAATTCACAGACGCCATGGGACTTGAATAAAATATATGACCTCTCCATGCGTTTGCAAAGCAAGATCATGGCTGCTGAAGGCATTTTGACATAGTGGAAGCATTTAGAGAGAGCATTCTTTTCACTATTGAAAACTAAAATTGTGCACCTGGATTCCGAGCTGCAGAACTGTATTTTTTTATGATTATGAAAAGCTTTTTAAGATTAAAGGAAATCATCTCCAATTTTATCTGTAAGACGGTAGAGGGAGAAGTAGGACACATGAAAGTGCAGCAAGTGGACAAAAATAGCAACAGTGAATAAAACCAGCAGCCGGGAGCTCGGACATATTACTTATTCATTTGACAGTCTCTGGAATCAAACAGGAATTACATGTTCTGAATACATCAAATATTAGAATTTCCCAGGGAACACAAAATCGAGAGGGAAGGCAAAAGCAATGTTCATATCCTATCCAAAGATGAACTTGAGGGATTATTCATGCTCCAATGGACATGAGTGAATTCTATTACTAACAGTCTGTCCAAATTTTACTCCCTGTCAATAAGTTCTTTAATGTAAGAAACCTCATGTAATGCAGTTATCTATCCTGGTTTTAGAAGTTCCATGGCACAGACAGTGTTATCAAGATGAGACATGAATTTTATTTTACTTCATTTTTTGTGGGTGTGGTCCTGAGGATCAAAAGCAGGACCACGTCCACCAAACAAGCCACCTTTCACTGAGTTACTATTTCCAAGTCTCACAGTTTCTGATATGGTCTCATAGTTATCATCATTTTCTAAACATGAAAGTGGAAGTGATTAGGCTAGGTGTCACAATAGATGCCACAACAAAAACCGTTAACACCTAAACCCAGACTTCCTACTATAGGTGGTGAGCTGCACTGACTCCTTAAGGACACACCGCCAGGACTCTGATCGTTTTTTTCTTTTTCTTTTTCTTCCCCCCCCCCATGGATGTGCCAAACTTTTATTGTAACCCCACACAAATGGACATATGGCTGTGTACAGGTGGAGGTGACTAGACAAGGGACCTGGGACCACGACAGCAAAGTCTAAGGAACACTGAAGCAATGGGTTGTAAGCACCAATTAATTAAAATGGAGGACGCTAACTCCATCTACCCAAGGAGGCAGACACACCACTCACTGTGCCTTCTTATCATCACCCAGGTATCAATCATCAGGGAGAGGGTGAGGGTGTTGGTAGGCCAGGATGGAGCTTACCCAACAAACTTAAGTACCCACGGATATTTTGTTCCACCCAATGATACTATATTAAACAAAGAAAACACATCTTCCAATACTTAAGTGAAAGATTTCACATTTAATCCAGCCCACCCTTCCCAAATCTCTACTCGTGACTACAGATTCCCCTTGCTAGTCCTTCACTCATTCATTACAACTTCCAGATGTTGGGTTTGGGGTGCACCCCTGATGTGAGGAGTACCGGCAAAGCAGTGACAGTGGTCCTGGAACCAGAACAGGGCATAGGGCACAGAGGTTGCGCTCAACAGCAGCCAGCTGGATACATGAGACAAAACGTGCCCCCCCCCAGGGATCTGGGTGGTCCTGTTAAAAGGACCCTTGGGGACGAGAACACCTTACTCTGGTATTAGCCTCTTACTCTAAGGTGCAGGTGCGGGTGCGGGTGCGGGGCTCTCGGAGGAAAGGGGGACAGGAGTGCAGGCACCCTGGCTGGGTGGAAAAGCAGTAGGGCTGGCAGAGGAACCACTGAGGCCACCTCACCTGGGTTGTCATGACTAGCCATCTGCTAGTCCTCAGAATCCAGCAGCGCCAGAGACCAAACTTCTTCCCGCAGCTCCACACCTGAGTCCACTTGTCCTTCAGGGGTGAGCTCATGGGTGAGTTCATGGGGACCACTCCATCTCAACTGGTCAGTTTTGGTGGTCACAATCTGAGAATATTGTGGGGACCACTGCACCTCATCCGATTCTGAGGGTGTATTAAGACATGGCATGGAGCCAGGCAGAACTTCCTGGTCGTCATGGTCGCCTTCCAGTGTTTTAGCTGATGAGACACCTCTGTCTGCTAACTAGTCTAGTACATCCACTTCCTGTGGGCTCTAGTCTCTTCAGCAGAGCATGGACACTGTCAACCCGGGCTAGCAGGGCCTCTTCTGCTCCGGGACCACCGCGCTGCACTCTTCCTCCTCTCTCCTGCCTCGCGGATGATGGCAGCAGCAGCAGCGACTCAGACCCTGGGGTCAGGGGGACGGGCGCCCAGGCTGGACTTTGACTCTGATCATTTAAAGAGGCCCAATGGGAATGCCAGTGATAGCCACAGGTTACTAAATGGAACTATTGTGTAGACCTTGCCATCAGCCCCACTATTTGTGCAAACTGCCAAGCTATGCTGGAGAGGACACCGGAAGTTAGAAATAATCTTGAGGTAGCACAGTGGTTGTGTCACACACCTGCAAGTCTCTGTTTTAAATCCCTTTAAACACACACACACACACACACACACACACACACACACACACACACAAAACAACGACAAAACCACACAATATACAGCTCTTCCAATCCACACAACATTGGCAACACTCGAGGCTGAGCTGCTCCCACTTCTCCAGTTCTAAAAGGGGGTTTTGCCTGAAGCATGGCAGCTAGAACACCTATGACTCCTTTAACGATGTGTTTCTGTTTGGCAGCAGACACCTGAGTCAAATTAAGTCAAGGGAATAGGTTGAAGGTGTAAGAAGGATCCAAACTGAAGCCGTTTTGGATAGAACTTCCATTTTGAATAAGGGTCAAAGAAAGTTTAAGTCCCCAAGACCCCCCAGACCTCACTGGGTAACTGATATTACTGTTGTTCTGGTTGGCAAGGTGAGACAAGGATGGTGGGCAAGCTGCCCCTCCACACTCCAGCAAATCAATGAGAACAAGGTAAATGTTAACATAGATAACTGTTCCTAGGGAAAGTCTCTAATCCCTGAATCCTGATTGGTGAGAAGTGTGATGTAACACTTCATGATGTAACATGATGTAGCATATAGTGATGTAACTTGGCACAGATGTTTGTAGTTATCTGGCTTAGAAGCTCTGTAACCTTCCAGGTGGGTGTTGTACTTCAGCTCCCAATACTGTTCTATGGCTCAGTAGTGGTTTGATTACAATATTTTTTTTTCATCTGCATTGACTTGTGTGAGTTGTGTTGGCTCCAAGTGAGCCCCAAAACAAAGACATACTGGAAAAATAGAGTGAACGTGTTTCTTTCCACTAAGATCCTTGAAACATGTTCTTCTGGCCCGCAGGGGACCGGAGGACCCCTGCACAGGCTTAAATACCCTTGCGCTAACCAACCCCAGTGAGCTACGTGGACCCTGCAGATAGGCTACTCTAATGCGGAAGCAGACAGGCTGAACAGACTTAACCAATTAAGGGGTTGTTTACCCAGAGAGCGCTCACCCTTGGGGAGGTGGAAGGCAGAAGCCAGCGCCATCTCTAAGGCACAGCACTTCGTAGCTCTACAGATCCTAAACCGAAAAGAGAGTCTATCTTGGAAAAATTACCAGAACAAACTCATGTTTAATTAAGTTAATACAAAATATTAAGAATAAGAAAATGAAACATGCTTAAACCTTTGAACACTGGACAATGCCATGCTTTGCTTTTTAAACCTATAAGTATTGTATGTTGCATAGCAGCATACAATTATTGACAATTAATTGTTACTATCACTCCAGCCAAAGTGTCTGATAACATTATTCTTATTTATGTTCAGAGCTTAAAATGGCTTAAAATGAGGATTAGTATCCCTGAATAATTATGCTACCTAATGAAGGTGATATGGCTAGCCATTCGAATGAAGACTGTTTTTACAGCTTGAACAAAACAGCAGACACTCCACTGTTAAAGTCATTTAAAATACAAACCATAATTATCAGAATGTGTTATTATAATTCCCATTGATAAAAATAAGTGTAGGTTAAATACTATATCCTAGGTCATACAAATACTAAATAATGTAACTTGAGAGAACATCTGGGATCTGGGCAGCTGGTACTAAAGTTATATAGAACATTCAAGAAGAAAAGAAATAGAAGGCACCAAATGGTATTTATTCACTCCCTAAACTATTTCTACCAAGAAGAAATATGAACTTCTTTTGAAAGCACAATATTTTTATTTCAAAGATGCTGTTCCTTCAAACCAGAGACCCTCAGAATTTCTCTCAGAATTTTGCTTGAGGAAGAGGTAAAAAAAAAAAGTTTAATATTGTAAGATTGAATGACCATAGGAAATGATTGACAGCATATTGGGGTCATGCTGATAGACACCAGGAACAGGATATTTATGGTGATTGTGCTAGCAGCAAAGCACTTGACTATTTGTCAAAGAAAACTACTTAGAGTTCAGTCCAGGCCAGTTCGTTCAAGACTGAAATTCTTGCTTAGTTCAGGAAAGTGTGACTGAATAGGTAGCAATGTAACTGCCATTGGTCTCTAGATCCTTTAAGGTCTAACATTCCAGGACAACTAACTATTTAAAATCTATAGAGCTTATCTCCTAGGATTGTGGGAACTGGCTACAAATGTGCCAGAAGGAATTCCTATCCTTCCTCCTACAAGGCTCTTCCTCTGTGTATAGGTGGAGGTAGACTATAGATTCTTAATTACTGAGCACTAGTGGTGGGGTCTAAGTCAGCCATACCACAACACAGAGAGAAAAAAACAGAAGACAGTAAAGAAAGCATACATCAATTTGGAGACTAGTGACATGACCATGCATTGCAGTCTATACCATCACAACTGACGATAAATATATGTACTACTAATGAACAGATCAGCATGACCAACATTTAGCACAGTTATTGCAGCATATATAATCAATCATTGTATTACACCATAAGCATGAGGTCCTTAACCACATATAGACTCAAGAACTTATAATGCTTCATAAGAAATGGTGTCTATTTTGTATACTTAATGAAAATACCTACAGATAAAATAAGGAAAATGGTGGATATGAGGTTAATGCATGACAGGAGCATGTTCTGATGTCACCCCTATGTGACTCAGTATATACACTCTGGTGACCATACAGTAACAGCTGTCACAAGAACCTGGAAGACAGGATCCTTAATGCTATGGGTGTCAACTTATCCTCTTCATTGAGTTTTTATTTTTCTCTCCATTCTGTCTTCTTTTACCAATTTTACCTAAGAATAAAAGAGAAAGTGCCTTAATAGGACTATAAAAATGTGGTCCAGGTGTGAATATTGCTATTCACTATTGTGCATTCCATTGTCACCTTTATAAAAGAAAATTTATCATAACATTTAATCATCTTTCAATATAAATGCTTCCCAGAATATCAATGAACTCATGAAAAGCATTGGAGATTTTATTTAAGAAAATAAGTATGTCAACTGACAAAATATTTTTTTATTTTTATGCTTATGATGAATTCATAGAAATAGATTGGACATTCAAGTTAATTTTCTTTTCTCAGAGACACAGAATAAAGTGAGGCTGTGACAACACTGCAGGGGATGATGAAAGTGATGAGTGAGCAAGACCCCAAGACCATGAATGATGTACAATCAGAGGATGGAGTGGGCAAGCTGAAATCCTTAACCCTGAAGTTTGCCATGTGCCCCCATGCACAGCACCCTCATTGGTCCAATATCAAACTTGAGTTCATTGTGTCAGCATATATCTCTCCAAGCTCAGGGACTAGAAATCTGATTCATAATGCAAATGTGTACAAAGGAACACCCTGAGGAGGTAATGAGATCACTAAACTTCTTTCAGGAATAGTTTAGTGACTATCATGGCAGGGAGTTGGTCAAAGACATAATTTGCTATAGAAAGAATTTGGCTCTCATTTTTAAACAGATCACCGTATCTAGAGTCAGAAGATAATTGTTTTAGCAAATATTCTTTAACAAAACTGTAATTCAAACAGTTTAGGATTGAAAGCAACAGCCTCAAGATTACTGGCTTCTCTCCTAATGCAGTTTGCTTTTCCTGTGTTGGCACCCTTGTATAAACATATTTTTTCCTTGTGCATTTGGAGACCATTGCAGGCAACTGCAGGTAATCATAGTCCTTGCATCCTCACACTTCTTGATTCTAAAAAAAAATGGTAGATGTTATAGTCACTTGAGCCTATATATTGAGTGTCAACTAAAACTCTGAATTGAGCTGTCTGCACTGACATGTCTATCACTGAATCAAACACCAAAATAGAGCAGGTACTCTCTTCTAACTTGGAAGCCCACATGACCAAAGCAAAGGCACATTATACATCCAGGTCTAAAAAAAAAAAAAAAAAAAAAAAAGGAGAGAAGACAAGGGGTAAAATTGTCTCCCAGAAGGAACAACAACTCTTCAAAACCTTCAGAATTATAAGGGTTGAGTATCTTCATTTATGTCCAACCCATAGCACTTCAAAGATGAATGCAGCACAAAGATATGCTCACATCCACAGGTCTCAACACTGAGTATTGGTGGTCAGTTGGAGGAATTCGTAGAAGGATACACTAACAGTGAAGGCAAAAGTAGAAGAAGTTGATGAAAACATGGTTAGGGGGAATAGTGCAGGTGCCACAAGTAGCAAAATATACAAGAACACCAGTAAATTAGCAAGGAAGAGTCTATTTGTCAGATCTACACAACTATCCCAGGAAGGTTACATGAGAGGATAGGAGGTATAGAAAAAATGATGAAATATATAATGCATAAAATGCAAAGAAATTTTATAATTCTCTCAGGGATGTTAGGTAAATTAATCAGCTACCATATCATGCATATATTAATATATAAATAATTAAACAAGGAAGGAAAATGAGATGATTGATACAACCAATGCTCATTGGTAAAGCATTTTGACTTTGGGTACTTCATTGTGAACAATATTTGTAGAAGGATTTCACAAAATGGTAAAGGAGACAATAAAGTGTTCATTTGAAATAAGATGAAGTGTCAAAGACTAACACATTCAGATTATTCCCAGGAGGAAATTCCCAATCCCTGCTTGAGTGTTATAAGGAATGTTCACCATGTGGACAAAATCTGTTCCTCAACTCAATACAGTGGTTTATAAAAGGATGTTTTCCAAAATAGTTATCATGACAGCCTGGTAGTTAATATGACTGACCATAAAGCAATTGCATCATGTTATCCTTACATATTAGCATAAAACTGAGCCAGTATTATAAGAAGAAATTGCAGGAGATTGAACCAGGACTTGGGGAAGTAACAATGGAAGGCAGCATTGATGGGTCAGGGGAAAATGCCACTGTCTAGTCTGAATATGTTTTAACAACGCTGGGGACATGCAGAGGAAGATGTAAGAGATTCTTCTTCATAATCACTATGAAGGGAGTCAAAAGAATCCCTTAGGTAATGTCATGCATGGTGTTTATAAACAGTGGTAGGTAAGAGTGTGCTATTGAAAGTGATTTTAGGAAATAGAATAGAATAATGTAGAATGTATTTTAAAATATATAACATACCATTTGGCTTTACAAAATATGTGTATGTACGTATGTCTGTCTGTCTGTCTGTCTGTCTGTCTGTCTGTCTCTGTGTCTGTGTGAGAGTCTGAGTCTCTGTGTCCCTGTGTCTGTGTGTGTTTCTGAGTGTAATTGTGTCTGTGTATGACTGTGTGAGTGTATGTGGGGGGGTTGTCTGTGTTTAAAAAGATGCCATCAGATTGAGGAACTGTTACTTTTCATTCTCACCATTTCCTATGACTGACACTGAAAAAAGCTGACATTACTGAACAGTCAGATTAAAATTTTCAATGCACCACAGTGCAAAACGTTGAAGTTAAGTTCCGTTTCCACAGCAACCACAGTTTAGCTCCCATAGCAGAGTTAGACCTTTTCTGCAGTGTTAACCTAAATGTAGTCAGGAAGGCTTGCTGGTGTAGAAGGTTTATTGGTTATATAAGTCAGTCCCCACTGTTCCTTCCTCCTTAACTGTAAGGATTAGCTTAGGAGCAGACATTCAGATACAAACCGAAAATAAACTTGAGTAGAATTATGTGAAATTGAGCACTCAGGCATATTTTCTATAAAATCATTGACTGATCCATTGAAAAATATAGGAATTTGACAATGTATCTGAAACAACAAGAAGTCTAACTTTTGTGACGTAATATTGAAGGCCTGTCCCTTCACAGAGCTCCATACATGCCCTGAAGAAACTGGAGTGTTGGAAAATCCAACTTATTGCTAGAAGAGGGCTGTCTCAAATTCACTAAACCACTTCTTTGTGTGATGATGAGTGCTTGGTAATCATTCCACTTTCCTAAATTTCCCGGGCTTTCTCTGGACTGAATAAAGGGAACACTGTGACATTCATATGATTCCGTTGGGCTTTTATGTCCTCTGGAGAAAAGGGGCTGACGTTTCCCAATGAGACAAGTATTTTCCACTTCTCAGTGCTAAAGAAACGCTAACAAGTGAACTGAATCTTTAATAGAGCTTTCTTATAGGCATGAAATAATAGAATTCTGCGAAGGATGGGATTTAAAAATTAAGAGGAAGCAACATAAAGTATTCAACACACCATCAGATGGCTTATTCCTTGTGAGCAGTGCCCAGTCTGGTCCTTTCTGATCAGATCTTAGTCACTCAATACTTCCAATTGTGTTGTGTTCCCTTCTTCTTGCATCACTCCTTAACACATGCGTGAATTATGATGTTAGCTTGGAGCATTGCTACCTGAACCCAGAATTCAAAATTCCTGCTCACTGATTCCTTCTTACTCCCATGATTGCAACCTGTGTTGCCATTTAGAATAGTTTTGTGTGTAAGGGCTCTCAGGCTGACACACATACACAAGACATATGTACACATAATCACATGCTATTGTGAGCCTTCTCCTGAGTCTGCCCATGCTCAGAGTCAAGACACATGGGACAAGAGGAAGATGGACATTTCCTTTCAGATTCCAAGTCCCCCTGTTCATTCTATAGATGTTTTTGTTTGTTTGTTCTGCTTTGTTTTTTGAGACAGTTTCTCTGTATTGCTGCTCTGTAAACCAGGTAGGCCTCAAACTCACAGAAATATGCCTGCCTCTGCCTCCCGAGTGCTGGGATTAAAGATTGCCCCACTATCAAATGCCCAGCTGGTGTTTTAAAAATATATTTTCTGGGGAAAATGTTCTAACTTTCACATTATTGCTAATACCACAAGAATCATGGTTCAGAAACACTCAATTTTTATGGTAAATTTTAGCAACTCGTCTACTTAGATTGGTGATCAGTGCTCACCCCGAGATCAATGTTAACTCCTGCCTTTCCTTCTGGCTTCCTACCCTCTTTGCCTTCAGTATAAGAAATGCCAATCCAACTCACATGTGAGATGAGGCCTTTGTGTAGAAAATCCATCACCAGCTGCCTTGCCTGTCTGATATACAACCTATATGACTTATAGTATATTCAAGTCCTTCCTTTCTTCTCATCTCTTTGCATCTGTAGCTGTGTCCTCTGCTCCAGATGCCATGTACACTACCACTTGATTTATGCTGGCAATTTTCTTCAGCCATATAAATTTTTGTTGTATATTAACAGTCTCTCCACTGTTAGTTCTCCCTTATTTTTAATATAGAAATAAAAGGATAGCATATGTTGAAAAATAATGCATATATATATATATATATATATATATATATATATATATATCCTTACATTTCTTTACATCTTCTGTCATCACTAGATGACCTAACAAATAGTCTACACTGTGAATGGTTTACTACCAACTGTCTTCCTTATACAGCTTGTTAATCCCACTGAACAAGAGTAAAGACCATTACTGAAATGCTTTGGTCAAATTAAGCAAGCTTTATTTTCTGCCAGACAGAGCTATCTTCCTAAAACAGGTTATTGATCCTCACATATTGTGATTATAAGCTGGGAGAAAAGAAGCACTTTCAAATATTCATATTAGATGAATTGACCAGGGTGTTTATCATCATTTTCTTATAAAAATAACATTAAAGCATATTGCATATGATGAAAAAAAGGAAAGAAAATATAGCATTAAACACAGGAGAGGGTAGGATTTATCTAACACAAAAAACAAAAACCCTGCAAGACTAGGGGGACACAAGGGTAGGTGGATTTCCAGAAGAATTTTGGTTAACATAGGAACTTGGGTGCACATTTTTAACTTATTTGGTAAAACATCTTATCAGGATATATTCGGGCTGTGACTCCAACTCCATATTGTGAGAAGCATGTCACATTCCAGAAACAGGCTAAAGCCTGGGTAACTTGAGTTTTGCAGCAAACAGAAATGAACTTATTCTGAGTTTACAACAGCATGGCTTCTGTCCTTAAGACAAAGCCAAAGTGGTCCATCATTTTCTCCTCTTAATTCTCAGTTTATAATGCCTGAATTGCTACTAGGGCCTAATCATTTGACTTGATTACATTAATTTAGTCCAGCAGTCACTTACTGATTGTTAAAGAAGTGTTACATAGCATTTTTTTTAATGACAGTCAAGCTATTAGTTCTAGATTTGCTTTGTAAATGTTTGTTAGGCTGTGACAATCTTACAATATCAGGGGTTTTGTTATGATAGTTTTATATATGCATGGAATACACTTCTCATAATGTCCCTATATCATGCTTTTTTACTTCCTCCCTTCCTTGTTCTCCTACAGCTTAGTTTTCCTCTTTCAATTCCATGCCCTCCCTTGACCTTGGAACTTCTGAGTGTGAGAGAAAACATGCAACATTTTTACCAGTCTTCTGTGACTATGATCATCTTCAGTTCCATTTTCCTACAGATGATGTAATTTCATCATTCCTGGGCACTAGGCAAAATCCCACTACTGTGTCCATCGTGCTTTCTTTATCCATTCATCCATTAACAGAGATGCTGACTGGTTCCACAATTCCTTGATTGTATTAAACATGGAAATGCAGATTCCCCTGTAGCAAGTTATTAATTTTTCTAGATACATACCCAGAAGTACGCCTGTGTCAAACAGATGCAACATTTTTAGTTATTTTAGAAATATCTAAATATATTTAGAAATATATATCCATATATTTGATGTAATTTACATGGGCACCAGCAAATAAGTATCTCTTCTCCCTTTGGGCCATTAACATGTGTTGTGATTTATGTCCTTGGTGACAACCATTCCAACTGGAGGTTGGTACTAAAATTTCAGTTATACTAATTTGCATTTATCTGGAGGCTAACAATGTTGAACTTTTTAATGTATGTCTTGGTCATTTGTATTTCATTGGAAAAGTAAGACCTTTAAGCCACTCTTAGTTGATGCTTATGCATGTAAGAAATACTGATCTAATTTTATTATTGTATGTTTTCTCAGTGCCACTGTTACAGAGGCTCTATTATGTTTGTGGCACCTTCAGACAGGAATTGGGTGGCTGTACAAATTGATCTCTTGCAGTGCAGGGAGCTGAGAAGTTTGGTAAAAGCCCAGTGTGATTCATAGAAGACATCTCTCATGCTTCCTCTCCTTCACAGTGTAGAAACAAAGGCAAACAGACCATTCTCTTCAAAGGTATTCTGAGGTTATTAATCTGCTGCTGAGAAAGTTGCCCTCCATGCCTCCCTAAGACCCCCACACACACTGGTGGTTAAGATTCATCACAAATGCTCCAATCACAGAATGGAAATTCCCAGTTATTTGGTTTATACTTCTGTGAGAAAAGTCATTGGTACTTTCTGACAATGATTCTACTGAATCTGTAGCTATATTGGGGAAATCAGTAAAATCTCTGTATAATGCCCAAGGTTACAATCACTCATTCATTCATTCATTCATTCATGCATCCATTCACTCAGCCATGTGTTCAGTCAAAACCTTACTCATCTGTTACAGGTAACTAAAACATGGACACAAGACTTTTTCTTTCCAAAATAAATGTAATTTTGAAGGAAAGAGAAGCAGTTACTATTTTGACCTAGCTTTAACAGTGTTTTATTTCCATGTGATTCTGGCTTTTATGTGGCCTTATTTTTTCTGTTCTCTTACAGTTCACTGATTGGGGTCAGCAAAGAAAACAGCTTTGGTTAATGTTCAAAAGGAAAACTTATTATTTCTGCAAGTTGGAAAAAGATTCCCTATGAGATGTAATTTAATTCTAGAGATGACAAAGCACTGAACAGGATAAATTTTGAACAACACTCTGACAGCAGTTGTTTCTCTAAACAAATTACTAATTTATCTTGCATCTAATTTTAGCATTTTTGCTGCTTATTACAAAAAAACCCAGAATGTTAATGTATAGTATATATTTCTCCCCAATTCAGAAATATAACTTTAGTTTACTGTCAACTTATCATTTTTCTTCACTCAAAGACTCAAACCTACATTCTCATTTCTGCAGTGATGCCAGTCAAATTACTAAATAAACAGAATATCTGAGTACGCCACTATTTGGATGTGCTCTCTGCTTTCTTTGATGATTTGCAGATGGTTTTCTTCATGCATAAAAAAGCAGTATTTCCCACTATAATAAATTTTTTTTCTTTCTTGCAGGGAACATCTTTTACAAGAAAAGTTTATACATAAAGAGACCATATGACAATGAAGAAATGTTAAAAAGTATCTCATTTGCTTTTGTCAACTGTATTTCATAATTGTATTTGTTTTGTTGGTAAATAATTCTGGACAATTTGCAAATTTACCTATGTTTTCTTACATGAACTGGTTATCTGTATTTTAAATACATATGGAAATTGTTAAAGTTATGCCTAATTCTAGTATCTTTCTATGAAGAGTAATTTCATTTACATTCATCATTTTATTTTGGTTGTAAGCCTAGCCTTTATCAGCTGACCCATCCCTCTAGCCTAATACTAATAATTTTATTAAAATAAAAATTAAAAATAAAAGCAAAAGTGTAGTTGCTGAGAGATGGCTTAGTGGTTAAGAGTACTTTCTTCTCTTGCAGAGGACCCAAGTACAGTGCCTAGCACACATGTTTAGCATCTCACAACTACCTGTAACTCTATCTCCAGGGAGTCTAATGTCCTCTTTTGGCCTCCTGAGCACCTGCAAATGCAAATACACACACACACACACACACACACACACAACACATGGGTGCACAGGGGGTCAAAATGAGATAAAAAATTCTTTTTGTAAGTATAACCAAGTTTACAGCTAATGAATGAAAACTTTGTTTGGATGGCTTGTCTATACACAAAATGAGTAGTTCATTTGTTTCACCTTCCTTAATGCTTGATTGTTCAACAAACAAGCTCTTAAGTATTGTGTACTCAAGAGATTGCATTCAGCTAGCAATGTACTTTTGGGATATTAAAGATTAATTTGTTGCTCTCTTTTGGAAATGTATCACCTAATAGAAAAGCAAACCACCAATGAAATTGAAACAGTCATTGAAAGCCTTCCAACCAAATAAAGCCCAGGGCCAGATGGTTTCAGTGCAGAATTCTACCAGAATTCAAGGAAGAGCTAATTCCAATACTCCTCAAATTGTTCCACACAATACAAACAGAAGGCACATTACCAAACTCTTTCTACCAGGCCACAATCACCTTGGTACCCTAGCCTCACAAAAATACAACTAAGAAAGAAAACTACAGACCAATATCCCTGATGAACATCGACGCAAAAATACTCAATAAAATACTGGCAAACTGAATCCAAGAATACATCAGAGAAATCATCCACCATGACCAAGTAGGCTTCATCCCTGGGTTGCAGGGATGGTTTAACAGATGAAAATCTATCAACGTGATCCACCATATAAACAAACACCATATGGTCATCTCCCTAGATGTTGAAAAAAATGCAACAAAATTTAACACCCTTTCATGACAAAGGTCTTGGAGAGATCAGGGATAACAGGGACATACCTAAACATAATAAAAGCAATATACAGTAAACCAACAGCCAACATCAAACTGAATGGAGAGAAGCTTAAGGCTATTCCTCTAAAATCAAGAACAAGACAAGGTTGTCCTCTCTCTCCATATCTCTTCAATATTGTACTTGAAGATCTAGCTAAAGCTATAAGACAACAAAAGGAGATCAAGGGGATCCAAATTGGAAAGGAAGAAGTCAAACTGTCTCTATTTGCAGATGATATGATAGTTTACATAAGAGACAAAATAAACTCTACCAGGGAACTCCTACATCTGATAAACACCTTTAGCAAACTAGCAGGATACAAGATAAACTCAAAAAAAAAATCAATAGCCCTACTTTATTCAGACAACAAAGAGGCTGAGAAAGAAATCAGAGAAAGATCACCCTTTACAATAGCCACAAACAACATAAAATATCTCGGGGTAACACTTACCAACCATGTGAAAGACCTATACATTAAGAACTTTGTGGCTTTAAAGAAAGAAATTAAAGAAGATACCAGAAAAATGGAAAGATCTCCCATGCTCTTGGATTGGAAGGATAAAATTGGCAAACTTGCCAGATTCAAATGCAATCCCCATTAAAATCCCAGCACGATTCTTCACTGACCTGGAAAGGATAATAGTCAACTTTATATGGAAAAACAAATGACCCAGGATAGCCAAAACAACCCTGTACAATAAAAGAGCTTCAGGAGGCATCACCATCTCTGACTTTAAGCTCTACTACAGAGCTATAGTCCTGAAAACAGCCTGGTATTGGCACAAAAATAGACAGGTAGACCAATGTAATAGAATAAAAAATCCCGATATTAATCCACACACCTACGAACACCTGATTTTCGACACAACAGCTAAAAAAATACAATGGGGGGAGGAAAGCATCTTCAACAAATGGTGCAGGCATATTTGGATGATGGTGTGTAGAAGACTGCAGATAGACCCAGGTGTATCGCCAGGCACAAAACTCAAGTCTAAATGGATCAAAGATCTCAACATAAATCCAGCCACACTGAACCTCTTAGAAGAGAAAGTAGGAGGTACCCTTGAACAAACTGGTATAGGAGACCATTCTCTGAATACAACTACAGTAGCACAGACACTGAGATCAACAATTAATAAGTGAGAATTCCTCAAACTTAGAAGCTTCTGTAAGGCAAAGGACACAGTTGTCAAGACCAAATGGCAGCCCAAAGACTGGAAAATTTTTTTTACCAATCCTACATCTGACAAAGGGCTGATCTCCAAAATATACAAAAACTCAAGACACTAGTCAACAAAACACCAAATAACCCTATTAGGAAATGGGGTACAGAATTGAAGAAAGAATTCTCAATAGAGGAAATCAAAGAGGCTGAAAGACACGAAAATGTTCAACGTCATTAGCTATCAGGGAAATGCAAGTGAAAACAACTTTGAGATGCCATCTTACTCCTACCAGAATGGCTAAAATTAGAAACAACAATGACAACTTATGCTGGAGAGGATGTGGAGAAAGGGGAACACTCCTTCACTGCTGGTGGGAGTGCAAACTCATACAGCCTTTTGGAGATCATTATGGAGGTTCCTCAGGAAAATGGGAATTAGCTTACCACAGGACCCATCAATTCCACTCTTAGGTATATACCCAAATGACCCACATCCATGCAACAAAGACATGTGGTCAATTATGTTCACAGAAGCATTATTTGTAATAGCAAGAACCTGGAAGTAACCTAGATGCCCCTGAAATGAAGAATGAATAAAGATGTGGTACATCTACACAATGGAATACTACTCTTCAGAAAAAAATAATGGAGTCTTGAAATTCGCAGGCAAATGGATGGAACTTGAAGAAACCATCCTGAGCCATCCTGTTTCATCAAAAAGGGAACAGGGTATGTACTCGCTCATATATGGATTTTAGAAGTAGAGCAAAGGATCACCAGCTTATAATACACATATAATACACACAACCAGATGAACTGGGATACAAGATGAATTCTAAGAGATTCATATATGGTCCCTCACAAAAGGAGGAACAAGTCCCCCAGAGCACATGGGAAATGGGAGAGCAGTGAATGGAGAGAGAACTAGGAGAAAGAGAAGGGGAGGAGAGGAAAACACATGTGACTAGATAGATTGAGTCGGGGGGGGGCACAAAAGAGGGAGCCATTATTGGTTTGAAGAGAAAACTGAACCTAAAGAGAGGTCTAGAGAACTACAAGATCGACTCCAACTAATAATTCGAGCAACCATGGAAAGGCTACCATAAATGCCCTTCCCTGATAGTGAGATCATCAACTAAATTATCCACCATCATGGAGTCCTTATCTAGTACCTGTTGGAAACAGAAGCAAACACCCATAACCAAACACTGAGTGGAACTAGACCAGGGGACAAGACCAGGTTGCAGAAACTCACAAAGACAGCTGACCTGAACAAGGGTGGAACTTGGGCCCCCCAGACTGATGGCTAGGAACCCAGCAAGGGACTGACTCAGATTCCCTGAATATGGGTCTCAGCTAGAAGGACTGAGCAGTCTGGTGGACCTCAGATAGTAGAAACAGGATCTATTTCTGGTGCACAAAAGGACCTCGTGGACACATCCCCCATGGAGGGATACCCCTTAACCTAGAGACAGGAGAGAAGTCCTAGTCCCTACTCCAAATGTCTTGACAGATTTACATGACCCAACCTGGATAGCTTAGCCCTACAAGTGGAATGGGGGTGGGAGGATGGGAGGGGAGGGTGGCCAGGTGCATGTCACAGGGGAAAGTGGATAAGAGGGAGAGAGGGAGGCAGAGAGGGATGGAGGGAGGGAGGGAAACTGGGATCCACATGTAAAATTTTTAAATTATATTATTAATGAAAAAAAGAAAAATATAAAAATATGCTGGCTTAATTCAATATATTTAAGCCTAAGGACAAGTTACTGGGGAAATAATTTCTAATTTTGTTTCCACAGAAAATGAAAAGCTGTGGATTCCTTCCAGACTAATGTGGTTTGATTGAGCAAGACCTCCCTGAAGCACTGTCAATGGGACAATGCAGCCTTGCAGACCACTACAGCCAGGATTTCTGCATCTTCTTAGGATTCCCCCATGACAGCGCCCCCTACCAGCAGGAAGCAGTTTAGGAAGAATGACGCCCAAATTCCCAAATATTTTTTATAAATGTTTGTTTTCATTAAAAAAGGCATGTATAATTATGTCCAGCATAAAAGAAATAAATGTTTACAAAAAAGCAAAAGAGTAAAATGTAACAACAAAGCCCTCACACACTAAAGAAGAATTAGCCCTGAATAACCACTAGCAACACAGATGAAAAGAGTTTGATACAAAACAGAATTATAAGAGCCAGCTGGAGGAACAACAGATACTGTGTTAGGTTTATGGCTTTGAATTTTATTTTTAAACATCTTTAGCCACAGCTACATATTCTACCTATTTTTGCATTGTGGAAATTAGATAAATTAATTCTGATTGCTTGTAAGAGTTCAATCTGGATTAAGTATCTTTATTTCTCTTATGTGTGTGCCTGCCTCTTTCTATAATTTTCAGATTTGCTGTCCCATATCTTTTAATGTGCTTCAGTACACACTGTTGGTAACTTCCTAGGTGGTGGTGGCTTTCTGGGTGTTCATATGTGTAGATTCTTTTACATTTGCTCTATATCTTTGTTATCCATGAAGGATGTTTCTATAGTACCATCAATCATTATCTATGCCTCCAGTATTATACATTTCTCAATGGTAAATATAAATCATGGTTGATCCATCTACTTTGTAGGGAAATGATATTCAACTTCTTTTGCAACTAATTCACTATGAATGAGGTTAAATATTCAGGAAGTTTAATTATTAACCACCCATGTTTTTACTTTCTAAGAGGTTGTTTCATCTATAATCATACATATTTTAACCCAGTTATTGGGCTTGTCATCTTTATTTTTGAAAGCACATAAATAAACAAGCTCATTTTCATAGTTCCTAAATGTTTTCATTTAATAATAATAATAATTAGTCTTAAAATTTTAGATATAGGTAAACAGTCATGAACTTCTGGTGGATTTCCTGGAGCATTAGTCTGCTGTATAGATACCTTTTATTTCCTTCTTTGGTAGTAGACCTTCATAATCAGTGAGTACATACTAGGTGCTAGACAAACATTTATTGAACAAACTTTGGAAATCAATAGTTCTACTCCCTAATCACATCATTGGCTAGAGGTTACACACAATTGAATATTTTGTTCCTAATGTTTTGTGATTATTATGGCCTATAGTGCAAAAATTGCTTGAAGTAATATTTTCTCAGTCATAACTGATGAAATACTGTGTTACTGTTTTCAGGGGAAAAATAACATTATTGACCAAGGATAATAACTTCTCTCTGACAAAAGAATAAAATTAGATTTCAGTTTGTATCTGTATTATATAGCTTTCTAATTCTTTATTTCCATTTCCAGTAAGATGTAGAATCAGTGTTATTTCTGCTTGAATTTGAGTTCCTCTTTATAACTGCTTCAAAAAGTAGAATGTGATGACAATTCCAAGACTACACAAGAGTGACATTTAGTTTTCATTACCCTTTCTTAAAAATTTCAGTCTTTATTATGAGAAATGTGGCTACAAGTGTGAGCAGGGTGAGAAAGGGAGGAGAAAAAAAAGAGAGGAAAAAGAGGAGAATTCCTATAATGTATATTATCTCTTTAACCTTAAGACATTTTAGTGGGAAAACAATCTCAATAGTGACAGGAGTTGGACCACTGTGTGACTTCAACTGAATGTCTCCCCAAATAAAACATGCTCTTAAATCTGTGAGGAGAGTAGGACACTTAATGTGAAGATACTCTGATGAGGTGTTCTTCCCACTAGCAATAAATAATCAGCAATGCAACAGCTTATGAGCTAAGGCTACTTAAAAGTTTCATTATTTATTCTACTAGAATGTTTGCATTTGCAGGACAGATGCTGTCTCATGAAACACTATTTTATTTGTATCAATAGTACTTCAAAATTACATTGAGAGCCATTTGTGGAGGATGGGTGACCAATTAGACCAATTGTCCATCAATCAACCTTTAAAGAGGCTTAAAGTTTATACTACATTATTGACAATGATTACCTTCTATACCTTTGTTGTATTTTAAATATTTGGTCTCTCTCAAAAGAGTTCTTCCAATGAAAATCTATCTAAACAGTCTTATTATTTCAAGTTAATTTGGAAATTTATTTTACAGTCAAAAACTAAATTACATTAATTATATTGGTACTCACCTCAGCAGCTAACATACTAAAATTGGAATGAGACAGAGAAGATTGGCATGGCCCCTGAGCAAGGATGACATTAATCATATTAGATATTTTAGGTCAACATTTACAAAACAAATAAAAAGTAAGCTGGTATATATGTAATGTTGAAGTATGAAAACCTCATTTTCTTTTTTTCCCATAAGTGTCAAAGATGGAAACATAAAATGAATTCAGCAGAAGTATTCATATCTGTTCCTTGAATATACTGGCTATGATGCAAAACAGGCAAGAATAGTCACTAAAATATAATTACCTCTTGGCTTCTCCCTGGTGTGTGAAAGTTATTCCAGATTAGAATTTCATTTATTTTGTAGCTTCCCTTTTCATAGTGTAAAGTTGCTGGCCACACAAGTCAGAGAATTTTATGAGAGTTTTGCTAATGAATGCCTCCCCTCACACCACAGTTACATTTTTGCCTGGCATGAAAACATGACCCTCGGTGCAACACTGAATGATGTATGAATGGAAGCTACTCATAATTAATGGTCTTGGCTTGGCTCGTTTAATTTCAAAGTGAATCCACTGCCAGCTATAACTCATGAGAGACAGGCTGAAGAGAAAAATGCAGTTGCGAAACTCAGAAGAAAGAAAAGTAAAAAAGAGGAAAATAGATGGGAATTTCTTTCTCTTCTCCCTCACTATTATGTTTATCTTTAATCAAGTTATCAGTAAAACCCATTTAAAGTTTGAATGAGAGCTCATAGATAAGCAAGAAAAGGAAATTTGAAATCTAAAATGTGCTTGGTATGAGGCATTGAATGGTTCTAGATTCATTGATTAGACAAAATAAATGAAAAATCTACAGAAGATTATTTTATATGTTAAGAGAGGGAGAGATAGATTTGGTGAGGGGATCAATATTTCCTAGATTAGTTTTCTTTTTTGGTGTTCCTCTTTTCCATTCATTCAAACCCAAATCATCAAGGTCAGTATCTTAGTGAACTTTCACCCCAGACACTGCTTACTGTTCCCTAAAATGTCTACAGCAACCAAGCAGCTGAGATACCACAGAACAAAAGAAAGGTGCTTCCTTCCTTAACCAAACACAGGCTTCCTTGCTCTTAGCCTGAAACTTTTCTTCATTTCCAATTACAAATCATGCCACCAGTCTTCCAATAAAATCTGTTGTTATGTGTATGCAGAATTCCTACTTGTTCTTGTGGTAGCATTTAATTAGGTCTTTGCAAGGATAAAGTGGTGATGTATGAGAACCTTCTTCACTTTAGCTTTCACAATTCTAAAATGGAGATGAATCAACCCAAAAAATACTACTGTTAAAACAGTTTATGTTCAGCTGACACATATATGTGTTTGTGTATATGTATGTTTGTATGTATGTACGTATGTATGTATGTTAGTATGAGTATGTGTGTATGTGTGTGTATGTGTGTACATGTATATGTGTGTGTGTGTGTGTGTGTGTGTGTGTGTGTGAGAGAGAGAGAGAGAGAGAGAGAGAGAGAGAGAGAGAGAGAGAGAGATGTGAGATTGTATCCCAATCTTGATCTTGAATAGTCATTTCTGTTCCTGAGGACCTGTGCTGCTTTGACAAATGTAATGTAGATCACTGAATATTTCCTATTTTCCTAGCATATTTCCAATGGAATGTGTTAATGATGTAATCTTCATTTTTCACATCTGCTTGTGTGTCCCCTATTTTTGCTAGGGTCTATTTTGAGCTATATTCTTCTTATCTCTGTGAAGTGTAGAAGGAAATCTGCTACAACAGGACCATCAAATCTGAACCTTACAGTTGCACTCCAGCTCTACCAATAAAGCAATTTCCTCTTCACCTAATTTGGCCTCCCTCTTTGCAATAATGTCTTAATTGTTCAGTCTTTTTACTTATTCACTTGTCAAATAAGCAGAATATCAGACATATAACTCCAAAGATCTATAGCGACATCTCATATGTTAAGTTCATGCTGTAAGAATACATTACTCGGGCTGGAAAGATGGCTCAGCCATTAAAAGCTAGGCTCACAACAAAAATATAAGAATACATTACTTTCCTGTTTTAAAAGACTGATAATCAGTGTGGGCTGGACAGTACAATACAACAGAAAAATATCTTAAATTTGGAAAACAACGTGTCTATATTCTATATACCTATAACTTTTTATTGAATCACTCCAAGGGAAATTTTATATTCTCTGTGACTCTGTTAACAAATTATTGTAAAACATTTGGTCATTATTGTGAAGGCTTTTTTCACTGACTACTTTTAGGTCATCTTGACACAAGCTATAGTCATTTGAGAAGAGGATAGATCAGCTGAGAAAAAGTCCTCACCAGATTGGCCTCTGAGCAATCACAAGCTGGTGAGACATTGTCTTAGTTGCTGATTGTTGTGGGAGCTCTGCCACTGTGAGCTATGCCCTCCCTATTCTGGTGGGCTGAGTGCTATAAGAAAGGAGGCTGAATTTTTTTTTTAGTTCTAGAAGGTAGTTCAATAGCCTATCCTGTATAAGGCCTTTGATTCAATCCTCATAACAGATTGAAGCATAATGATTAAAATATTTACAGTATTTTCTTATGTTAAGGCTGCAGAAATGTCATCTATGTCTTCTGAAATGGTTTTTCCATTCCCATTTAGATCTGTAACCTACTGTGACTAACTTTTTGTGTGGCGTGTGGTACAAACCCAATTGCAATGTTTTCAGTAGGTGATGGATTCATTAAGGAGTCTGTGCTGGTTTGAATGAAAATGGCTCCCATAGGCTCATAGATTTTAATTCTAGGTCACTCTAATCACACATTTCTATTCAGCCCTCAAGACCTTGACATAAAGATGCCTGAGTTTGAAAGACTATTTCCTTTGAGTGATGGGAGCTCTCAGAGCAAAGCTTTCCAGGATGAGTTGGGAAGCCTATCCTAGGGATTCCAGAAAATCCTCTCCACAATTACCTCATATAAAAGTTTATTGAGAAAAATGAAAACCTGTATACTGTATCCTAGGAAAGCAATTCTTCATTGGCAGATCCTAACCTGTTAGTGCCACAACTATGGATTCCCTAGACTCTAGAACATGCTGTTTAAACCATACTATCTACAGTGACCTACAATAGCAGGCCAAATAGTTCAGGTCACAGGCATAATAGTCTCTTTCTATAGAGACATTTTTTTCTATAGTTAAATATTGTATCTGTGTATCTACGTGTCTCCTTTCTTGAACTTTCTCATTCCTAGTTTTTCATATAACATGTCAAGATGATTGATATTTTCCACCTAATCAAATCAATAACTTTACAATCTATTTTGGGATGTTGGCTTAATGGTTGCATATATTACTCAGTGTTGTATGACAAATATTCAAAATCAAATGATGCAAACATCAACATCCATTATCTGGAGGTTCTCTGTCCCTAAGCCTTTCACAAATTTTCAGTCAAAGGTACTGGCGTGTGTGGTACTCATTTTAAGCTTTAGATTTCAACAAGATTTATGTACTCATGGGCCAGAAGGTGGCAGTCTCACTTCCAGCTTACTGAAGATAAGGAAACTTGTCATGTGGCCCTTTCTGTTTGGACCTCAACCAAGCTTGCTTTACCAGAATATTCCAACCAAAAAGCAAGAGAGAAACTGTGAGCAATGGCAAATTAACAGTCCTTTGAAAGTTCATATCATAAATGACATTCATTTACTTTGCCACATCTGCTTTTTGAAAGGCAAGCCAGTAGGTCCAGCCTACGCAGTGGCCTTGTCGGGAAAGTTGGATATCACTGAGAATCACTTAAGGAGCAGACTGCAGCAGTGGTGTCCCGTTAAAATGATTTTGAGAGAGTATTGCAGTTAAACAATCATTCTGAGGTTGAGCACGCTTTGTCAGGAAGGAGGCTGGAATAAAATGATGAGGAACGGCATCCACTCTGAGGTGTACCTGGTTCATTTCAGAAACCAAGAGAGCTTATTCCATTGGAGTATAAATTTTTAACATGGATCAATGGTTCTCAACCTTCCTAATACTGCAACCCTTTAATACAGTTCCCCATGTTCTGGTGACCCCAACCATAAGACAGTGCTCAGTGATACTTCAAAACTGTAATAATATTATTTTAATTTTGAATTATAATATAAGTTGCTATGTTTTCTGATGGGGCTATTTGACCCCTGTGAATGCGTTGTTCAACCCCCCAGGTTGAGAATTGCTGATATAAACTATGAAAACTTGAAACTCTTCCCATAAGGGGAATTAAGACAAACATCGCACACAACAGGAGAAGATAGAGGCAGAATATCAAAAAGGGTAAATTCACTGTGATTCAACATATGCTTGTCATCTCACCTTATGGCATGTCACCTTACCTGCCCATCAGCATCCATCTGAAGACATTTCAGCCTAGTACAGTCATTTTGGAATCTGTGCAAGTTCTCTACAGTATATACAGAACACTGAGCAATGCTGTTCCCTTTAGCTCATGTGCCTTTGCTTTTGGTGAGGTCCCATGCTCCTCCTAGTGGGATCCTCTGCAGAACTTCTTGCTCAGAAATGACAGTATACAAAACTTAGGCTCCCAGGGTAACTGACTATAATTACAAATTATCCCACACAAACATCCAAGTTTTTGTAGCTACAGAGTGTCTTCAAGCCTAATTCCCCTTCTTATTCTCATAAGCAAACATTCAAATTAAGACATAATAATGCAACATAATTCCCCTATTCTCACTTTTCCTATGGGAATCTTTACATTCCCCTACTTATAAAATCTGTTAATGTCTCAGGGATAGTTTTTTAACAAAAGAAAGAAATTTGAATCAAAAATTTATAATAAACTTGTGTTGAATCCTTTTGAAAATTTTAATTTGCTTCTTCACAGCTGAGGAAAATTTGATGTAACTACTCTCCTTCATTAAAACATTGTTTCCTTAGCTCCTCTTGCACTGCTCTGCTAATTTATCCTTCATCTCTAGTTGCTTAGCTTAAATATTAGGAGTTCACAATGAAACCAGACATCACATGTGAACAAACACCTAAACATAAAACAAATTCAAATTGTGTGTGTTTGTTGTAGTGGAGAGAGGACTATCCTAACCCTTAAGCCATTAAAAGATTTCCCCATTGATGCAGTTTTCACTTTCTGATGATCTAGTTGCTTTGGGAAGTTTTCATTGTTTATAATTTCTAGCTGCACCTTTCACATGGTTCTGTAATTTGATATACTCAACTATTCCTCTATCCTTGAAAGACTGAAGTTGTAGGAATCTTGAGACATAGAGAGAGTATGTCAACATAAACAGAGTGGAAAATTGTGAGATTCATAGTCACAAAATTCTTAGTCACTAATGTCTATATCTTCTTTATTTAAAGAAAGGTGATTTTTATGTGATATCATGGGGTATTAGTAGGACCTTAATGTTATAAAGTAGAACAAAAAGGATGAAACCCTTCACTGTATTATTTTAAAAAAAGAAAGAAAACAGAAGGAAGGAAGGAAAAAAGGAGGAAGGAAGGAAGAAAGGAAGGTAAGAAAATCAGGGGAAGGGGAAGCAAAACAGTAAGCAATTTTTCCTGTAGTCTCTGCTTCAATTCCTGCCTCTAGGTCCTGTCTTGGCTTCCCTCTATGATGGACTATAACTGTAAGCTGAAATTCACTATCCCGCCACCAAGTTGCTTTTGGTCATAGTGTTTATGATAGTAACCACAAGCAATTAGGGTACCATCACAAGTATAAATACAAAAAACCTGAAGAAAACACCTAGAATAAATAATCTCATAATAATATTCTTTGAGCACAAGTTTAAAAGAATGAGATAAACAAAATAAGATGCAGCCATCTAAGGAGTTATTCAATCTTGAAATGTATGATGATACATGCTACAACATACATAAATGTTGAAGACATTTTACCACCTGAAATAACTCAGACACAAAAAATGACATATATGTATAAATATTGCCATTTATATACAAAACTTAGATTAGTCGATTTCATAGATAGTCACTGTTGTCAAATGGTATTGTAGGAGCTTGGGTTGGTGAGATTATTATTGAATGTGTACAGTCTCATTTTGGAAAAATGGTTTTTTTTTTTTTAGAAAGGAATGGTGTTGATGGCAGCCCAACAACCTACCTTTAAAGACAGTTAACATGGAAAAATGTGTGTATGTACTCTGTGATAAGGACAACCAAGTGCCTTTTTTTCTAAAAGAAACAATAATGAACAGGCTTGAAATTAAATTGTTCTTGATTCTTTCACTTTGCCTTAGCAAAATCAGATCCACTATGTAGTTCAAAAGCCATACCATTGAAATGTTCAAGCTTATTTTCTTTAAACACAATATGAATAGTGCTATGCACAAGAAGCATATCTTGCAGTGAGGACAAGGGATATTGGTGACATAGACTGAGAGTGTCAATTTAATGCATTATTTTGAACAGATCACATGTGCACAATAATTCCTGAGTGTCTTAAACTGCAGAGTCAGGAAACCTAGCACTTCACACATGTGCTGAGATCCATAAGCTTAGGCTCACCACACATCACATGTTGAAATCTTTGAAAGTAATTGTGTCTGTAGAAGGAGCCTTCGGGAGGTGATGGAATGGTGACTATAAAACTCTCATGCAGGATGATCATTTCTTTTTTATAAACAGGTCCACCAAAGGTGTGATGACACATCAAAAGGTGTAGTGCATGATAAAAGTGCCCTGGCTGTAGGCTTCATTGTCTTTAGCTTACCAATCCTGGATCAGAAATACATTTTGTATGTGTGTGTGTTTGGGGGGGGGTTCATGTTACCCATCTGGTATTTTCTTAGGGAAGACTAAACGAATGTGCTATGACAACATGCAGTTGTATGTGAGTTAAAAGGATTAATTGTTGAAAGTGAATGAAGAAATAAAACACCGGTGTGCACTATGCTTATAAATGGGGGAAAAATGAAGTATCTCTCTAATAGATTATGATCAGTATGGTTCATATAGTCATAGCTAAAAAATGTCTCAGCAAAAACAATTTTGATTAAGACATTAAAGGTCTCTGGGGCAAAGTGATTGTGCCCTTGGCTGCAACCATTTCTTTTTTTTTACTAGAATTTATCTGTCAGCAGTGGCAGCTAAAGTGGGCAATTATCCCTATTAATTTCCACCAATGTTTATCATTATTGTTGTGCTAAAACAGGATCAAGTAATCTGTGGGGCTGAATATAGAAATACACAAGACCACCAATTTTACAGCAAATATATAGATAAAAGTACTATTTTATAGGCCCTTTCTTTTAACTACTGATAAATTGTTTTTTATTTATCCCCCAATATTGTAGCAATAATAGCAACATAAATTTGTCCCCCCACTAACATGCCATTGTCTGTGTCTGCATTTACAATGTTGCCCATTCCTTTTGTCCTCTGCACACTAACTTGGATGCAGTACTTCTGCCTGATGGCCCATTGCTGAGTTCCAGAGCTCTAGGGAGTAAACAAAGTATCACTGTGCTTCCAGTTTTTAAATTCCAGTAACATCAGTGTCTCTATTGCGCAACACTGTACATTACTGGGTACCAGAGCCTAGTGAACAGCAGAGGCCTAGCACCAGATATTTCCATGGGAACCTGCTTTTCACAAAACCATTCTTCTCATTCCATATACTTTGTGACCTCCAAACCCCATCCTCTTTTGTGTTGATATATCTCGGTCTTTGAGGACAGTAATTTAAAAATGGAAGAGACATTGTATTGAAATAAAAACATAGAAATGCACTACTTAAAAAAATTTGTTCAACCCATAAAGTTTATTTGAAAAAATTACCTGTTTTCTTCTTTTCACTTTTGTTTTTGGATCTGGCCTGTTAGAAGTACTTTTGAGACAGAGCAAGTAAAGAAAGAAAAAATAAATAATTTGCCAGAATACAGAGAAGTTGATCTTCATAGGTATGGTAAGATAACCCTGAGATCTTTGCTCATTCACGTACTTTCACCTCTTTCTCATATAAAGACACTGAGATGATGGCGATTGGGTGTTGAAAAGCACAACTGCGTCGTATGGACTGTGATGGATGTTGCATGATCGGCATGATCTCTCAGCAGGCACAGAAAGCTTGACCCAGAGGCAAATAGGTATCACAATCTGTGGATTGTGCTTTCAAAGCCATTTGTAACAAAACATTAGATGCTTGATTTCTGTCATAATTCACACTTGTCTAAATATAGATTATTGATAATTTTCAAAGACAGAGAAAGGTACACTCAAATTTACAGAGACATGTGATGGCAATATAGAACCCCCAAAAGAGACTAATTTTTAATGGTGCATTAGATTACCTTTTCCATACTAATTTCTGTGAGAGTTTGTAGGCTATTTTATGATCCTTGGCATTGATTTACCCTCAGGAAAGAGATAAATTGGTTTGCCAAAAATCCACTAGTTTTAGGTATATGGGAGATATATAAAATTAGTTAATTAAAGAAGAGACTATATTTAAAGTATGAAAACATTACTACCATTTCCCTTTGAGACATTAAGGACAGGAAAAAGGCAAGCTGACAATATGATAAGTGTTAATAATACCTATACTCAAGAAAAAATTTTAATTGTCATAAAAGAAAAATACATTGTTTCTTCCACTTGCTGATTGATTGTGTGATGTTAATCACATATATTGTTTGGTTTTATTCAAACAGTTTGGAAAAAACATAATGTTAAGTGAGAAGTCAGCATGGCAGCAGGGTGGGGCAGGCTGATTAGACCACAGTGGCAGAGTACACCGGGACTGGCTGTTTGTGTTCACAGGAAGGTAGGTTCTGAGTTTAGAATTTTCAATGTTTACTTAGAGAGCTCTTCTGATTGGAGATGTTATTCTGTAAATATGTTTCTCTTATTGGTTAATGAATAAAGCCCTGTTGTCCAATAGGAAAGCAAGATAAACGGGACTAGGAGACAAGGATATTTCGGGAAGAGGGAGGAGGAGACCCTCTCTCCAGTAAGGTAAGGTAAGGCCATGTGGAAACACTTAGATTAATAGAAATGCATTAATATTTAAGACAGAGCTAGCCAATAAGAAATGCTAGTAACAGGGCAACATGTTTATATCTGTGTGTCATTTGGGGCTGGCACAGTTGTAGGACCAGGCCAGTGGGAAAAACTGCTCCTAACAAAATGGCATCTGCAATGTGGCTACTAAGACTTCCACTTAGAATTTAACAAAAGCTTAAAAGGGGGTTTTAGAAACAAAAGAATAGAGACAAAATGGTGCCTAACGTGGGGCTCAAACCCATGGCCCTGAGATTAAGAGTCTCATGCTCTACCGACTGAGCTATAAATATAGTTTCTGAAGGGAGATGAAGGAAGTAGCACCTGAGAAGGGAAACTAGAAAACCAAACACTGACACATGGAAGTTAAAGAAATCTGTGTGTCCAATCCCATCTTAGTCCAAAGAGATTTAATTTTCTCCTTGTTTTTGTATTGTTTAGGTTTTCAGACAGGGCTTCTCTGTGTAACAGCTTTAGCAGTCTTAGAACTCACTTTGTGGACCAGGCTAGCCTTGAACTCACAGAAATCTACCAACTTCTACCTTCCTTGTGCCTGGATTAAAGGTTTACATCACAATAAAAATATATTATTTCGATAGCTAAAGTATTAAGAGCCCTTGATGCACAATCATGAGGACCAGAGGTCTGAGCCCAGCATCTATGTAACAAGCCAGGCATATGGTGCTGCCATATGGCTCTAGCTCTCAGCAGGATTGAGATAAGGCTGCTGAGGCTTGTCACCTTCTATCCTAACCTGGAAAGTGTGAGCTCTCATTTAGGAAGATACCATGCCTCAGCAAAAGCATAGGTGGAAAGTGATAGAGAGGGCATTCAGTTCACTCTTCTACTGTATGCACACGCAGATGTATGCATCCCACACGTGTATGCGTAAACACACACACACACACACACACACACACACACACACACACACCACACAAATAACATCTAAAAACAGAATATTTTGATAAGATTATTTGGTTTGCTGTGTCTACTGTCACTGAAATTCACACTTTGTCTTTCTTGTAACAGTTATGCTAACAGATGTGAGATTATATCTCATTGTAATTTTTTAAATTATTTGTTAAAACATTGCGAATGTGTTTGTCTGTACATGTGTCCATAGGTGATTATAGATGTATCAGACCCTCTCTAGCCAGAGTTAAAAGTAAGCCCTCCAACATTGGTATTGTTTGGTTCAAGTTTACTTGTTGTCCCATGTATACTGTTTCTTTGAAAAATGTCTATCCAAGTTCCATATTCATTTAATCCCATCTTTTTGGTAGATTCTATTTCTTTTTCTCTTTTGAATTGTTTGAGTTCCATGTCTGTTGTTGTTGTTGTTGTTGTTGTTGTTGTTCTTAATCCTTTGCAAAATGCTGGTTGGAAAACTGTGTTTTCACTACATTAAATAGTTTCCCGGCCTGTGCTGATTTTTTGTTTGGGGTATAGTGTTACTTCCCGATGTTTGCTTTTAGTGATTGTACTATTGGTTCTACACCCAAGAAGGCATTACTGAGATAGATGTGAAGCCTTCCTCTTCTGCTTAATTTAGGGTGACACACAGTTCCAAGTCTTTCAACCAAAGGCCTGGTCCATTTTTGTTCATTACAGAACGTTGAAGAGCAGATTTGTTATGTTACATGTGGATAAGCAGTTTTCTCACAGCAGACACCATATCCTGAAGAGAACATGCACCATAACACAGTAGTAGAGTTTAGTCCTGGGATAGCAACATAATTCAATACACAGTCTCAATGATGTGGATTATAATATTACTGAAATGAAGGACAAGGATCATATATTTCATATGGACACAGGGAAAAGGCTTTTGATTAAATCAACACTTTTTTATGATTAAAATTTTCTGGTAAACTTATGTACAGAAAAGAGTTACCTTAACCTGATGCTGAGAGTATGTGAAGGATCCACAACTAATGAAGTGTCAGAAGCTAAGTGCTTCCTCTTTATTATCACAAGTAAATAAAACTTCCCTCTTTCTTCATCTCTGCTCAGTTTGCTAACAAAATAATTGGGTAGAAATGAACCACAATTAGCACATCTCAGCAAGGAGATAGATTATCTGTGTTCGAAGATGACTCTACAGGCTACACAAAAGTATTATGAAGATGAATAAACACTGCAAAATTGTGAAATATGAAATACATTAAAAAATCAGTTGAGTCTCGATCTTGTATTGTCTGAAAAGAACGTTGAGAAGTCAGTCCCACTTAAAACATCAGAAAAGAAAATTTATTGGGGAAAGCACTTATTGTGGGAAGTAAAATGTGTATACCCAAGATTACAAAATACCAATGAGTGAAACATATGAAGCTGAATAATAGGACCATGACTAATACTGAAAGATGAAATTCATATTAATAAATGTACAATACCCCAGTCAAATCTATCTATAAGATTAAGTGAAATACCTGTCAAAATATGCAACATCTTTCTTACAGAACACCCCCCCACCCAGGAGGAAGCACAAACAATTGGGTTTACTGAACGCTTAACATCTCATGTTTAGCAGCCAGCTTTTTTATTCTGAGCCTGAAATCTCACATTTGGTTTTGAAAGTTCTTCTCGGCGTCAGCCCTAAGTGCCCTCTATTCTGCCCTGTGATGCACTGTCTGACACCACTTGGCTCATCTCCTTTAGTCTTTATAAGAATTAATTTCCATACAAATGAGACATGTGAGTGTATATGTAAACAATGAATGTCAAAGTGAACTGATATCAAAATTAATGCAATCTGACTACACTATCCAACAACTTAGCCAAACCTTTCTGAAAGAAGAAGGGGTACGTTAGGCAGCCAGTTCTTCTCACGTCTTCCAAGGCCCTTTGCAGGTAGCCATATCTGGGTACCTGGCCCGACTTCCCTTATAAATGCATGATTTATCTATCACAAGATGAAAATAATAAACAGAAGATGACAGGCCTAAAATTACTACTGCACTGCTCTGGTAAAGCTACCCCATTCTTCCCTGGTACCTGGAGACTTCAGTTCCTTGAAACTAGAAGAGAAAAACAAATGTCACTCGTTTGAACCTATGGGAAGTATCTACATGTTCACAAAGCAAATATTTCTAAAGAAATCCTTTGGGCATTATGAGCCTTTTGAAAAACAAAGAAGAAGAAGAAGAAGAAGAAGAAGAAGAAGAAGAAGAAGAAGAAGAAGAAGAAGAAGAAGAAGAAGAAGAAGAAGAAGAAGGAAAGAAAGAAAATTGATCCAAATTCTTTTAACAGTCATTCATTGCTGGGAATGGATGATTCCTACTAGCAGCTTGCTTACCTAAGAAGCAAAGAGCACTGACGTTTGCTAACAAGACTGCTCCAACAGCAGATATTTTTCCCTTACATTCTTATGGTGAGACTGTTTTTAAATGATGGAAATGGTCCAAGTGTAAACAAAGAAAAATTCAGCTGAAAACTGCCAATGCTAACTTTAGGGCTTTGCAAAAAATATCAGCTCGTTTGCAGCAGCCAGATAAGACACTTGAGCTTGTAGAGATGATTTTCCTACAAGATTTGAAGGAAATTGTAATGATGAATCATAAGCCCTGCCATAAATAAATTATGACTGCCAATTGCCAGATACAAAAATATTCTCATTAAAGCCCATTGTCTTTGAAGACAAAATTGCCTCATTTATTATTTCAGCAGACTCAAACCAATTTAGAACAATTAAAGCCTGCTTTATCAAACATGCTTGATATGCACTGAAAATACATTAAAAGAGAAGCAGGTGCCATTTTCATCTAATAGGATCCATCACTCTCTACTAGACGAAGCATGCCACTTTGTCACGGAAGCAATTTTGTGTGTCTCACTGAATGAATGCCAGTCTCCATCAACCAAGGACAATGTGGCATCAGCCTATAACAACTCATCCTTTTAATCAATTCTTCTGTATTTCTGCTATACCTACTACATGCAGGTAACTGGTCAAGCTCACTGGGAGTCTGAAATGTGTGAAAAAAAGTTTCTCATTTAAATTCATGCATATTCTCCAAGAGATTAGAGATGGCATATTCAAAGAGTAGCAATTGGAGGTAGAAACTGAATGGCGCATGTAGTATTTGGAACTTGAAAGGAAGAAAAAGCAAATTTTGATTGGAGAGGCCAAGGAAAATCATTGAGAAATTGGCTCTGTGGGAACTGGGAACTGAGAACTATGAATTGCCTCATGTAGCTGTTAAAGGACAGTGCACGTAGCATGGAGCGAAAGAAACAGAGCAAAGGCATTGTGGAACAGATGGAGCTTTGAAGAATACCATGCTGGGAGAGATTTAAAAACCAGAGTGACTTTAGAAGTTTAAGGCAAATAAGTTTAACTGTTAGGTGAGTATCTAGACACAGTGATAGTATGTATGCAGATTATAAATTTGTCCAGATTGGGTAGGAGAATATAAAAAGGCATATTCACTTGAGTATTCTTTAAAAGAATAGACACATTTTGTAACTTCTAGATCAATGTATAGTTGGATGTAAAACAAGTATATGCAGTCAAGCTGAAAATATGAAGGAAAGGATAGAGATTTGAAAATAAAATAATTCTGGTGGCTTAATAAAATATGTAAAAATTAAAATTGGCATTAGAGGCCTAAAATGTATATTAAAGGATGAAAATGAATTAACACAGGTCTCAAATTAGAATGTTGAAATACAGCTAAGAAAAACATTGACAAAAAAGTTTATATTAGTTATACATGTACAATAAGAGATGTGTTCAAAATCAGTTTTAGGAGATATTTAATTGAAGGGAAAATTCTCCCATTCATGGGAAGTGAATTGATGAACTCGGCTGTCCATCACAGTGACTTTCTTTGAACACGGTGGAGCAAAGCTCCCAATGTCTTAGGAATCAGAGGCAACTGATAGGACCTTGGATGGCATCTAAGATGCTCATGCTCAATGTGGGAAAGTACCAGCTTTGAGAACTCGATATTAAGTTCTGGTGGTTATCAGCCTACGTATGGCATTAGGTATTAGACCTGTTGAATCAGTATACTGTTACTTGTGTGTATGTCTTCAGGGCTAATGATTTGGTATTGATGTGGGCTTCCCTGGAAAAAACTATCTCTCTTCCTCTTGCATTCCTTATTGTCCATAGGTTCTTTGTGTAGGGTTGGAGCCCAATGTGATTTACCCCTCCCATGTTAGCATGTCCACTAGTGTACAATACATATGCAAATATATCATACATAAATATTATAGGCATTTTTCCATCTGAGACTTTTTAAGTAGATACTTAAGTAGTTGTTAATGGAGATGGATTTTTTTTTCTATTTTATTCTAACCCTGAACCCTAACCCTAACCCTAAACCCTAACCAACCCTAACCAATCTTACCCATTTTGTTCCTTTTCAAAGCAGATTCTCATTCCTTTGCTCTGATTTTTATATGTTGCAACATGTATGTCATTTACATAAGCACCATTAATATAAATAACAATACTACTTACATACCATCATTTACATGACCAGTTCATTGATATAAATATAACAAATATTTGGTGCATTCTTCATCCTGCATGAGAGCATATGTTAAGCTCTCTTTACACACTGCTGATTATGTTCACAGTCCTGGCAATATCCATGCACATTCTTGGAGAAATGCCTGTGAAATGGCAGATAAATTTATCTGCCATTTATCATCTTGTTGAGAAATGAACCTCAATACATCTTACTGACTTTATTCTCTGAAGTTTTCTATCAGGTTTACATCTTCTGTGTAGAAAGCAAAACATTTCATGTTTTCTGGTTTTATTCTTTTCTCTCTCTGTTAATTTGTCATCGATACGTTTTTGAACCTATATGAGGCAGTATATTTTGCTACCAGTGGGAACTAAAGAAACTAAATAGAAGGTTTCTGCTACTCTTAAGTCACAAGCTTAAAACAGATTTATTTATCCTATTACAAACAAACTTTTAAAATAAAACCATCTTGGAGGTTATCTAACTCCTTGTAGTCTATCACCATTGATTTAATATTTCATAGGAACTTCATAGCTGCCATTCCACCATCCACCACTCTATAGAACACAGAGACACTAGCCCTCATAACGTAAGTCCTGATTAGCTTCTTCCCTTCCTAGCCTGGGATAGTTCTAAATCCTTTATGCAAAGAGACTCTGTGCCTTTATTTGTTTGTTTGTATATTTATCAAGGGACATGGTCTCACTCTTTAGCCCAGGCTGGCATGGTGCTCCCTATGCTTTCAAGTTACCACAGTCTTTCAATTCCTAGGGATATAGGTATGAGCCATAACATCCAGCTCTGAAACAGTATTTTGAAAAGCACTTCATCTGTGGTAGACACTTAAATTCTATAATTCTTGTTCATCCTCACCACAGACATAGGTACAGAAAGGAGGAACAAGTCACACTGATCTACAGATTTTATTTAAGGTGATTCCGTCAGTAACTGGTGAGCTGATGGGCTCAATGGAAAGTCCTTTATCTCTAGTTTTATTTCCTGATTCTCAGTGTGGTTTCACAATCTAAGTGAGATCCAACCACCAAGGCACAGGATAGTCTCCAGTCTCTACTCAAGGGGAGCCTAGAACAATTTGCTATTATTCAGAAAAATAAAATGTCTATCTTCAATATGCTATGTGAGGATAATTCTCACTGCTTCAAGGGAAACCAATAACAATGCCTGCAGCAATAAAACAAAAACATCTTGCTAGTACAAATGTGGTAAATGTCAGATTTTTTTCAATGAAAAAAGATAAAGCCCTCAGCCCAACAACTGCTGTATCTAAACATTAGCAGAATCTTTACTATGCAAATTTTTTAGACTCTCCTAAAATCTTTTACCTGCACTAATTTCTTTCCTTTGGATATGTTGCATTTGGTCCTGTCATACTTAAAATAGAATTGCAATGAAAAGGAACAAACATGGTTACAGTTAATGAGCTTTGTCTTAGATATTTGAACATAAATAGACGTCAATACCTAAGGGGATATTTAGATTGTAAGCTATGTTTTTCTTGTGCTGCAGTGTTTTATTATTCACAAGAAGTTCTTTCAATGTCATAGTAATATTTCTTCAAGAATTAAGTTCTGTCAAATTTTCTCAGTGATTTCTTATCCAACAATCCTATACTGCTGTAAATTTATACCATTTTACATTGAAATTGATTTCTCACAAGATAATAGTAGATGATTTGCCTGTCTAAGTAAAACTCCTTAGAGGTCACGGTTACAGCACACAAACATTCCTATCCATGTTCCCTGATCTCCAGAACTGCCTGAAATGCTGCTGGATAAGTAGACTTGACAATACATATCAGTTGAAAGTTCAACGCCTCTTGTACTCCAGAGCTATTTTGCAGATGGGTAACAGTATCAATTGTGAAAGACATTTTCTGTGCGGGTGAACTTGCACATATCTCACTTGCATAGCTCTTTAAGAACATGCACACATTTTCATAATGTCCAGGGTTTTCTTCTCTCTTAGATTATGTCTTCTTACCTTCATTTGGTGGAAATTGCCCTTGAAGAACTATTTTATGAAAAAAGTCATTCATAAATTTATTTATGATTTCATACATATTAGCATAACCTTAATAGATTTTTCTTGAACAGTACAATTACATTTTATAATTCAACTCTCAAGTTCGAGGAAGTCTTGGCATGCTCATTTCACATTTTTCTAAGCAAATTTTGTAAAAAAAATTGCCATTGAGGAGAATATATAAACAAGGTAAAATGAATTTTTTTCCTTTCATTTTTTAACTTCATTGTGGGTGTTATATTTGCAGCATTTTCTTAATCCTCCTTTTCCTTCCTCCAAGTCTTCCCAGGATTCTGCACACACAAACCCTCTCAAGTTCACTGTAAGGAGGGAGCTGTGATACTGCAGTCTCCATTACAAGATGGCACTGACATCCAGCCCCGCAGTCAGTAAACAAGTTCTGGAGCGCATGTGCCGATTGCTAGAACACGCCAAGTCTCTGCCCAGCCCGGGCGTCACATAGGGTGATGAGTGAGCAGCCAACCAGAGGGCGATATGCCACCTCATACCATCCTGGTGCGGCTAGGGCTTATAAATACAGTACCACTCTGGGGCTTGGGGGTCTTCCTCCTTTCATCGCTTGGATGCAATAAAGTTTGCTGCAGAAGGATCCTGTTGTCCGTGTGCGTTCTTGCTGGCGAGACGACTGCGCAGGCTGCGACATCTGGTGCCAAAACCCGGGATGCCGGGGACCTGTCATCGTTGATACTGAGGAGACCCCTGTTTGCGGGGAGGATTCAGAACTGCAGCACTCAGGTAAGTTCTGAGAGGTATGTTTGTTCTTGATCAGATTCCCATTCCCATTTCGGCTTTTGCAATTGTTTTGACGGCATTGGCGATCTTCCTTTTGGTTTCGTTTTGTTATAAAGTCTCCATGATTAAAAATCATGTTTGGAAGATGAGAAATGCTGCTCTTCGGTAGCAGCTGGCCAAGGGGTGTTAGAGGAACTTCAAGACAGCATGTCAGAAACAGAAGGAGATAAAAGATTAAGAGCTCTTAACGACAAGGAAAAGAACAAGAATAAAGGCCTATCTACAGGTAGCAAGTCCTTAGATAGAATAGATAAGGGAAAGAACGCCCTGGGAGAGAAAGACGGAAAGGGAAACTTGAGCAGAAATAAAAGGCCTCTTTACCCAACAAGGGAATTGGAGGCTTTGGGGCTCGATGATTCTGAGTCAGAGGAATTGAGCCCCTCTGAGGAATCTGACCTAGAGAAGGAGGCCGCCTGTTATGAGGAGGAGCGTTATCACCCGGATGAACGGCCATTGCAATCCTTTTGGGGAAACCGGAGGCCTACGTTACCTCCACCAACAGCTCTCATCCTTCCTACTGCCCCTCTGCCCTACAACCGGAGAAGCTGTCCTGATTCTTTCTTTTCAAAGAAGGACAGGCACAAAATTTTTCAAACTTTTCTGGTATTTGAGGATGTAGAAGGAGGCCATGTCCATGTCCCTATAGATTATCCCTTAGTCAAAGAATTGGCAGAATCAGTTAATAAATATGGGGTAGATGCTAATTTTACTATCATGCAACTTGAAAGGCTAGGTTCTACAGCTATGACTCCAGTGATGTATGTTTCTCCCTTGACTGGGGAAAAAGCGGCCCATGCTATTCAACATTGCTTGGAAGCATGGAGTGCCTGGGGAAAACCCAAAATCCTAAAAACTGACAATGGGCCAGCATACACTTCTCAAAAATTTGGAAAATTCTGTCATCAAATGGGAGTGAGCCATTTAATGGGCCTCCCATATAACCCTCAAGGACAAGGTATTATTGAACGTGCTCACCGTACTCTAAAAACCTACTTAATTAAACAAGAAAGGGGAGTTGAAGAGGCTTTGCCCCCTGTACCACATGTGACTGTTTCCTTGGCAATTTTCACTCTCAATTTTTTGAACCTGGACAACCAGGGACATTCGGCGGCTGATCGCCATTGCCTGGGGCTGGATAGGCTCAAGGAAATGGTCAAGTGGAAGGATGTATTGACAGGTCAATGGAAAGGCCCGGATCCTATTTTAATAAGATCCAGGGGAGCTGTTTGTGTTTTTCCACAGGACGAAGACAATCCCTTTTGGCTACCAGAACATCTGACTCACAAACTTCTAGCGCCTAAAGATGACTCCCCAAAGGACATGCCTGCGGATGCTCCTGATGATGACTTGGATCCTGACACTCTGGATTCCTAAACTGGACCGCTGAGCTTGAAAAGACGCTTCAAGAGCTGAGATTTGCCATTCTTCAAGTCAATTGAACGCGAATGGACCTATCACTGACCAAGGGATTCTCCACTTGGATCTCTTCGACTTTTTCCTATTTTAAGGAATGGGTGGGGATAGGATTGATTGGTGCAGCCCTATGCTGTGGCCTGCTGTTGTTACTCTGGCCGTTTTGCAAACTCAAAACCCAACAAAAACGAGACAAGGTAGTGATCGCACAAGCACTAGTTGTCCTGGAACAAGGATCATCCCCCATGGTGTGGCTCTCTATGCTTAGGGGCAGCCACTAGTCATGATGTTTTGCAACAAGATCTACAGCCCTTGCACTCCCTGGGACCTTTCCCATTGCACGGGATGGGTGTAGATCAAAGTTGTTTCATTTTTCGAGCAAGCCGGTCTGGTAAGTCAAAGACGAAAGATTGCAAATAAGTCTCTCCCTGCCTAAGTCAGGACAACCTCGCCAAGAAGAGGTTGAACCAATGACAGGTAAGGGCCGAGCATTGCCTTCTACCAGGCTCAGACATCAGTGCCACTCTTTCAATGCTTAATATGGACTAGGCAAGCTTGAAGCCTTGCTGTTAATTAAACAATTAAGGGGGAGATGTAGGGAGCTGTGATACTGCAGTCGCCATTACAAGATGGCACTGACATCTGGCCCTGCAGTCAGTAAACAAGTTCTGGAGCGCATGTGCGGATTGCGAGAACACGCCAAGTCTCTGCCCAGCCCGGGCGTCACATAGGGTGATGAGTGAGCAGCCAACCAGAGGGCGATATGCCACCTCATACCATCCTGCTGCGGCTAGGGCTTATAAATACAGTACCACTCTGGGGCTTGGGGTCTTCCTCCTTTCATCGCTTGGATGCAATAAAGCTTGCTGCAGAAGGATCCTGTTGTCCATGTGCATTCTTGCTGGGGAGAGGACTGCGCGGGCTGTGACAGTTCACTGTCTCAGATATTTTTAATTACTCTGAAATATTCCCAATGTGTACCTAATACTAAGAATGTACTAAAATTGAGACTTGGACATAAAAAAGAGTTTCAAAATATTAACCAAACTTTCTTTAAAATTAAGAATTGGTAAAATGTATACTCATTCTTTAGTCCTGAGAAGTCTTTTTTTTTTTATTCAAAAATATTCCAAGTAAGAGAAATTTGTGCAGATGTGGATTGACTTTGCTCTATGAAACAGATCAGATTCTCCTCTAGAGCCATTTAAGCATGACTGACAAATAGAAAAGCTGTTTTCAATTGTCCCAGCTTTCTATCAGATGTGTTCTACAGTAGGGCAGCCCAGTCAGAAGCAGCAACATCGAGAAGAGACCACTGATACTCCTGAGTTAACACATTGACTTCTGTACACATCTATGTTCACATTATTTGTGATACAAGTGAGGAATGCTGCAGAATACATGCTTATCCATATGCTACAGAGAAAATAGAGACGGTGTGGTGCTTTCCTTCAGACATCAGCCCATAACGATGAAGTTTGGTTGAAAACTGCACATGTGCATCAGGTCAGTATGCCAAGGAGGTGCCAGGTAGTCCAGGGATGACAGAGGACCAGTGTAGTGGGCAATGTCATGAAGGTTTCTGAGCCTGGTGATGAATGGGTATGAAATTCAGAAGAGTCTAGAGTTTAGGAGATACAAATAAAACCGTAAAACTCTGAAACAGCCAAGGATTATGTTTCAAAAGAATAACAAGTTTCCTAGAAAAGATGAAACGTGGAGTAAGTACTAATAACATTAAAATACATATGCCTTGTGTAGATCAGGATGGAAAACAAAACCCTCGGTGTGGCATGTAAATACATTCACATCCTGAAGCATTCACGTGTTCATGCAGGGAAGATAGCAGAAAGCTTGACCACAAAACACTTCAGATCATTACTGTTTGGAAATGCCTTGGTTCACAAGCCTATTTGGGAAAGAAAAAAAAATATCATTTTCTTTTAACTAAGAGAAAATAATAAAAGACACAAAGAAGATAGAAAGTCTGAAAATAGCCTGGTAGTTAGCTTGGGAGTAAAGTGGTGCAGACGTGGTACCAGGAAGATGGGTCATTGGCTATGGAGTGAAGTGATGTCTTCAGATGTGATGGAGGAAAGATGAAGGAAAGTCTGGATGTCCAATCAAAACTGCAGAAAGATGGGGAGATTGGGGGACTTACTGATCCAATCAGATCTGAAGAAAGGCAGGGAGGTTGGGGGACTTGCTCATCCAACCTCATCCACAAATGGTAGCACTGAGAGCATAACCTGTGTGCCAACTGTATAGTCTGGCAGTCTTTTAATTTATATTTCAAATGCTCTGTTTTAACGTTTCACACACACATAATACCAATAAGTGTAACTTTTAGGGCTGGAAGATAGTTCAGTGATTAAGAGCACTAGCCTCTCTTTCAGAATAGCTGAGTTAAGTTCCCAGCAACCACACAGTGGCTCACATTGTAACTCCTTTCCCAAGACAATTAACTACCTTCCAGCACCAGGCAAGCATGCAGGCTAACAGCCAGACACACAAATCATTTTTAAGGAGTGATTTTTTCCATGACAAATGTATTCAGACATCCAGTTCCTATTTTCTTTACAATTCACCTTTAATAATTCAACCCCTTCTAGTTTTTGGTGTGCTGGAGAAAAATACCAAGTCTCCAATCACTAGTAGACCATGTATGTCCTTGACTAAATTTCTTCATTCTTTTACTTTTCACCCCTGAATGTTAGCCAGGGATTACATACCACAGGGTGGCAGAAGACAAGATGTTCCTAATAAACAAATATTTTGACTGCTTACAGCAGAAGCAGAAGCACTTGTTTGCACAGTTCCCTGTGTTTCTCAAAGTCCCATAGATGTGACATGAGGCCCATGATAGATGCTTGTACACACAGTGGGTGAGTTATGGGATAATGACACTTATCTTAAAGTCTGATGGTCTTAAACTTGTCACAAATTAGTGGAAAAGCAAACAACCTAATTAAAGACCTAAGGGAAATGTCTTCTATCCAGAAAAGAAAAAGGATGTGACACTTTTATCACATGCAGTTATATAATGCTGCTACCATCACCAACAATGTTGGTAAGATACATAAATTCAAATGGATATAAAGCATCTATGAGATGGAGCAGTATGTACTTTGCACATCAGTTAAAATGTATTTCAAAACTTATAAACTACTGACTCACCATGTGTGAATCTCAGTACCCAAAGTTGCTGTGTGCTGGTAGTCTACCTAGAAGTCCTAGAGGTCCACAATGGTGACCTACACTGTCATCACCCAATATGAAAGTGTTTCTACATTTAATTAAGGTAAAAAATTCTCAGAACCTCAATACTCTGAAAATACATTAGATGTTCAGTCAACAGAAAATGAAATATTTTTCATTTGTAAATATGCATCATATTTTGTATTGGCTTGAAACTCTTTTGAGTATTTACTGCAAAATATACTGAGACTCGGGAAGGGAAAACGTTCTATGCCAGGGTTTGTTAAGCTGAAGAGATGTTTAATTTCAAGGGTGTGCTAACAACAGAACCTTTTTATGAAGCATGAAAATATTAACACAGTAAACTTTTGTTAATTAAAGAAAGAAAAGGAGATGAAAAGAACACTTAAAGGATATATATATATATAATGCTTATTGTATAATTTCAGAAGAAACACATAACCATGCTACACTTTAAGAAGATAGTTACAACACTGTAAACTAATCATGACATCTGCTGCCCATACATCCCTAAAACTTGTTATCTAATATCTATTAAGACATGAGCATCTGTGTATTTCAGATATTATATAGAAGCACATTTTCTGAAAATTAATACTTGCAGTTGAATAGAATTAATTTCATGATTAAACATTAGAAGCTTCCAGACAATAAGTATACTTTTAGTATTTTAATACTGTATGTGTCTCTTTCCTAAATAAAGTCCTTAGTGAGCAAAATTGGGGACATGATAGTCCAAGGAGGAAGGAAGGACACACAATGTGCTCCATTTCAACCAAGGACCTTTCCATCCACCATGAAAAAGATATGCTGGCTATTTACTTATTAATGGATGAACACCAATGAAGTCTATGATTTCTTAACATGATTATTAAAATACATGGGAATAAATTCTACTCTTATGAGAAAGATTGTATTTATCAACAGACAGACAGGGCTTAAAATGATTACTATACCCCTTGTTTTAAATTCTAGCTACTATGATTCCTGGTTATAGAACATTGGGCTCAGTAGTATGTCAAGCAACAATGTTATTTGTGAGAAAGGAAAGGCACATTTGTCTAAATAGCCTCTCCATTTTCTTTAACAATGTGAAGAAGTTAATATGATCCATATATATGCATACATGTTTTATATATGTATGTACATACTTATCACACACATTATGGACATGTATGGACATATATGTACAATGTGATGTTACATAATATATGGTTAGGCACTGAAGATATGACTCAGTGGTTAAGAATGATTACTTCTCTTTCACAGGACCCAAGTTCTATTCTTTGCCTCCAGTTCTGATACTTTTTTTCTGAGGGAATTGACTAATTAAGCAAATCCTGACCTGAATATGGGTACCACCATCCCATAATATGATAGCTTCTGGATGAAAAGGGGAAAATGGAAAAATTCCACTGACATCTCTTTCCTTACGGGCTCCTAACAACCAGGAAGTGAGATGTCACACTCGTCCATGCTCTCCTGCCACGGTGGACTGAAATCTCTGAAAACAAATCCTTGTTGCTGTCTGGCACTTTGTCATAATGATAACTAATAAAGGAAAACTGTTATATAAAAAGAAAAACACGATCTTCATGGTGACTTTACATGATGGCAGTATTCATGTGCCTTTGGAATTGACTGGTGGTGAGACTTTGCAAATGTTTCATGATCAGAGCTACAGAAGCCCTACAATGATGTAAGCAGAATGTAGTGAGCCAATCTAGAGAAAACTCAGAAGCCAATTGTGATGATTTGAAGGAAAATGCCCCCCATAGGCCCATACTAAGTGACACTATTGGGGGTGTGGCCTTGTTGGAGTAAGTGTGGCCTTGTTAAAGGAAGTGTGCCTCTGGGGGTGGGCTTTGAAGCTTCAGAAGCTCTAGCCTGGCCCAGTGTCATTACCCTCTTCCAGCTGCCTGCCCATGCAGATGAAGAACTCTCAGCTACCTCTCTAGCACCTTGTGTGCTTGAATGCTACCCTACTTTCCACCATGACGATAATGGATTAAATCTCTGAAATATACCACAGCCTCATTTAAATGCTTTCTTTTTAAAAATAAATGGGACCTCCTGAAACCGAGAAGCTTCTCTAAGGCAAAGAACACAGTAAACAAGACAAAATGGCAGCCCACAGAGTGGAAAAAGATTATCACCAACCCCACATCTGAAAGAGGGCTGATCTTCAAAATATACAAAGAACTCAAGAAACTAGTCACCAAAATATCAAATAATCCAATTAAAAAGTGGGGTACAAAAGGACTTTGAGAGCACAATCCCCATGGAGGGATACTCCCTTATCCTATAAGCAGGAAGAAGGGCCTAGTCCCTACTCCAAATGACTTGAGAGATTTTTGTTGACCCCTCCTGGAGGGCATCTCCCTCCCTGTGGAGTGGGGGGGTGAAATTGAAGGGGTGTCAGGGGACATGGAGGGAGGACTGGAAGAGAAAAGGAACTGGGATTGATATGTAAAATAAGAAAAAATAAGAAAAAATTTTAAAAATGTGGGGTACAGATTTGAATAGAGAATTCTCAATATAGGAATCAAAAATAGCCAAATGACACTTAAGAAAGTGCTCAACATCCTTAGCCATCAGGGAAATGCAAATCAAGGCAACTCTTAGATACCATCTTACTCTTGTCAGAATGGCTAAAATCAGAAACACCAATGACAGCTTACACTGGAGAGGATGTGGAGAAAGGAGAACACTTCCCAACTGCTGGTGGGAGTGCAAACTTGTACAGCCATTTTGGAGATAAGTATTGTGGTTCCTCAGGAAAATGGGAGTCAGTCTACCACAGGACCCAGCAATTTCGCTGTTAGACATATACCCAAAGGATCCACATCTATGCAACAAAGACACCTGTTCTACTATGTTCATACCAGCATTATTATAATAGCAAGAACCTAGAAGCAACCTAGATGCCCCTCAACTGAAGAATGGATAAAGAAGATGTAGCACATTTACACAATGGAATACTACTCTGCAGAAAAAAAGAATCAATGGAATCTTGAAATACACAGCCAAATGGATAGAACTCGAAGAAACCATCCAGAGTGAAGGACCCAGTCACAGAAAGAGGAACATGGTATGTACTCACTCATATGTTGATTTTAGACATACAGCTTATAATTCACACCACCAGAGAAAATAAGATACAAGGAAGAACGTAAGAGATTCATACAAAGTCCTTCACAGAAAATGAAAGGAATAAGATCTCCTGAGGATATTGGGAGTGGGGGGCAGTGAGTAGAGAGGGAGTTAGGAGAAAGAGGAGGGGAGGAAAGGAGAACATGTGGAACCAGTAAGATTGAGTCGGAGGACGAATAGACAAGAGCAAAAAAAGAGATACCATAATAGAGAGAGCTGGGATTGATATGTAAAACAACAAAAAAACCCATATATATATATATATATAAATATGCATATATTTATATATATATATATGTGGGTTCCAGATGGTAAAATGGACTCTGTTGAAGATCAGAATATAAACTCTGCATGTTATATTCTGTTAAGAGATCGTCTGTGTTTCCTCTGTGTCCTGAAGATTATTGGAAGGTTTAATTTAAAGATGAAAAAAAAAACTAAAGTGACAGAGGAAATTTCAAGGCAGCTCAGTATTCCAGAAAGGGCATGGATTTTGCTCACTGCTCTCAGCCAGGTTTACAGGGAGAATTAGTACAAGAAAGCAAAGCAGAAAAGACTACATAAGCTTGAGGCTAAGAAATGCATGGTTTTTCTGCAGCGTCTGCAGAGACTAGGAAAGTAAAAGGTACTTGGGGAAGTACGAAGTACAACAGAGATCAGAATAGCCATGTACAAACTATTTGAAAGAAGAAATGGGAAACAATGTATTTTAATTGGGACTATGGAGGGAGATAAAAACAGAAGAAAGAGAGTTATATCATCCCACAGACTGAAGGGTTTACGAAATAAAAGGAGATGGAGAAGAAAGCCTTCTAGCCAGGGCATTCTCTTCTTCTGCTTCCTGTATGCCATGATATGTCCTGTTCTCTGTGCCTTGCCCTCCTACTATTACAGACGAAAACTAGAGCCTAAGTATTTTTGTCTTCCTTTAAGTTGTTTTTGTTAGGTATTTCTTGACTGATGCAAAAAGCAACTACAACAAATTACATGATTAAATCATATGGGGGTAGTTGCAGGCTTCTTTATGGATGTATGCACTGCAGAATGATTAAATTAAGCTAGCAATCTTAATTTTGTGTTTAGAACTAAAATCTGTTCACAGAAGTTTTGAAGTAAGTAATGTGTTCCTAATGATAGTAGTTACCATGCAGTAGTTCTCTAGACCCTTCTCATCCCCTTTAACTGCATTCTGATAGACATTGAATGTTGTCTCCACCTGCCTTGAGATACTGAGAGTTCCCATTCTCACATTCCATGTATGTGGAAACATAAGGATAGTGTTTGTTTTTGGTTTTGTTTGGTGTCATTAAAGTTTTTGTTATTTGTTTAAGACACTATTCTTTCTCAGTGCTCTGTTCTTGATCCTTATGCCCAGTACCAGTTGAACATTTCTGAAGTCCATTGTCACACACATTATTATATGAAAGTGGCATGGTGTTTTGCTTTACTCTTCTGATTATTTTTTTGATCATGCATGATTTTCCTAGATCCCTATTACTTTTATGATTGTGTTTTCAACATATGAAAAAATACATTTTATATGAATTTAACTAAATTTTGAGATTACTTTGGGTTTAATGGATAGTTTTTATTCAGATTCAAGTATAGATCCAAGATATCAATGCCATGCCAATTAAAAAGCGATAATCCTCCTCTTTCATTCATTCTTTCTTTCCTTCTTGCTTCCTTACTTACTTGATTGCTTGTTTTTTAATTTGTTTTTTTGAGATAGGGTTTCTCTGTGTAGCTCTGGCTATCCTGGAACTTGTTCTGTAGACCAGAACAGGCTGGCCTCAAACTCAGAGTTTCACCTGTGTCTGCCTCCCATGTGTTGGAATTAAAGGCATGCACTTCCTGTCTTTCTAAAGATCAGTTTTGTTTTGTTTTGTTTTTTAAGAAGTCAAAACAGCCTTTCTTGGAATATAAAGGAAGTTCTTCTTTCTGTTCTTTATCATAAATATTTTTTATTTAACCTCAATTGTCACCTGTAAGAAACTTGATTTGATTCCAAGTAGCATCTTCTTAGTGCTCTGAATGACCTAGAAATACAGTTCAAGACAAAAAAAATACCCCTTCTTAACGATTGTAATCATGCCTAAGAAATGTATTACCAAACCCTGGATTTTCTTCAGCAAAGCTCCTGATAATATGTTCTAGGTATTTGGTGGGGGAAGCCTGACAGAGCTAAGAAAGAGCAAATGATGGCTATCCCTTCAGAAAAGCTCCCTTAGTGTGTGTGTGTGTGTGTGTGTGTGTGTGTGTGTGTGTGTGTGTGTGCGTGTGTTGTCAATTTCTTATATTGATTCAATCACTTGGGTTATTATAATGTAGACACATGAGGGCATGTGGAAAAAAGATATTATTGAGAATCTGAAAAAAAAGTGGCTTCAGCCTGGAGCATTGTGTTCCAATGATTTCTTCTTGAGTGTGAAAGCTAGCTCAGTGAAGTCAGAGCTGGGATTTGCCTCAGTGGATAACTTAGTATGCAAGCCCACCTCCTGTGAAAAACAATCTCTCTCCAAATTCATCCATCATAACCATGACAAGAACACTTAGCGTGTTGTCACCAAGATTACTCTTCAACAACTCCAACAGGGAAATATGTTGTGCTTAAGAATTTAGACAGAAGTAAAAATGTTATTTATTCAGGTCTCATTTATTTTCTGCACTTTGAAAATCCAGAGTAATGCAGCAAAGTCTCCTCTTCACAAATATCGTAAGGACATTGAAAATGTCGGTCTTGGCAGAGAGGCCCCTTCGGTAATGACACCTGAGTAAAAAGAAGAGCAAAGACCCAGGCTGTGGGAGCAGGAGAGACTTTGCACTGCCTGTCACTGACACTCCCAGTGCATCCTGAGTATTCATATCAAGAACCGTTGGCAATTTTAAAGGAAGAAGAGCTGTCATGTTCTTTCTCCACATTTGCTAGCACAAGGTGCTGAGTTTCATGTTCTTTGGCTGTTACGTCATTAACTAGTTCATTTAAATATATAAAATGTAAATTAGGACTGTAGTACTCCTAAAAGGTGAACCAACCTTGTGAATGACTGGGTAAATGAATGACCCATTGACAGAAAGAGTACAAAACGTCTGACATATTTTCTTATTCCTGACAACCCTAATTAATCTTCCATGGCAATAAGACCTGCTCGGTGAGAAAGACAATTTCTCCCTAGCAATAAAAAAAAAAAAAAAAGAATAACATTGACTTAAAATATCACTGGAACATTTTTGAACTGGGAAAAACATGCTCCAACTTGAAGAAACTTATCCAGTCAAATATTTTACTAGGAGAAATGACAGAACTAATAAATAATAAAATATTTACATTTAAGAAAAATACAATGCATATTTGGAGCATATGAATGTACAGGAGGGACTTGAAAAATTAATGCCAATTACCTGTAAGCATTATAAAAATACCCACTTCTTTTGGAGCCAATCTGCCCAGGTAAAAAAGAATGTATGCCCTATTGATAAGGCTTAGCGGGTCTTATACATTGCAGATAGTATTGAGCTGAGGTTTGAAAATATGGGAAACATACAGAGCCAAATAATCCTGTCTGCTAATGGATTACTTCATGAATACGTGGAATAAATCAATGTTCTCTTTTTTTTTGATAGTTTAAAAACATACCTGCTAGTTTTGATTTGATAATCATATATCGGGAGTTTAATGTTAACTTTAACATAATCACTGTCCTCATTTGACCTATATTACAAAACTAGAAACACCCAAGAAATCACAAGGCTACCAGATCAGTGATGAGACAGTACCTTGACCATCAGAATGTAAGAAAGTATTTCTGGTCTAAAATAATCATAAGCAAAACAAGAAGTTACTTAATTACTCTGCTGAACAAATCAATGCAAATAACTTTTTAATATCAAAGTTTTTCAAATATGGTTACGTATATGTAACAACTAGGGGCCCATTCATCTGACACCACATATCCAAACTGTAGTTTATGATTAAAGGATAGTCACTTCCTCAGCACCTAATCCTGACTTCCATGTTAACATACATGTTCTTAATATAAAATACAACCTTCTCGGTCTAAATGTTATTTGTATGTATATTTTCAGAGTTGACCACTTGGTATTTGATAATCAACATGACTTCTTAAATATGAGTCAAACAAGGACAATAACAGTAGATATGCTAATGTGTTTAGGGATAGCCCACCAAGGCTCAACCCTACACAAAGAACTACAGGCAACTAAGGACAGTGGACAGCAGAAGAGATAGTTTTCCTCAGGGAAGGGCATATTACATTTTTTACTAACATTATACAACTTAAGATGACAACAAGATCCATAGACTAACAAAAATTCCAGTACAAGCTGAGAGAAATCTCTTCTCAAATTATTATCCAGGGGAGTCCCGGGGACTTCCAAGACAATATAGAGTATCCCTGTTGCCCTTGGTGCCTCACAGGAGCTGAAAATAAATCCCTATTGCTGAAGATACCACTTTGAACATGGAACTTAGAAGACCTGAGCAGGAATTGACATGAAAGCCTTCTCCCTTACCACTAACTAGTCTTCATACTACTAGAAGATGATATGCAAACTGCTAAGCAAGGAAAGCAATCAATAGTCCCATTCAGTTTTGATGCCTATGAACCACAACAATGACCAGCATATCAAAATATCCCTAAAGGTGCAATAGTGGCGTTCATGTCTTGGAGGTAACCAATAGCTGTCTAATTGGGCTTAAGTGCCAATTAACAGAGAAATCATGTCATGTCCACTACGCATGGCTAATGTCAGGAATAGGTCTTAGAGGAGAACCTACTACCACCACTTTTCCAAACCAATACAATTCCAAACTGCATTCTTATCATTACAAGTGTATGTCTCATCCTCATCCTTCATCAAAGAAACTTCCTTTTTCAAAAGAAGACCTCTACAAAGAGCTACAACTAACCAATATGCAAGAAGTAGCTGACCAAACTTGTACATTTTAACAGGTGTTCTACCAAGGAGCTATGATCCTTTGTAAGCTAGACTACTTCCATATGCCAACATCCCTCAAACTGCCTTAGTAAGAATATTTTATTGTGTGAGAGAAAAATAAATTTTAACTCAATAAAATTGCAGGTGAGAGGCATGCAATATGCCCTAAGTGAAACTGCTTATGATTTTGCTTATATGAGAAAAGGGGAAACAAATTCCTTTTTAAAATCCCATGGCACATAGTGAAATTTAAATGGGCTTAGAAAAGCCATGTGTCTATAACAGATTCCAGATTACCAATCAAAACTATACTGCATATCACTTCAGAAAATAGTTCTATAGGGGTCTGGCTAATCTGCTCAGCATCATAGTTATCCTGGGAGAGCAAAGACACAGAGCAGATCTTTCCTCTAAGTATTTTAAAGTCTTCACTGGGATTCTCACTTAAGTAAACAGGCAAGAGAAGAGCAAAATAAAAACTATTGATGATAAGCTCTTTGTAGAGTATCTTAGTATTGATGAAGGAGCTATTTGAGGAGACACTTGATAGCGAATCCATAATGTAAAATGATCTATGCCCAGGCATGATGACACATGCCTTTAATACCAGCATTCATGAAGCAGAAGCAAGCAGACAAATCTCTGAGAGTTCAAGTTGCAGGATACCCAAGACTTTCTAGAGCGACCATAGCTTAAACAAACAAACAAACAAATAGAACTAAAGTTATTTCTGGAGTGATTTGATGGGAGATGTCATTCTGTAAATGCGTTTCTCTTATTGGTTAATGAATAAAGTACTGTTGGCCAATAGGAAAGCAAGATAGGTAGGCCGAGGAGACAAGGAGGACTCAGGGAGATATAGTAGGGAGGAGTCAACATGTAGAACGAAGAGAAGTAAGGTGTCTGAACCATGTGGAAACACTTAGATTGATAAAAATTGGTTAATATTTAAGACAGAGCTAGCTAATAAAAAATGCTAGAAACCAGCCAAAAGTTTCATAATTAATACACTGTCTCTGCATGTTATTTGGGGTTGATGTGGCTGTGGGACCAGGCTGGCAGAAAATTGCTCGTAACAGTGATTTATTTTTATTTGTAAATTCTCATTGGAGAAGTTAATGATCAGAGTCTCATATTGACCCATCAAATTTTCATAATAGACAGTCATAGGTTTTATTTTAAAAAATGTATTCTTCTGAACATTCAACCCTTTCTTCCCTTCACCTATCAAAGAAAAATAGAATAGTGTAGTCTTTATCTACTAATATTCCAATTGTTACACAGACAATATCTGATATGTTAATTTCCCACATGAAGACATAAAATACAATAAACCTTGTACTAGGTTATTCCTTAAAATTCTATGGTCCACTTAGATATTTCACTCTAACAAAGTATCCACAATTCAGTGACAGAAAAGCACTCCTATTCCATTAAACTCACAATTCTGGTGAGTGACAGTTGTGGGCAGGTACCACAATAACTAAATGACAGGTTACAGCCCAAACCCTTATCTCTAAAACTTTGTTTCTTTCAGCATCTACTGGGATGAGAAATTCCAAGGCAACACTCCAATTGTGGCTGCCCTCTGGCTGGTCTGCTAGAACACCTAGCTGTTAAGCAGTATTGATTTCTTTTTTTTGGACTTAACAATTGGTTGCTTTGGATTTCCCCACAACACAAGATATCAGAGTGATCAAGTTCAGGGTGATCTTTTCCTTCTCCTAGAGGCAGCATTTTGAAGGACAAAAAGTGAAGTTTAACAGATTCTTAAGGGCCACACCAGTATATATCAAGGTTGACCTTCTTCCCTAACATGATAGTCAAAGTAGGTTTAAAAAATTAAAAAAAGCCTATTCAGAATCACAGGAGCAACACAGACCATGCTGCACTGTGGGAGAGGTATAAAATAGGCATCGACCAGCATCTCACCATTATTTCTCTCCGGCAGCTTCCCACTCCATTCTGCATGTCTCACTGTCATTGTGAGTTCCCGACCTCACTTAATCTAACAATTCATCCCAGCTCTATCTCATTTTTAGTTTCTGTACTAAATATACCTCATGGTTGTATTTTGACAGTTGAATGAAATAAGACAAGAAAATTGCCCGATTCAGTACCTACGCCACAGAGGTTAGTAAATAATAACTTTCTCTTTTCTAAGTTGGAGATAATTATAGCTAATTATTCTGTGTACTTTGTGTGTGTTTGTGTGTGAGAGTGTATGTGTTTCTGTGTGTGTTTGGGGAGGAGACAAAGGAAAAGTAAAATTCTTTCTGTCAATGCCACAAGCATAACAGAAATAGAATCTTTCATGCTCCATTTCTCAGAAGCATGGAGTAGTGATGGATGGGTTTATTTCAAGACATTGTGAATGAAAAATTCCTTAGTCATTTCATAGGGGCATGCAAGAAGCTACTTGTGAAAAGTCTTATCTTGGATAGGTTTTCAATTGCTGTGAAGAGACACCATGACCATAGAAACTGTTGGAAAGGAAAACATTTCATTGGAGCTGGCTTACAGGTTCAGAGATTCAGTCATTATTGTCATGATGGAAGCATGTGGTGTGCAGGCAGACATGGTGCTGGAGAAGAGCTGAGACTTCTACCTCTGGATTCACAGGCAGCAGGAAGAAAGAGTTAGCCACTGGGCAGGGCTGAAGCTTTTGAAACCTCAAGCCCACCTAGTGACACTTTCTCCAAAAGGGCAATGCCAGTTCACCAAGGTCACATGCCTTAATCCTATCAAAAATGTCACTCTCTATGACCTGTGGGGGCCATTTTCATTAAAAGCACCACAACTCTCAAAGAGAAAAAATATGGTAGGCCTGGTGTTCTGCTTTGCCTTACTCTTAGCTCTCATTCCAGTTACATCAGATCTCCCTTATATTGTAGAGTTTAGCCAATGGACAAGCAAAAACCATCTTGTCCTGTATTATATTATCACCAACTGAAGAACAGGGATTGTTTTAAGCTTACTTATTTTTTATTTTATAGCAATTGACAGTACTCTGTTCACAGAGAATGGTTATAAATTATAGCATAACAATAAAACAGCAAATAATGGCAATCACATAGTAATTCAGTTACTTTGTGGTTTTAGAATGTGCAAATTGGAATGTTTGTTCTTTGGGATATTTACAGTGTAAATATTTTAACATATCTTAAATTTATATAAGTGTGTGTGTGTGTGTGTGTGTGTGTGTGTGTGTGTGTGTGTATGACTTCTTCCTTATAGAGAAAAAAGAGACAATCCTGGGTATGACTGAATAGAGGTCATTTGACAATATCTAGGGAATATTATGGGAATCCTTTCTAGTGCTGGATGAGTAACCCTGTACTTCCAGGGGAAACAACACAATGGACTAGTCCTGGGCACTGTGTGAAACTTAAGAAGGGTCACTGCCTCACAAATATCTGAAAGAAATTATAGTTGCTTTTATTGCACTAAAATATGGTTGGATTACCCAGGGAACAGGTTGGCAAAGTAGGAAAAATTGCTAAGAGGCTTGAAATAGCTATGTTCCAATTGCAAAAATGAAATTATGGGTCTAAAATACAATTATAATTCCTCAGAACCAAAGGATGCTATGGCAATGTTTTCTGTTTGAGTTCAAATGTTTAGAAACCAGGTCAGCTATATTCACTAGCTTCTCCTCAGAGGCCAAAGGGACCTAGTTTAGCTGAATCCGCCATCATTGGTATTTGTTCCTGAAAATCACGCTTGCTTTTAACTGTCACCCCCCTTTCCATTGCCCACTCTCCTTTACAAAACGTATTTAAATTCTGCCAAGCAGATGGATATTCAGAGCTCTGAAGAAGAGATTGATGTACTCCTTTGGAATACAACAATTAGAGCAAAGGAAAGGCCTCTGCAGTGTTTTCTGTTCTATGAGAATGCACATATTCAACACTTTGATTGTTACATTTCATAATACCATTAAAGCTCCTTCCATCCCCATCACATACAGCCTTGTTTAACTGGCTATCGTAAACAAATGGCACTCATTATCCTCTTTTCCAGACATCAAGAAGAAAAGATGATGTGAGTCTGGAATAATTCCTGAAAAGCATGACAGAGATCAAGGATCCAGAAATACAAAGAAAGAAATATTAAGATTAGTTCTCTAAGATAATGACTGAATTGTAGGCCACTCTCTATGTGCTTGCTGGAATCCTTTGAAGTATTTCTTCTTAATGTTCAATCATGTCACCATCACCAGATTACTTTATCATTAGGAGATAATAATGGAATGATATAATTAAGGTCTAAGTAAAATACTTGTTATTTGGCCACAGAAAACAAGACCAATGCAGAAAATGCAGAATATTTGCCATAAGTTCTTAATTCTTTGGTAAATCACAGGTCTCTTGAAGTTCAAGAAAGGAAAGATTCATGTAGCATAATACAATTCTGCATAATTGCAAAGGCAAAAACTCTGACTCTTAAAGAATGACAAAATTTGCAAAGGACAAGAGGTTAAATAAATATATTAAGAAACTATTAAATAGCATAGTATTGAAGTTCTATATGGGAAGAACATAAAACCAAATAATTTCATCATTAATACCTATATTTTCTATCAATAAAATAGAAATAATGGTTTCATAAAATTATATATATATATATATATATATATGGCAATATAATTAATTGTAAACCTGATACCTAAGCCTAAAAACTTCATCAAGAATACAATTGATAACAAATGCTGGTAAGGAATGGTAAACTGAAATTTTATACTGTATTGATGGGAGTTTAACCTAGTGTTCTAGGTCACACTGGAAATAATTCTAGAAATCTTTTTATCAATTATAAATAGAACTGTTATGTATAGACAAAGAACTCCATATTCTACTACAGATAAGCCAGTGTTGCGTGAGTCACACTAAATAGGAAATAGAGTCCACCTTGTTATCCATCAATAGATTAAAGCATAAGAAAAAAAATTATATGCACAAGAACCCTGCAAAAAACACAAAACCAAAGACCATGCTACATAAGGAAAATACCTGTCATGATAAAGAAAACATGCCCAGATAAACCATCATGAGAAAAAAAATCTTCAAAAATACCATTGGGTTAATATTGTGTTACCTACCTACCTACCTCTGGACATAGGCTGTGCTCTCAAGTTTGTACACCCAGTGAGACTTCATTGCAAAAACTAATTGGGTGTAACCCTAGCATTGGGTGTATTGTTTGGCAATGAGAGATATCTATCTAGTTGTGGCTTTGTCTCCCTTCATTATTTGGTGATCTCATTTCTACTATATTAGGTTTCCATATGACCTCTCAAATGTCCCATAGTTTTAAGTGTCTCTCCCTGGATTCTCTCCCTTACCTCCTTTTATACCCTCATCTCCATTTGATTCTCCCATTCAACTCCCCATCCATCTGTCCATAGCTATTTATTCTTTTCTATTTCCCCTCATAGAGAAACCCTCCTTGACGCCAGGCCTTTACTTTATGCCTAATATTTTACTGTTATTCAGACTGTTGCCTGCTTATTAAAGATTTAATATCTAGCATCCACATATAAATGAATACATAGAATATCTGACTTGTTCTGGATCTGGATTCTAGCTCCATCCATTTATCTGTGGTTTTCATGATTTCAGTTTTTAAACATGTAAGTAATATTCATTGTATAAATATACCACATTTTCTTTATTCACTCATCAATGTATGGGCATCTAGATTGTTTCCCATTTCTATAGTGAATAGAGCATCAACAAGGTTTAGCAAGCGTCCATGTGATAGGATGTAGAGTCATTTGTGTGCATGTCCTTTGTGTATATGTGCATATGCATATCTGAATTTTGAGGTATTTCTAAGAAGAATACATGGTGTGTCTATTAAAAGACAGTTATATAGAAAGCAAGTTTCCCTGGGAACAGATAACTAACACATATTTGAATGGATGAAAGTGAAAGAGGAATCTCAAGGCATAAATGAATTTATGTGTGGGATCTAATCACCTTAATCATAGTTTCAATTCAGATGTCACCTTCAGATGAAACTACCATGTGCTATGATAACCTCAAGGACACCCTGTCACAGAGGAGGAATCAAATATAGAACATGATAGATATGTTGACAGGAATAGATTTTACCTAATGGGCTATGTGAATTAATCACTTAATGCATAAATTTAAAGCTAAGAATTTAATATAAATATAATTGTTCATGTTGATGACAGCTTGGGCACTAATGCATTACAGTATTGTATAATAACAAACTAAAATACTAAAATTCATAGAATAACTAATATAATATTTGATATTTGGTTATGCTTGCATGTATAATGTCTTAATATCAGCATCACAGTTATTCCAGGATAGGATTTTCATCCCAATGACAAAGCCATCACTCCAAATTGTCTTGCTTATTTATTAAAACAATTGAATCATCTACCTAACACAGCTGGGTACTAGGATTTTAAAACAAATAGGTATTCCCTTTTCTCATGAGGCTTATTCTCTTAAAAAGGCAAAACATACCTGTTTATTACTCTTTATGAAGTTTTAATCATCCTTATTTGGTATAAGATCAAATTTCTCATTTTTACTGTTTCAAGAATTTCACATGTCAATATCTGTTATGTAATAGTACAGAATTTTATGCTGATCACTAGGTGACAGATTAGCACACAAAAATCAATAAAAGGTTATAAGCAAGGAACTTTTTATAGCAGGATTTCTTCTAAAACAAATCTTAAATATGCCTCGATCAAATGCAAATCTTTCTGCCCATCCCTACTCCTTATACTGCCAGTGTCCTATTCTATTATTTAAGCAAGGTTTGGTCCCTATTTAGGGCAAGCTCAGTGAGGCTGTTTGTTTAAAATGTATGCTGGACATGTCAGAAGTCATCAGGTTTTGTCATGTACTAGTTTTATGACAGATCCAGGCCACAAACCCAGAGCTTGGCAAGTACCATATAAATTATAGCTTTGCTGAAGCAGTCAGCAGTGGCACGCCATGCAGGTCCACCTTCCAAATGCTTCTGCAAGGATAAAAATGATACAGTTACCTAACAAGAGGAAGAAAAAAGCCAACTCTTTGAACGAAAATACAGGCCAAGCATCCAATAAAATTCCTAGATTCTTTACTGCACCCTCTGCTGTTTTTTTTTTTTTCTTTTCTTTTTAGAAGCCCTTATTCTAGTCGTTAACTATCTCAAACATAAAAGACATGAACAACAATTGTGTTTGTTACTTAGTGCTGAGCACTTATTTGGGTAATTTCTCAATTGTAGATGCAAATCTGTGTTGTTTATATTCCATTTTATAAGAGGGCAGAGAAAAAGAGCATTATTTGGCCAATTAATCTACTTCTATAAACTCACTAATGCATATTAACTGGTCTCTGTTAAATGTTTAGCCTAAACATGATCTCCCCACATGTTTGATTACACTGGTAGCAAAGTTGTCAGCATGAATGTAATTTTAAAATTGAGGAAAAAACAGCTTTGTTGAAGTTTAGGGTTCACATTAAGCAATAAGAAATACAACCTGAGCATTTGACTACAATCAGATTTTTCCCATGAGGTCAAATTTTGCATAAACAAATACTCATATTTAAAAGTTCTTCACAATTTATTTGTGTAGACTATAAAAAATAAAAAGATATAAACCCCAGATGAATTTTATTAGATCTTTTAAAAATGCTTAAAATTGTCTTTACTTTTGTGTAAGCATGACAGATTTGTTATATGTTTTAATTGGGTTTCTAAGCTATTTTTTCCAAAGAAATACACACAGTACATGATAACCTGTACACTATTATGTGAGATGAATTTCCCATTTCTTTTACTATCATTACAGAATTCCTTCTTCAGCAGTTAAATATTTTGTAATAATCAAATTGCCAACATCTTCATCAAAAATTAATTAATTAATTAATTAAGCATATATAGTTTAAATAAAATAACCTTTAATATTTTCTTTGAATTTTGTGGTGATGGCAGAGTACAAATGCATGCCACAACATGATTATGGCAGACACGAGACAACTTTCTGGAATCTCTTCCCTGCCTCTTGTTTCTACTGTGTAGGTCCCAAGACCAGACTTAGGAAGCAACGATTGGCAGCAATTTCCCTTACACTAAGTTATTTTGATAACCTCCATAAAAACCTACTCTTTGAAGTATTTCTACACAGTGTTTAATGAGAAATAACTATAAAATAATATATACATGGTTCTAATATTCCAGTAATATCCTCCATTTTTCCCCACTCTTATTTTCAGGATAATGGTTTCATCACCCAGATAACATAGTTGTCAGAATAACTTCACTTTGTAAAAAAGTTTGCTTGTAGATAGTGAAGAAATCGAATTAGAAGTTCATTCCAAGCAAAACATTTCATTGTAAAACAATAACCTAGTCTGATTATATTGGCTTCAAATGAACACAATAATCTTCTAAAGAGAAATACATTCATATAGCTTTTCCTTTCACCTCAAAACACACAAAGACAATAATAAGGGAAAAAATAAATAATGAAAACCAAGCAAGGGCCCTTTACTTCAGGCCACGATGAAAAAATCTGTGTTCTTTCTAATAGCAACCAGTAAACTGAACAAAATATGTAGAACAGCTCTTCAAAAATTTGGTAGAAGAGGAAGGTTTGAGCTTGAAGCCTAGAGCCTAGCTCCAGACCAGGGAGCAGTGTCACAGGGAGGCCCCAGCCTCAGGCCCAGGAGAGAGGAGTGATCCTCGGGTGAAACAACATGGTTTCCAGCAGCAGGTTCCAGAAACCATCAGTTCCTCTGGGAAAGAGCACCTGTGTCCCAGCAAGCATCTGCTGCCATTTCTCAGTTAGAATACATCCTGCTACTACATCGACCTCTGGACCCTCAGCCCCATCTACAACTCCAACAGGAGGATCGTCCACTAGAGATGTAGCCCCACATGCACCTCAAGGAGTGACCACCTGAGCACTGGGCCCACTTCCACCAGGAGGAGCGTTCACCGGAAGCTCTGCTCTGCTTGTGCCTGAAGGAGCAGTCAATTGAGCCACAGCCCCCAACTATACCAATCGGAGAGAGCTAGAACCCCTGAAGCATCAGCTCCACCTATACCGAAGAAGCGTAGACAAGATAAGAAAACATTCAACAATATAAAGAACAATATGGCACCATTAAAAACTAGAGGTGTTAACCCCAGACCAACACGGGTTATATAGAAAGACCACCTTCCCAAAAATATGGAAAGAAAGAAGGAGGAGGTGGAAAAAGAAAGGAAGGGAAATTTGAAACAATATTTGTTTGAGAGAGGGTCTTACTCTTTTGTCTAGCCTGGCCTAAAACTTTTGACCCTCTTACCTCCACTTTCTAGCCACTGGGAATACAGGATTGTATCGCCATTCCTTACTAACACTCCGCCTCAGAAAAACAAAATATTATTAGCTTCTATGTAACCAACCCTCCTCAGTCAACATGTTCTACCACTAAGCCATGTGCCCTGCCCTTCACTGGAGGATTCTGGGCAGGTACTCGACCACTGGGCCACACCCCAGCCCCTCACTGGGGGATTTTATAAAGTTCTTCAACTCTGAGTTACATTCCTGTACCTTTTAGGTTATATATTGGGAGAATCTCATTAAACTGCCCAGGCTGGCTTTGACCTTAGTCTCCAGCCCAGTTTTTTGACTCTACTATCTCCTGTCTCAGCTGTATGAGTGAGTACCTGTCGTGATGTACCTGGACCACTAGGACCTATTTCTAGGATTTTTTTCCTTATTTTTTTAAAAAATTACACATCTTGGCTAGGTCTTTACTCCCAGCACTAGGGAGGCAGAGGCAAGCAGATCTCTGTGAACAGGAGGCCAACCTGGTCTACAGAATGATTTCCAGGACAGCCAAGGCTACACATAGAAAATCTACCTTGAACATCCCCCAACCCCAGCCACTGGATAAAAGGACAGAGAATGTCCAAAAAAGCCTGAGATCTGCAGGGGCAGAGGGGCGGAGCCAGGGGCACTATATAAACAATCCATAGAAAGTTGGGCTCACCATGGAGCAGTGAATGCTTGTGAGCTTCATCACAATTGCTCCTTCACTGGGATGCTGAGCCTGTTTCTGTCTGGACCCAATTTGTCTTTTTCCTGGAGTTGGAAGATGGGGAAATGCTGTAGGTTAGCCATTTTTTCAAATATTGTTTTCAATTCAGTGAAGTTCCTTTTTATGATGTTAAGCTATTTCACCTCTATAATGGAGAAGAAGGTGGATGTGCAAGAGTCCCTGAAGCTTGCAGGAATTCCCTTGAGCCTTGGATAAACACTCATCTATGCATGGCAGGAAAGCTTCATCACAGAACAGCAAAAAGCATCCTGGGATTGTAAACAAAACAATTCTCTTAGAGAATTCCAAGATGTCTGAAGTCCAAGCATCCAGAGTGCCCTTCACTGAGCACACAGACATTCAACAGAACCCCAGGGATAAAATTTGTGAGCAAAAAAAAATCCTTAAGACCTTCAGTTTTTCTATACTCAACAAAGGTTAAAGTTCTTTAAATATTCAAAAGAAAAAAAAGGACAAAATTCAGATCTCAAACCTAATACAGCATCAGTAAAAATCTTGCTAAACATGCCTGAAAGCAAGAAAACGTGAATCTTTAACAGGAGAATAATCAACCAATAAAATCAGCATTAGATGACAGGTATAATTGAATTAGCTGGAGAAGACTTTTAACAGTTGTACTTAAGAGTCTAAAGTAAGATATGAATACAACGGGAAGAAAAGCAAAATGTATTTCAAAAACAAATAGAGCTTCTAGAGATGAGAAAACATAGTAACTTTTACAGATACTAGATCAGTAAACTGGGAGTGGAAGTAGAGAGGTGGGTGTGAGGGATGGGAAGGTGAGGAACCAAGAAGACGGAGTGGAGGGGGGCATGACAGAGAAGGAGATCAGTGAAAGATATATCTTGATAGAGGGGGCCATTATGGAGTTAGAGAGAAACCTGGTGCTAGAGATATTCTCAGTAATCCACACAGATGACCCCCAGCTAAGATTCCTAGCAGTAGTGGAGAGGATGCCTGAACAGGCCTTCCCCTTTAAATAGATTGGTGACTACCCTGGTTGTTATCATAAAACCTATATCCAGTAACTGATGGAAGCAGATGCAGTGCCCCACAGCCAAGCACTGGGTTGAGCTCCTGGAGTTCAGTGGAAGAGAGGAAGGAGGGATCATATGAAAAAGCAGGGTCAAGAGCCTGATTGGGAAAACCAGAAACAGCTGGCCCAATCTAGTGGGAGTCCATGGACTCTGGACTAACACCTGGGGAACCTGCATGGGATCGAGCTAGGCCCTCTGAATGTGAGTGACAGTTATGTGGCTTAATCTGATGGAGGGGCCCTGGCAGTGGTACAAGACCCTATCCCAAGTATATGACCTGGCTTTTTTTAGAGCTCATTCCCTATGGTGGGATGTCCTGCTCTTCCTTGATACAGAAGGGAGGGGTTTGGCCCTGCCTCAATTTGGTCTGCAAGACTCTGTGGACTTCCCAAGGAAGGCCTTACCCCATCTGAGGAGTGGATATGGGTGGTGTGGGAAGGCGGGGAGTGGAGGACAGAGGGAAGTAGGGAAGGTAGGAGCAGGTAGGGGAGGAAGGGGAACTGGAGTTGGTATGTAAAATGAAAAGTAAATTTTTAGAAAAAAAATTGAAGAACCTGAGACTAAATAATGCAGGGATCTGGGGAAAACCCAAATACTACCATTGTGCTAAAGGAACATGACAACAAAATGACTCCTAATAACACATAGCTGTACTCATGGATCAGAGCCATGCGCAGTCACCATCAGAGAAGCTTCCTCCTGCATTAATTACATGGAAACAAATACAGAGACCCACTGCCAGACAAGGTGTAGAGAATAAGAGACCTTGGAACACTAGCTCCTAAACAGAATGTCTTCCCAAATTTCCTCCCTTCATGACTCAGGGAATCCTGTGGAACAGGAGATGGGGAATTTCTGAGAACCAGAAAGGATGGAGGTCACCAAGGAAACAAAGCCTAAACACCATGTACATATATAAACTCACAAAGACTGTGGCAACAAGCATAGGGCCTGCACAGTTCTGAGCCAGATGGGATCCCAGTGCTGAGAGGGGATATGAACACAGTCAGTATCCTTAACCCAGAAGCTTTCTGTAGTTGATAGCTACAGGCAAATCAAAAATTACTTTTCTGCAGAAGAGTCTCACTGGGTAGGCAAACCACTCTTGAGGCCAGGCCCCATGCCAAACTGTAGATCACCAAGAGAAAATGAACTCAACAATATTTTTGGAGGCTCTGTGGCTCTGTGTGTGTGTGTGTGTGTGTGTGTGTGTGTGTGTCATATGTCTGCGTGCGTGCATGCGTGCATGTGTGAGAGTTTTAACTGAATTTTTTCTTACCCTACAGGTGTTTTGTTTCTATATTGTGGTTCCCAACTTTATATTTGGGGCATTTCTGTATCTCTCTCTCTCTCTCTCTCTCTCTCTCTCTCTCTCTCTCTCTCTCTCTCTCTCTCTCTCTCTCTCTCTCTCTCTCCCTCCCTTGTACAACCAAGAACTGCTTCTCTCTTAATAATACAAGCTGGACTTGTATTAAAAGAGCACATACAGATATTTCCACTGCAAAAGATATTCCTGGAATATTTCAACGAATAAGTCACTTCTTGTGCAAACATTTAACAACTGTAATTGTGCCCAACGCTATGTCTGTAAACACAGAGGTAGACAAGATGAAGTCAGGCAGATCACGTATCAACACATTATGAATATTTGTTAAAGTATCTAATTATAGCAGCTAGCACCATTGCTAATAATTGAACATTAAATTTTGTAACTATTAACCTGCTTATTCCCATAACAAATACCAGTTCCATGGTGGGTATGAATAGTCTTTTCAAGTATGTATGCATGTGTATGTGTTCATGTTGGTTTACAGACATACGTAAACCATTGTGTAAGTGTGTGTGTGTGTGTGTGTGTGTGTGCATATGTGTTCACATCTATATATGTTTCTTGTGCTTCTTCGTTTGTTCTTTGTTTTTCTGTCCATTTCTTTTGTCCTGTTCAGGTGTGTAAGTTTATATTTTATATTATTATTATTATTATTTTAAATGTTTTCAATTGACAGAGAACAAGAAAAGATGTAAATCTGGGTAGGTAAGAATTATCTCAAAAGAGTTGGAAGAGGGGCAACCATAATATATTGCATGAAAAGTCTATTTGCAATAAAAATAAAAATGTTGGATAAATTTTAAAGATTATACCCTGAAAATAAGACAGTGCTATCCAAATGCAAATATTTTCATAGAGGAATATGAAGAAGCTCTGTGATGTGCAGGCAGCTCCAGATGGTCTGAAATCCCTGTATCAAAGACAGGAAGAGAAATACTTACTAAATAATGACCAAAATGTTTACATTTGCAGGGCAGTGATACAGTTCTATTGACTTCGGAAACAAGGTAATCTAGTAGAAATGGCCTATTTTTTAATGCTGAGAGAAAAACCTGCCAAATTAGAATTTCCTATGTAGCACAATATTTATAATACAAGAAAGTGAAAGGAAGAAATTTTCAGAAAAGCAACAGCAGAGTGAGTCAATCATGGGCTGAAGTACACTCTCAGAAATAAAAGGAAGTCTCTTGGCTGAAGCAATTCTACATACAAAGTCATAGCTAAGCACAGGAATTGGTGTTAAAATGGAAAACGTGTAGATTATTTCTTAAAGACATTTCTTGTTTAAAATTTAAAGGGCAAAAATTCACTATTCTGTGTGTTTGTTAAAAAAAAAAAAAAAAAAAAAAAAAAGTTTATTTTAAACCCGGCAATGGTAGCACACGCCTTTAATCCCAGCACTCAGGAGGCAGAGACAGGTAGATCTCTGTGAATTTGAGGCCAGCCTGGTCCACAGAGCGAGTTCCAGGACAGACTCCAAAACTACAAAGAGAAACCCTGTCTTATAAAAAACAAGGAAACAAAAAAATTAATCTTAAATGGAAACTAAAGATCAATTGCTTTTCAGAATCGTTAGGCTTTCAGTTTCTATAGTCTGACTTGTTGTATTCCATCAGAAATATTCTGAACAGTAAGAAATAAAAACTTCGAGACATAGATTTACAAAAGTAAAACTCATGAGTCTCCATAGTAAAAAGTCAAACTAAGTTTTAGAGATCCCTCTCTACTATTCCCAGTATACTATGGGGTCCTAATAGCCAGCTGTATTCCAGCTGAACCTAATCATGACAGTTTCTCAGTGCTGGCCACCTACTGGCCAGCACTCACAAGGGCCACACCCCTTACTGTTTGTTGCTTTGTTTGGTTTGGTCAGCTCAAGCTGACTCCTTATGGGAAGGCTTTCTCAAAAGTGACAGCTATCTTAGCTACCTTCTCATTTCAATGATAAAACGCCACGACCAAAGAAATGTACTGAAGGAAGGCTCATTGGGGGCTTATGGCTCCAGAGGATTGGGCTCCAGGAACTGCAGAGTTGCGGTGTGGAACCATATAGAGGAAGCAGAGAGAGCACACTGGAAATGGAATATCGAGGTTTATTAAGTATCAGGAAAAACAAATAGGACGAACAGATGTTTATTCGGGGAGAAATAACTTACAACCTAGACAGATGAACATGCGATGCTCTCCTATTCAAGTCTTGCCAGCAAGAGAGCATTCCCCAGCTCCTCCTCAGACCTAGCTCCCCAGATCACTTCAGCCCCTGGCTCCATCCCCCAATGCACTTGGTCCGTGCCACAGAAGCAGACAAAGTGAATAAATATCTCACTACAATGGAACATGAATTTTGAAACCTCAGACCCTGCCCCCATTGAAGTACTTCCTTCAGCAAGGCAGCATATCTTAAACCAATCGGGGAACAAATATTCAGAAGTCTCAGAATACAAAGGACATCCCATGCAAACCACCACAACTACCACAGAAGCTTTAAATACTCTCTCTCACTCCTTCTCTCCCTCTCTCCCTCCCTCCCTCCCTCTCTCCCTCCCTCCCTCTCTCCCTCCCTCCCTCTCTCCCTCTCTCCCTCCCTTCCTTTTTCCCTCTCTCCCTCCCTTCCTTTCTCCCTCTCTCCCTCTCTCCCTCCCTCCCTCTCTCCCTCTCTCTCTCTCCCTCATTCCCTCACTCCCTCTCTCCCTACCTCTCTCCATCTTTCCTCCCTCCTTCCCTCCCCCCCCCCACACACAACTTCATCTCTTGCTGTGAACATTCATGACCCATTTATTATAAGAAGCCCTTAGATTTTGATGATCCCTCCTGGAAGGCCTCACCCTCCCTGTGTAGTGGGTGGGGAATAGGATGGGGTGGGGCAAGTGACAAGAGAGGATGGGAGAGAGAGGGAATTGGGATCGATATGCAATATGTAAAATAAGAAGAGAGGGGGGAAGAGAGAGAGAGAGAGAGAGAGAGAGAGAGAGAGAGAGAGAGAGAGAGAGAGAGAGAGAGACCCCCAAAGCACACAATTTCAGCTTGTGTTGCCTTACCTATTCAGCTCTACTTAGCTTACAGTCATACAAAGATGGGGCCTTGAGTATTGCCCTATGCACAGATTTTTCTCAGTGATCAGGTATCACAAGATAAATCAGAAAACCTACAGGAATAATCCAGTATTCTATGACATTAAAGCATACATGTACATGTATGTGTGTGCATGTGTATGAGGAGAGAGAGAAAGAGAGAGAGAGGGAGAGTCACTCTGTATTCCCAGCTGCCCTGAAACTCATGTCAATCATTCTATCACTTAAGTACTGGGACCCTAGGAACAAGCCACCACAGCCAGCTCAAGCTGTGAGCTTGGTTCTTCAAATTTAATAGGCAGGTAATTTTGTCAAAATGATAAATATAGTTAGTAGTTTATCCTAGTAAAATGCTAAGGTGTTCCTTTTAAAAAGAAAGGAAAGAGAGGGTTAGAGAAGACAGAGATAGTGTATACAACTTGGAAGCAGAAATTATAAGTATTTTATGTTTTGTCATTTAATATAGAAAAAGTGCTTTGTCTGCTCCCAAGTAAACGAGAAGTCTCTGAACGAGGAAATACAATAATTTCAAATAGATCAACTTTCTTTAATACATGTTATGTATTATGATATTAAATTATAGGCTGGGATATAAAATGATAAGACTACTTTTATTTATATATTGCTGATTAATGAAATGTCCTAATTGTTTCCAAATGTGTCAGTGTGTGATTATTCAAGATATGTGGCAGTATTAGCCAATGGCAGTGATTTCTTAAGATAAATAAAAGCACAACTTTTTTCCATGGGCAAATATTCCTACATCTTTTAATATAACAGCATAAACATTTTGAATGTTAAACTGAGCATAAGTTATTCTGCTGAGTCTACATTGGGCTATGAGGTAACAAATATTATCCATCCCAAAGGATCATCTGGGCATGTGTTCTTGACTTCATTTCAGTCACTTCAGCTCAGAGATGTGAGCATGTCTGTGTCTTGTAACTTATTGATATTATGTGATAAGTGTTTTAAAGCATATGTAATCAACATGTGAAAGATTCATGTAGCTTATAAAACAAATACTTAAATGAGTGTCTGAAAAAATATAAATATTCTTCCCTTTCTACAATTGTAAGATATTTGGCCATTTTTACTAAGTGTATTTCCTAAGGCTTTCTCCTCAACATACACTCCAAAATGTCTCATAATAGCAATAATTAAAATTTAAAATAATGATGATCTTCAATAATAGGCTGCAATTATTGTGGTAATAATCTGTAGAAGATAACATCAAGCAGCTAATAGCAAATGCAAAATTATAGTGACTGAATAATGGGAGTAATCAAATGAACTGTTTCCCTACTAAACATGCATATTCGATAGCAACCAGGTTAATTGATAATTTCAGCTACAAATCAACTTGGAAATAAACGAAACAGATTACCTTCCAAAATGACTGAGGACACTGGGTCCGGGGACACGTTTCTGTTTGCTGAGTGTGTGCCAGACAAACATGGGGACTGGGGCATCCATGTCAAAGGCTAGGCGTGGCTGTGTACATCTACAATGTGATCTCTGGGGATGTAGGAATAAACAGATCCTGGAAATTTCCTGAACAACCGGTCTAGTTGAATTAGTGAGCTTCCAGTTCTGTGAGAAACTTAGTCTCCAAAAATAAGGTGGAAAACAATTGAGGAACACATCCAACATCAATATCTTGCCTACACACACACACACACACACACACACACACACACACACACACACGCACAATGTGTGCTTATATACATATGTATATAAACCAACATGAACACATACACATGTATACATACTTGAAAAGACTACTTATACCCATCATAGTACTGGTATTTGTTAGGGAATATGTAGGTTAATAGTTACAAAATTCAATGTTCAATTATTAGCAATGGTGCTAGCTTCATAATTGGACATTTTAATAAATGTTCATAATGTGTTGATGCATGATCTCCCTGACTTAATCTTGTCTACCTCTGTATCCACAGACATAGCATTGGGCACAATTACAGTTGTTAAATGTTTGCTCAGGAAGTGACTTACTCATTGAAATATTCCAGGAATATTTTTTGCAGTGGAAAGATCTGTATGTGCTCTTTTAATACAAGGACAGCTTGTAGGGTAAAAGGACACAAAGATTAGCAAATTGTTAACAAGATGCCCAGTGTATTTGTATTGTTGTTCTTCGGCTTCATTTGCACTGAACATGTTGCCTAAGGAAGCTGGAAAGCTTAACACAGGTTACTGTGTCCTTTTGCTACTTCACTGTGGCAAAGCACAGTTACATTTACGAGCTCCAGAAAAAAAAAAATGAAAACAGTAATTCAGACTCTAGTCTGAATAGCTCAATAATGTCTGTGTTTTGCTCTCTGTTGTTACATGGCCAGGGGAGAACTCACATCCCAAAATTAAACTTCCCACAATCAACAGAGCAATTCAAACAGCAAAGACCTTCAGCCCATTACAGAGGTGTGCAGTGCAGTTGTCAGTGAAGGGCAGAAACTTTCTCCAGTTCACTCTTACAGCCTCAGGACTCAACCAATTTGATGTCCCTTACACCACTTGAACTCACTGGGACTTTGATATTAAGATGGATCCCATCAGGCCCTAGCTTTAGCTCTCCTACTCTCAAGAGTTTATAAGAGATGACTTTGGAGTATTGTCATAGCCTTGGATGTAATTCATGTGTAGGTGAACACTGTTGATGCTACTGATTTAAAGACAGCATCAATATGTTTTAAAAAGCATTTGATGATGGTAACTGATGGAAACAGAAGCAAACACACACAACTAAACACTGAGCCGAACTTGAATCCAGATGCAGAGAGGGAGGACAATACCAGGCTACAGAAACACATAGAGACAGCTGACCTGAACAAGGTGGAGCTAATGGGTCCCCAGAGCGATAGCTGGGAATCCAGCATGGGACTGACTCAGACCCACTGAACATGGGTCACAGCTAGAAGGCCTGAGCAGTATAAGGGACCTTGGACAGTGGAACCAGGAAGTATCCCTGGTACACAAAAATACTTTGGGGGCATACCCCCCATGGAGGGACACTCACTTAACCTAGATACAGGAGAGAAGGCCTAGTCCCTACTCCAAATGACTTGACCGATTTAGATGACCCCTCCTGGAGGGCATCACCCTACAAATAAAATGGGGGAGATGGGAGGGAAGGGTGGTTGGGGGGCAAGAGAGGGTGGGAGAGAAGAAAAGAGGGAGGGAGGGAGAGGGAACTGGGATCAATATGTAAAATAAAAATAAACATTTAATCCTATACCAAAAGAAAATTATAGACTCAAATGGGTGCGAGTAAAAGGGGTCATCCTGTTACTCAGAAAATAATAGGTGAGCTAAGAGGCATTTACAAGAAGGTAAAATGAACTGTTATAAAAGGCTAACCAAGAATAATGGGAAGAGAGGTGTCAAACTGGAATGGAGGAGCAGGAGCAGAGGGGAAGTATGGAGAAGATTAAATAACACTAAAGATCTTTCTAAAAATACATAGAAACCCATTGCTGGAGAATCACACACACACACACACACACACACACACACACACACACACACACACACACACTATGTGCAGGAGGGAACTGTCCTATACCAGAACAGCAATGCCCCAACTGAACAGCAGAGGCTACCTCATTACAAAACCCAGTACCAGGAATATGTAACTTATTTTAGAGACGTTGGCAATTGCATTTCTATACATGGCCCACTGCATTACTAAGTATTGCCATTGCTGTTGGTTAGCCTCCAGAACTTGATGGTAATATCATTTTGCTGCATAACCTATATTCTTTAGTCAAAAAGTGGTAGGCTCAAGCCAGTATGGACCTGGAAACTTCATCCATACTGGCTCTATTTCATAATGCTGAAATATTCTATGAAAGTTACCACAAGTGGGAGAAATGAGTCATCTATTAACTGCATCCATGAACCCTACTGGCTAAAATATGACTGGCATGGTAAGAATTGACCATTGGTGTAACAGTGGTACATATATCATGAGACTAGCCAACCACTTTCTAAGTTACATCTTTAATAGTAGCAAGTAATATTTTTCTGCCCTAACATCATGCCTTCACAAATGAACATATAATCCCGCTAAGAATTACACAGTATTTGACAATTACCTGCTATATTGCTACTTCCATCTTCTGGACACTGAGCTACTTTGAGAATATAAATTGACAGACGATAGATAGATAGATGACAGAGTTAAATAGATGATTGCTTTTTATTTATATGATACTGTCTAATGTGCATTCAAAACCTTTTTATTTTTAGCAAATATTATTATCCAAAGTTCTTTAGAATTTGTAACATTTTATACTTACTCATTATAGCCTTCAGTACTTGCCACCTCTTAACAAAAAATTGTGCCATGAAAACATGACATATTAAAGGTTAAGTTTGATGAGGTGGAGGGCTCCAAGGATCATAAGGTTCTCAACATTTGGCTGGGTCACAACGCAAGTCCAAGGCTCCTAACAATGATTCCAGTAATCTTTGCCTCCAGCTCTTTATTTTCTATTCCAACAATGCTTTCCCCCAGTAACAAGAATTTCAGCACGAAACCACTATTTTAAGACAAAAAAAAAAAATCAGGAAAAAATCCTACATAGATAGTTTTTATTGCACAATCCCTTAAATCCATAATTATAATATGACTCCATTTTGCCTTTTTTTTTTTTTTGCAGTTCCCCTTTCTACTGCCCATCATCGAGATTTATTGGTATCTTTTCATTTACCAACTGCCCTTTTCATTTTACATTAGGGCAGATGTCCCATCTGGCATCATCCCCAGATGCAATCAATGTGCATAGTGTTAATGCTCCTTGATTCATTTCAGCACATTTTCCCATCTACACACAGGGAGACAGCTTAGGATTTTGATGACACAAGTCAAGTTGCTTGCTTCATGTGCAGTTCATTGTTGCTTCATACTGGTCTTTAAAAACAGATGCCCTGACGTTCTCTACATAAACTAAGAAGTGCTCATTGAGAACAAAAGACTAAAAGCACAGTTTCCACCAAATGTTGGCCAAGAGAGATTAGAAAGCCACTGGTACATGACAAAATTGCTTTAGACTTGATTGCTACTGACTTCATATTCTGTTATTTTTCACTGCTTTCAGCTAGGAAATGGAAATTCTCTTGGCAACACTCATGAGTGATTTTCACAACTCTTAAAAAAATATTGAAGGTAAGTATTTTCAAAGTATTTGTCCCATTATGTGTACATACTAAATGAATAAATAGCTCCAAATAAACTTAATGTGATGAATATTATAATTCTCAGTATTGTTTTAAACACTTTAATTTAGGGGCTTGGGCAATAGTTCGGTGAAAAGAACACTTATTGCTCAAGTTTGAGGACCCAAATTCAAATTCCAACCCACAGCACCTATACAAAAGATCAGGAATGAATGTACATACCCATAATCCAAACACATATTACATGTACAGAGAGGGGGGGAGAGAGAGAGAGAGAGAGAGAGAGAGAGAGAGAGAGAGAGAGAGAGAGGACACCCCTATATCATACACATACCCAAGGTTTTAATTTATAATATAATATACCATATATATTTTGCCTAATTTTTATTTTGTATTGTTTCCATATGAATATATTTATTTTAATTTTAGCATGTATTTAGAGTCTATTGATCAAGTCATCATTTAATTTGCCTCTGCCACAAATTCTGTTTTCCTTGACTTTTGCAGCAAAATCATGTGAAAACTTTAATTTCAATTGATGAGTAAATCCTGGAAGTCAATGACTTTTCAAAACCCATAAGATAAAATGCATGTCAAACATGTCAACTTCTATCTGCCATCCCAACCCTTGGGGAGCTGAGACAAGAGGATTGCTGTGAGTTTGTGATTGATCTGGGCTTTATGGATGGTTTCAGGCTGTTGAAACCACTTCAAAGGGGTTGAGAATATGGTCCAGCAGGTCAGGTACATGTAGAATAAATATGAGGATTGCAGTTAAGATCGTCAAACCCTGTGTAAAAGCCGGGAGGGCATAGCAGCCAGCTTGCAATCCCAGTGACAAGAAGGCAGGCTCAGAATATCCCAGACACAAACTTGCTAGCCAGACTAGCTTAATCTAGCTCTGAGTCCAGCAGGAGACATTTCCTCAGTGTAAAAGTGCAGTATGACCAAGGGTGTGCCCTCACATGTATACATACATGGAAGAAATGGATGGAGAAAAAGAACTGTTAAGCATCCACTCACAGAAAAATCCCTTTACATTATAATGTCTCCCTCACTTTCATCCTCCCCACTGTTGATGTGTATACTAAACTGTCTGAAAATCTAGTAGATGGACTTTTGTAGATCCTACTAATATAATTTAAAAATAACTGTAATTATTTTGAGCAGTGTCTGCGCCACTTTGGTGTAACACAAGAAGGGAATGAGGTAGCGGCTTCTGAAGTGACAGGTGTGAGTGACTAAGACAGAAGATGATTCATTTTTCATCATATCGATTTGAATTCTTGGAGGACACAGATCATAAGTCTGAAGGAGAAATGCAAAGTGTTTCGGCAAATGGGTAGCTCTAAATCCCTCAGACAACTATGCAAGTAGATGGGGCACAAAAGAGGTTGCTTTATCTGAAAAACATCTCACTCTTCAGCTTGGTAGATTTCCAAGTTCCTGAGACATCTTGACTCTCCTCTTTGATCAGAGTGATTTTAAGGTCAAGACAGTGTTTAGTAGAATCAGAAGATTCAAGTTTCAAAATGAGCTTTGTTGTTTGTTGCTGTCATTGTTGTTGTTTGAGCTGGCTCATTGACTCTGATTAAGTCGTTGAAATTCTTTGGCTTAAATTAAACATATAGGTTAGAATATACTAGAAAACATACTTTATGTATTGCCAGAAGAAATTGGCAAGCACCCACCTAGATACATAAATTTCATCTTGGCCAAAAGTAGTTCTTTGTCTTAGCCAAATGACATTGGCCATCTCACTTCTTCTCTGAACTTCATTTTTATTTATACTTTTATGAAATGTGGAGAGTAGTCCCTATTCCTATTATTTCATGGAGTTACAAAATAATGAAACAACATTTATTGTACTATATAGGAATAAACTATTCCTAGCAGAAGCTAAATAAATTTTATAAATAATAAACTGTTTTCTTGTAATACTCAACAAGGGGACACATTTACATGAAATCATTAATTTATTTACCTACCCACACAAGCATGCTTCAGGTATACATTCTAGTATAAGAAATTGAGATGCAAAACACAGTCTCCTAATTTCAAGATATGCATGGCCCAGCAAAGGTTGTAAACTTGGCTCTTTGTGGTTCACAGATACATTTTGTGTGCAGTATAGTGTGAAGTTTAAGACCTTTAATATGCTGCTACTAGCCACTATTTTCTTTGAAAATGTTAGGGTAGCAATATAAAGTAATGGATTTCATATAGCATCTTTGTATTTACTGTGGTGGTTTGAATGAGAATGTCCCCCTATAAATTCATATGTTTGAAAACTTGGTCCCAAATTGCTGGGATTGTTTGGGAAGGATTAGGAGGTAAGTCCTTGTTGGACAAGGTGTGTCACTGGGAGTGGAATTTGAGGGTTCAAAAGCTCATACCTCTGCCTCATGACTATGGATCAGATGTAACCTCTCAGATACTGTTTCAGCATCATGCCTATGGCCTTGCTACCATGCTCTCTGCCATGATAGTCATAAACTCTAATCATCTGACACTTTAAGCCCCCCCACACACACACACAAATACCTATTTCTTTTGTAAGTTGTCTTGGTCATAGTATCTCATCACAGCAGAAGACAAATAATTAGGACATATCCGTGTCATATTCTTTGTTCTCATTTATTCCCTCGCCATTCTCCTCTACCCATGATCTCCAGATCTTGGCTGATTCTTTCCTTCTCCTAGTTATTCCTTTTATGCTTTCTTAAACATATATTGACCTGTATATTCAAGCATATTATGTGAATCCATCTCAAAGGCACATGCATAGGTATACAGTCCCTTAGCGAAATGAATATTCTGTTATGTAGAACCACTTTGTGTTACAGCTTGACTCCAACGCTAATTTCAAGGTCTTCTTAAAGCAGTTGGAACAATAGTCACAACATCAAATTCTTTGTACTTTTTTTTTTCCAAATTCCATTATGGTTGTTTATTTTTCTTCTAGACAAACCAAGGTTGTCTAAGATTGATACTTTAAGTCACGTAATATGCAAATGTATTTATGCAGCATTCAAAGATATTCTGGAACATACATGGGGTTATTTGTGTTTGCTGAATTTGCTTTGTTAGATTACAGGTTTTTCTAGCTACATGTCAGCCATTCAAAATGCTACTTTTTTTTTTCTCAGTTCCTTACAAGGTGTGAACTTGCCACAGATTTAATGATGTGACTGAAGTCTCCAGCACATCACTCTTTCACGTTCTGGTTTCTCATTTTTAAAATTATTCTAGTGTTTCTCGTGCTTGAATCACTTATTGGGGAAAAGGAACCATGCATGGAAACATTTTCTTAGCTATTCCAGGTCAGTGTCTTTCTAAAAACGATGCTGCTTATTTCTCTAAATTAGAAACTGGGTCTCAAATTCCTCTGCTTTTCAGACCTTCTCCCACTGACATCTTGGCGAAATAAGTTGATAAATGAGAAATACATAGTTACAACGCTTAGTCAAATAAATTATGTGTGTGTCCTAAAAATTTTCAGAATAAAACACACAAAGGCTGCAATGAACAGGTAAGCAGAAACCCTATGTGTCAAAGTTCTTTGCTAGGACTCAGTTCTCAACATCTACCAAAATAGCCCTGTCTACAGAGCCATATTGTACACTGCTGTGCTAGTAACTCCTTGATTTTTAGTATAAATGTGCATTCCTGGGGCTGCCTCTACTTTGTAGAATTATATTTTAAGCTTCTCTGCAAATAAAGTCTCTTGTAGAAAAGTGAAGGAAGCAGAAAGACCACTACCTTAGTGGTTGCAAATATACTATCTAGGTAATTCCTAAGACACTGTCATATACTACTTTAATGTACAAGATTTTAAGATGATATCTGTTACAGGCAGGTTTTTCCCGGCGTTTTTCCCACCGGCTGCCTGACCCACTCTTTGTTCCTCCCCGCCCGCTGGCCACCTGGTCCCACCACCACATGGGCCCCAATAACATTCTGAGACTCTGTATATGATACAATCCTGTTGGCCAGTTACCATTATTGTTTATGGGCTAGCTCTGTCTTAATTATTAACCCATTTCTACTTATCTAAGTATTTCCACGTGGTCATCTTATTGGGGAGCTGAGCCAGCATCTTCCTTCCTCCCTGGTCTACATCTTGACTCCTCCCAATTACTTCGGCCTTCCTCCGAGTTTCTTAGTCCCGCCTATCTTGCTTTTCCATTGGCCCAACAGTGCTTTATTGTTTAACCAGTATGAGAAACATATTTACAGAATAACATCTCCCATCAGATATCCATGAGTTGTCTGCTACTACTCTAGCACCAACCCACCTCCTGCTGCCACCACAATCATAGACTCTAACCCTCTGAAACTCTTAACCTAATAATTAACTCTTCTATGTATAGTCTTGGTCAGGTGTCTGATCACAGGAAAAAATAATGTATTTTCTTTTCATTTTATGCTGTGAAAATTTTTCTGCCAATTTAACATTCATTTTCCTTTCATTGTCTTTAATGTATCACTACATGCTTCCAGACATTCCCAAAATGATGTATAAATAAAAATGAATAATTTGAGTGTCTTTACAAATTATCCCTGTAGAGATATTGTTTTCTAAATTAGTTGAGTTACCAATTAACAATGATTTTACTTGTAAAAAGATTAGGTTTCAAATCATAACCTCAAAATTGGCTACTTCATTGTCAATAATATGTATATGACTTTAGTTACACATGACAATGATTTTGTGTTTACTTTTGTGGTTCAAATCATAAAATAATATTAATTATCAGCCACTTCTAACTGTAACTGAAAAGATTAAAAACTTTAGGGAAAAAATCTTTGAAAACAGCTAAGCATTACAAAAAATATGTTCATAGAGATCTGGGGATGTAGCTTGGTTGCCGAGGATTTTTATAGAATTCAAGTGACCTGAGGCTTGATCTTCAATACTCCAAGACATAAGTATATTATAAATCCAACTATTGGTAAAAGTCATTAAATCATTATATTTACCACTATCTATTCTTTATCTGTAAGATAGGAATTATAAGATAAAGCAAAGTTCTTAACCATTCCCCATGCTGACTAACCAAAAAGCACAGGCAAAATTAGTAACTAAACAATGAACACTTAAAAAAAGGATGAGAAGTAAACTCACAACCAAAATTTCCTTATAGTGAAAGCAGTAAATAATATGATATGATACAATTCTTACTATTTTAATTATGACATGAATATTCAGTGTCCGAATTTCAGGGTATTCATCCAATCAGAAAAATAGTGATGACAAAAGAGATGAGCATTTGGCATCATTCAAATCAAGTAGACAGGAAGCCAGCATTCATGCAAACTCCCAGGCTTACAATGATTAAAGAAGGCTAGTCATTACAACTGATGGTTAATTGATGAGAAAGAAAACACAGAAGGAATGTTTTTAATGCTTCATTTCTACTTTTATTTAGGTATGTGTGTGTATCTATGTGTATGTACTCCGTAGCTGCATCGGTACCTGTGGACGCATCTCAACTGGATAACAAATGATTGTTGAGTGGCTCAGCGTGGGTGTTTGACACCCTACCCAGGTCCTCCAAACAAGCAACAATTGTTCATACGCACTGGGTAATCTCTCCAACCCCAGGAGTGTCTTTGTGTTTCTAAAGTAAATATGACACAGATATATATATATATATAATCTTTGTTGGAGAAACCAAAGGCAAATTTTGTATTTGGTTATACAATCATGCAATAATGGTCTCAAGATTATCTTTAACCCTTATTAAACACATTGTTAAAATTGAAACTAGTACTTGCAAACTTTAAGATGAGATCAAAGACAAAATTAGTAGGCAAAGTTAGTAATAAGAATTTCATTAATTTTCATTGTGTTCCTTGTCACTAGTAAGATTACTGTTCATTAGGTGAGAAATTAATATGAGAAGTATGCAAGGCTACAAAATTAAAACTGTCATAGTTCGATGCCCAAAATGTGGTGACAACATTACTCTTCCAAATCAGGCATTTAGTTATTGGTCTATAGAAGAGAAATTTTCCTAAAAAAATATAATAATTGAAGCATGATGGAAGTTAGAAGTTAAGTGGTAGGAAAGATGAAATTAGGAGGAAGCACCCAAGCAGATGGCTCACTGGAATGCTAGTAAGCCTGGATGCAGGGGACAAGACGATGAAAGAAAAATAAAGTAGGATCAGTTTGGGAGGCCTTATTTATAAACTTTATCAAACTCTTTTGTAGGTTTTAAGAAAAAAGGTGTCATATCCAACCTCGCATTTCATAAACAATGGACTGTAGTAGGAAGGTGAGATTTAATTTGGGCATGAGGAGAAAGAACTGGGTATGACTGTAGCAAGCAAGGGCTTATACAGTCTTCAGTAAGCCTGTATAGATGGAGAAACTGACTTGTGAAATATTTAGGAGGTACAATTAATTCACAGTGTGAAACTATAGAGGGTAAAGTAAGACTGTGATATCATAAGCACTTGGTGCATATGTCCGTGGTTATGTGTTGCCTTGGTCACAGCAATGAAATAGAATAGTAGCTAAAAAACAATCTGTTATCAAAGGTGTATTGAAATAGGAACAGTGGACACTAAGGATAAATATATTTGACATCAAAGGAAAGATGGCCAACTGACTGATGATGCTAATGATGTAGTAGAAGTTTGAGTTGAGAGTGGCCTAGGCCTTCATCATTGATAAAAAGTAGGATAAGTACCAATGGCAGCAGGGTGATAGGGATGTAAAAATAGTTCATGGGTTGGGGGGTCAGTGAGATGAGCTTTCATGAAAATGGATTCTCAAAGCAGTAAGGAAGAGGAAAATGAAGAATAGCACAAATAAGAATCATGGGGATATGTTGTTCCAGGAGATGTAAAGCGACGATGACCTTTGAATTCTTTAGATTTTAGATCTCAGGACAGAATATTCATACATCAGAGACACCTTTGAATATCTCACTTTTCAGTGGTGTTATTCCATTTCTCCAGCTAACACACACACACACACACACACACACACACACAGAGAGAGAGAGAGAGAGAGAGAGAGAGAGAGAGAGAGAGAGAGAGAGAGAGAGAGAGAGAGAGAGAGAGAGAGAGAGAGAGAGAGAGAGAGAGAGAGAGAGAGAGAAGAGAGAAAGATATCTATTTTGATAGTTTTTATCATTAAGAAGCAAAGAAGTCAATCACGGATGCTTTCTAGTAGGCTCTTGGACAGAGAAAGGAAGTGTAATTAAGATGTTGAATAATTTACTGACGTCTGTCCTCCAGAGTGTATCTACTTTCACTGATGTTGCTATTTCCAGATCCTCTTTTCAAGCCAGTGGTATTTTTTTCATGAGTTGTGATATTCATTTGAAACCTGAATCATTCTCTGAGATTCAACTCTAAAATGGAAAGTAGGGCTTTTCCCTCCACCCAGCACTCGCTTGAAAGAACTAGAGCAGCTTTGTCAACTGCTTTTAAGAATCAAGGGGAGCAAGGCAAAGGACTTGCTTAAGAATGATGTAATCAACGTTTTTAAGGGCACTAGTCACCTGGTTTACCCTGTAAAAAGCTCAATGCTGGATTTCTAAGCCCCAGAAGAAAACACTGCTTAGATGCTCAAGATGACCTTGCTAACAGTGTCTAATAAGCACCATGTGATCATAACATGACTCATGGTTAGGATCTAAAGTAAGTGCAAATTAAATCTGAAGCAAAATATTTACAAATAAATTCTAATTTGGAAAATTCTGCTAATTAACTTATCATTTGCCTTCATGTTGTTTTTAATGTATTTGAATACCAGCTCCTATTTCTTCCTAATATTACCCTGTCTGCTCACTTTACTTTTGCCTTTGCTTTAATAATACAGTGCTTACTTGCTGCCTAAGTATATGCAACCCCAACTTGGTCTTTATTGGTGCTAAATACTCTCTGAATTATATAGCTAGTTTTTACATTACTGTGGCAAAATGTCTGACAAAACAACTTAAAAAAAAAACATTAAGGTTGAGAGTGTAGTCCTTTTGGCAGCGAAGTCATCATGACAGAAATATAAGGTAGTCAGTTACATCTGCCACCAAGGAACAGACAGAGTTGAATGCTGCTGCTATTCTCTTGTTCAGTTTATTCAGTGTATGGGCCTTAGCCCATGTAATGGTGTTCCTCATATTCTGGGAAGGCTGAACCACTAACTTAAGCCTTTCTGGAGATGATCTCACAGACATAGACATTCCATGGTGATTCTAAATCCAGCCAGAGGCAATCAAAATTACCCATCATGCTCGTGCAACCCCAGAATCAAGTACAAGAAAATGTTTATTCTCATCTCACCATTAATTTTTCAAGCTGTGATAGGCAGAATAACATCCCTAGCATTTAAAAAAATGTGTTTGGTAATCCTAATCTAAAAATTTGTATATTATTTGGGAAAGAAGAATTAAGGTTGAAAATAGAATTCATCTCCCAACCAGGTTATTTGAACAGAGAGAGATTGTCCCAGATTTAGTAGTTGGAGCCATATTACAACAAGCTTTCATAAAAGTGGAAAATAGAGGCATAGTTGGGTTAAGACATTCATACCCTGCTCACTCTGAGGAAGGCCCTTTGCTCTAATTAATGCAAGTGACCTCCAGCTGTAAAAGGCTAGGAACAGTTATCTTTTGGATGACTGAAAAGAAAAACAGCCCATGACAAATATCCAACAACATTATCTAAATGTATTTTTATAAAGCCTTCTTAATTAGTAATTGACCTGGCAAAAAGATACACAAGCTAGCAGAAGAAAAAAAAATGATTTTTAACATGCTTCTACATTTGAAGCATACAAAATGGCATACATTGTAAAACTGAATTTTGAACCATTCAAACTAATATAACTTGCAGTTATCACATATAGGAGTACTATTCCAAAAGTAAAAGGCAAAGAGAAATAGACTTTCATTCTTTGTACTTAGTTACAGATGTAAAATGTGAGAAAGTGGGGAAAATGCTCCGTGCCCTTCTAGAATGTTGATTACTTGGATACTTTTCATTTATTTCTGAGCAAGTAGAAAGGTTTGGTGCCCAGAGATGGTACTTTGGGAGTAAGTGAATAGTGACTCGGTTCTTTAATGATTATAGAAACTCTGGTATATTGTAGATTTTTCACATCTTTGGACAAAGTGGTAAAATCTTGTAGCATCCTTGAGTATGAAACATGGGTAGGGTTTATTGTTTTCCTAGCAGTCAGGCAGAGACACAGCCTAGTGTTGGGTAGTGGGATATTCACTTTGTCTGCTTCTGTGGCACTGACCACACCCATTGGAGGTGGAGCCAGGGGCGGAAGTGACCTGTGGAACTAGGTCTGAGGAGGAGCCAGGGAACGCTCACTTGTTGGTGGTACATGGAGAGAAGAGCATCCCGTTCCAACTGCTGGTGTTCATCTGTCTATGTTGTGAGTTATTGCTCCCTGAATAAACATCTATTCGGCCTATTTGTTTATCCTGATCCTTATTGAACCGTGATAGTGTTGACCACAGAGGCCTTTAGGGTTCCCTTATCATTTAGGGAACTCCACTCAGGTAAAGCTGGATCCTTGGTTTCCCTGTAGAAAAGAATTTCATGATGAGCTGATGTGAAACAGTTTATTAGAGAAGTTTTTTTTTTAAATGTGTATATGTTTGTGCATGTGAGTGTAGGTGCCCAATAAGTCAAGGAGGGTGGTTTAGAACCCTGAAGCTAGAATTACAGGTATTTTTAAACCACCTGGTATGGGCATGAGGAACAAAATTTGGGTACTCTTGGATACCAGAAAGTGCTCTCAAGTACTGAGCCATCTCTCCATCCTATAAAAGAATATTAGTATAAATTTAAGCACAGGAATTTAAAAAAAAAAAAAGCGAACGTAGTATACACCCAAGAATATGGGTATGGCCTTCTCAAGGAAAAGTCATATTAATTGCCTTAGCAACAGCCATTTTGAAGTCTTTCAAGTTATAGGAAGGCCCTGGATAAGTCATCGATGGGATTATAACCCGACAATAAAACTGTGATCTCAAAGGCTGCATTGTAAGTATTGTTTCTTGGGAGACCACGAGAAAACTACAGACTTAAAGCTTGGAAGGGAGGAGAGACATAGGCACTAGGTCTAAACATAGTTCCTTGTCACTTAAACATTCTTCTTTGAAAGCATGTCTATGTAAAAATAAATGTCTCTGTGCAGGCAAACTTTATAGCAAATGGTAACTGTGCTATGATTTTTTCCTCTCAGTTGGCAAGAGGATTCATTCAACTACATGTAAGAGTTCAGAGTTTCTTTCTATCCCATGTGCCCCATTGTGAAAAAGTCTCCCACTAATATTAAGAAACACAAACTAAAATAGAAATTGCAATAATCATTATTACTTATTAATTACCTCCACCAATGATAGAATACTTTCCTCATACTAATGTTGAATCAGAAAAGCTGTAGAAATAATTTCCTCCCAGAAAATTATACTGCAACTTGATATGCCATGTTTTGTTGATAGTCATGGGAAACCTGCCCTTTCCTAAACAGAAACAGGGGAGAAGTGGATTGGGGAAGATGGGAACAAAAAGGAGTAAGGGGGAAAACTGAGAGGAGTGGAAGAAGGGGAAACTTTGGGTAGCATGTAAAATAAACAAATAATTAAGTATATTTCTATTAAAAAAGGTCCCTAGTGCAATGAGTTGTAAATAAAATGACTTGAACCCATGGTAAAACAAAAAAAAATCAGCTTCCCAATTGTTTATTCACATAACTGATTGGCAGACAAATTGGTGACATTATAATAATCTTATTTAAGTTATTTAGTGGGAGGGCCATATGCATGTTATGTTGGGAATACTGAGATCTGATTACGAGCTTGGGTGTCAGACATCACCTTCCAACCTGTTTAAGACGATGTCTGCCTCTTCTTGTCCACACTTTGAACACCAGTCTATCTGGCAAACAGCCTCTATGGGTTCCTTTGTCTGCCTTCCATGTCACTTTGGGAGCGCTGGGACCCTAAATGTGCACTACGTAGCCTGGCTGTTAAAGAGGTTCTGAAAATTCAGACTCAGCTTCTCGTGCTTGCATGGCATGTGCTTTACACACACAGCCATCTTCCCAGCCTTGGAATTTAAATAATCTTGATCACGAGAATATTATATTATCTTTGAAAGGTCATGTACTTGAAGAAAATTTGCAATGCCTGATCTATGGCACAGAGGACTATGAAACAGATTTGCCTGGGGTCACTTGTTTTTACTGTAAGGTCATGGCAATTTGCTGACTGGCACTTCTATACATTTTCCATGGTCTTTAAGCCAGAAAATATTTAAAGAAATGATTAAACAATGAAGAACAACTTTAATTTATATTCCCATCACTAAGCAATATATAAGAAAACTACTACTTCTATTAATTTTGTTCCAACAATGTAAGTCTGAAGAAAAAGCCATAAACACTATCTTTAAGTATTGCTTACATCTTCTCTACGATCTAATCTAGTCTTTGCCTGAACAAGAATGTTGGTTGCTATTTTGGTCTGTTGATTGCCATACAAAAGACAACAATCTGGGAGACAAAATCCTTGCTGATTTCTCAAGCAAGCCAACTACAGATTTTTTTCACTAGTCTTTTGAAGTTATGAAGAAACAGTTAAGGAATCTAAAGTACCAATCTTGTGAAGGAAACAGCTTTCTAATCTGTTTTGCTCTGTTATACAGCCTGAACCGTTTGAAGGAGCACCTGTGAAACAGTGAGCAAAGAATAAACGTTCTTCCCCAATTAGAGCATCACACATTTGGTACTCCTTGCAGAAGACAGTACTTTGTCTTTTAAATCATTGAAAAATCCCAGTGGAGATTCATGATATCATATTCTATGTCAATGAAATGTATCACTGATTTAAAATTACATTTATAATACTTTTAATATAGCTAGATACAATGCACATATCTGAAACTCCCAGAATTTGAGGCAATATCAGTTGTCAGCCTGGACTGTAGCAGAATCCTATCTCTAAAATGTCCAACATGGTACACACCTTTCATCTTAGCACTTAGGAGAGAGAACAGGTAGATAGATCCCTGTGAATTGGAACCAGGTTGATCTACAAAGTGAATTCTAAGCCAGCAAGGGCTACATGGTAAGATACTGTCTCAAAAGTAAAACCAAGCAAAATGCATGCTTGCACAAATATCCACACACATACAATGTGTGTATAATAGTTTCTAAAAGTTTATAATTCTCTTTCAACATATGTCAGGTATTTGAAATATAATATTTAGAATACTTAAACCAATTCATATTCAACTGTTTCTATATTTTACCTTTAAGACACTTTCATTTACAAAAGCAAAAGCTTTAAACTTTTTTTTAAGCACACTTTGAATACAAGGAAAACATTTAGATGTATGCCTGCCATCCTCCCCACACACCAGTACACCCATGCCAGGAAAATGAAAGAGCCCATTTTTTAGTGGATATTGTTATTTTTTTAAACAAAATGACATAACTCAAAGCATCTGGCCCTTCGTGTTGTGTTCTGTCTCAAAATAAAGATATTAGGACATGAGAAAAATGTCAAATTGAAAATTGGTCCTTTGAAAAATATGTGATGAGGAATTAGTATTTCTGTTATTGTACCCAATGCACAACTAATGGTAGCACTGTTCAAAAGTCATGAAACTCATATATTAGTATTTATACCATAATCTCTCACTCACACATAGATAACAGAGATGGGACATGAACTATTTCATTCATTGCTTAAAACTTTTAGTACATTTAATTATTTGCTTGGTATCTATGTGGATATGTGTGATTCATGTGTGAAGGTCAAGATGGAACTCACTCCCTTAGACTGGGCAGCAAGTTCTTTTACCTGCAAAGCCTTTTGCCACCCTGTTGTTTGTCTTTGGGATTCAAGGTTCTCTTTACAGCACTGATTCACTGAAATTTGTCCTGAAAAACAGGTTGGCCCTGAACTTGTAAGCGATGGTCATACCTCAGCCTATCTTCCAAGTGAAAGATTTCAAGTGGGAGTCACTATGTCTGTGTTTATTATTATTTTCAAATATAAGCCACCATTGAATTTAAATTTCAACCCAAGTTGCATTGTGGTTGACCAATAAATAATAATATAAGTATAAATTTGATACATACAACCTGATGTGTTTGGAAATAAATATACCCATGTGCAGTGTGTGTGTGTGTTTGTGTGTGTGTGTGTGTGTGTGTGTGTGTGAGTGTGAGAGAGAGAGAGAGAGAAAGGGAGAGAGAGAGAGAGAACATACACAATCTACCCTCTCTTAAACTAATCTTTAAATTTATCTTCAAATTTAAGTACCCTCTATCCTAACAGATGTATAATACCATCATGTCATGGTTTCAACTTCAATTCAGAGAAGATGAGTGATGGTGAGAATCCATTGACCATTTTTAATACCTTCTTTGGAGAGATGTTTATTCAATTGTTGAGTTCATTTTTGTAAATGGACAATTTGGTTTGTTCTTTAGTTTTGTTACAGAAGTTTCATATTTTAAACATTGTCTAATATGAACACAAACTCCAAAATTAAATTATTTAATTTTTTATTACATTGAGATGCTTTAAAAATTAATATTGATAATTTTTACTAGTTTGTTTGTATACATGAATATTCTGGATAGGTGCTAAAAATTTTTTGTGCTGATTTCTTCAGTCACAGCTCTGAAACCTTGTTTTATCCTGTTCAGGGGAGCTTTGCATAATAGATACTGTCACTATTCACATTTAGTACTCAGATTGATGGGGTCCAAATTTGAAGTGTATGTGTAGTAATTGGGTCAGGTAAGTGTTATTTTTAAAGAGAGCTGAATGTTATTTTTAAGCCCATTATTTTGACATGCTATTTTGTTTGTTTTTCACTGCTGAAGTTATTATTCAATGCTAAGACAATTGCCAAGAAGCTATTTTGATCTAGGTTTGGATGAATAAGTTTTGAGGACATAGGAAATGAATCTTCTCCCCGAATTTGCCTTATCTATAAATATCATTCATATTCTGATAATGATGAGACCTTTTCATGTAGGTATAGAGTAAGGGAACAGATAGATCTCATTTAGAGAAGGGAAATAGGATAAATATATACAGGTAGATGGGATGGAATCTGGAATGGGAGGATCAAATACAAAAGGGAAGGGGAGAGGGTTAGTGGAAAGGAACATGGGGAGAGATAGCTAATATTAAGGAGTATTTGAAGGTAATAAAGAGACCTAATAGAGTAGAAACCTCCTAAAATATATACATATATGAAAGCAATATAAATTAAATTGCTAAATAATGAAGACAGAAAATCAACTGGCTATCTTTTTTCACCAAATGAAGTCCAATACTGGGTTTGAGTTACATCTAACTCACTTGTTGATCAGAGGGGCCCTATAAGAACCTCCAAACAATCAAGGCTGTTGTCAAGACAATAGGTTACTGTCTGACAGCAAAGTCCATTGCTAAAGACAACAACTACATAGTTCATTGAACATGGAGAGGTAAAGCTGGTGTCTGCATACAGCCTTCACCCCTATGTCTATGTAACTGAAAGGCACTCTGCATGCTGTCAAAGAAAAATGTAAACACCAACTTGGACACAAATGCTTTGATGTTCAGTGGTGTCCTGCCTGCATAATATACTAGTGTGATGTTGGCACAAACCTTGTTGGAGTAACCAACCAAAAAACTGAGTGGGCTTAATCCCCACTCCAGGAGATGGAACCCATACCACCTGACATTCCTTATGTGACCAAGAACCTGAAACTATATAGCCCAGGGATCTATAGCAAACCCTAATAACACTGATCTAAAAATAATAACAAACAAAATAATATAGTGATATTCCTAATGATATTCTGCTGTGCTCACAGGTCAATGCCTTGTTGATCATAGTTCAACCATCATCAGAGAAGCTTCCTCCTGAAGCAGATGGAAACAAATATAGGGATCTACATCTAGACATCATGCAGAGTGAGAGACCTTGGAGGACTCAGCCCTAAATGGGAAGTCTCCATCAAATCACCCCCCTCAGAGCTCAGGGAGCTTCTTGAAAGTAGAGATGGAAAGAATGTAAGATCCGGAAAGGGTGGAAGACACCAAGGAAACAAGGCCTCTAAATCATCACAACCGAAGCTCAAGAGAACTCACAGCATGCACAGGGTCTGCATGGGTGTTCGCCATACCCTCTATATTTTATAGCTTCCAACTTAGTGTTTTTTATGGGATTCCTGAGTGTGTTAATGAGTGGGTCTCTTTTTCTTGTGCCTTCTCTTGGGCACTTTTTCTCCTGCCTGTTTGTCTTATCTAACTGTGATGTGCTCGGTTTCGTTTTTGTTTTATTTTATTGTATTATTTTATTTCATCGTTATCTCTTAGAAGCCTGTTCATTTTCAGAAGCAAAGAAAGGGAGTGGATTCAGATGGGAGTGGAGATAGGAAAGAACCGGGAGGAGTAGAAAGACAAACTATAGTCAGGCTATACTGTGAGAGAAAAGGCATCTTAGTTTCAATGAAAATAAAAGTCAATAGCTACAAGCACAAAAAGTGATTCAGATATGTGTATGTGTTACCTTCTACTGCTATGGTACAATACCGTAACCATGATGAGTTTGGCACTTACAGTTCTAGAAGGATGGAGTCCATCACAGTCATGGTAGAGGCCCCAGGTACAGACACAAAACTGGAGCAGCAGCTGAGCTCTTTCAGTTTGGTCCATGAACAGTAAGCTGAGAGCACGAATACAAGTGGAAGGAGTATTTTGAAATCTCAAGCAGGCTTCCAGTTAACACACCTTCTCCAACAAGGCCACACCCAACCCCTCCCAAACAACTGGGAGCCAAGTATTCAAACGTATGAGCGTGGGGTCATTCTCATTTAAATCATGGTATTTCACTCCCTGGCCTTCGTAGCATTGTGGCCATCATAATGCAGAATGAAGTTAGTCTAAGTTCAAAGTCTCCGTAGATGGAAATAAGTATAGAGACCCACAGCCAGGCATTATGCAGAGTGAGACCTTGAAAAACTCAACCCTAAATAGAGGGGGTGGAGGAAAGCTCCATTGTTGTACATAGGGTTTTTTTTTTTTTGTGAAAAGCAATTTTAGTGATTATTTTGAAAGTAAATATTGTAGGCATTGATTATTTCCTATGGCTGTGGTTATAGAAAGTTGACTTAGCCATTTCTCATGACTTTCTCATGTCATTTTATTTTGTTTTGCCAGATTTTAAGCCACTGGACTCTTAGAGCTGTCTCACTTACATAATGTGCAACCTAGTTTATGCTGTGTGTGTGTGTGTGTGTGTGTGTGTGTGTGTGTTGTGTGTGTGTGTGTGTAGAACATGCATGTAATTGTGATGTAGACACAACACAAAAGCACTTTCTTGCGTTTCCCCCATAACAACCCTTTAAATTCTTCCCCCATGGTGCTGGTTCACAGTAACCCACATTTTACGTTTCCCCTGACATAGCAATGAAAAGTTACATAGCCTCTCTTGCACCAAAATAAGTGTTACAATAAAAATCTTGATGCTCACCTCTATGACATCACACCTGTGCATATTTCTCTCCATTCTGTAGCTGAGCAAGGCTGCAAAGACCATGTACATTTCCTTTCATTAAGAGGAATAAGACAAAACCACAGAACAGCCTTATTCATGTACTTTTCTACACTATGCTCAGAAATAATCTGTCCTAAAATTCATCAATTAGCCAAAATAAACAGAATTGTATTTTCACTTTAATTATAATCTTTAATAAAGAGAACCTCATCATTTTCTTAATAACCATTAATATTTTCCTTTCTGTAAATTTGCTTTTCTGACTAGTAGTCAATAGAGGTTCCTAAGTGTGTGTTTTCATATTTCCTTGATAACTGAGTTTTAGAATTTAAACGTGATCCCTGTAGACTTCAGGTAACACACTATTTGTTAAACTAGACTCCCATTTTAAATAACACCATCATGTATTTCCACACTGCCACATTTACTTGTTCAGCTACATTTACTTGTTCAAATATTTTCCTTTGAAATTATGACAAAATTTTGACTTGGGTGTCAGCTGGGGGCTTTGACAATCTATGGGGCTGTTGGTAGTGGAACCAATATTTATCCCTAGTGCATTAATTGGCTTTTTGGAGCCCATTCCCTATGTAGGGATTCTCTCTCAGCCTAGGTACAGTGGGGAGGGCCTTGGTCCTGCCTCAAATGATGTGACAGACTTTGATGATCCCCCATGGAAAGTCTCAGCCTCTCTGAGGAGTGGGAGGAGATGGAATGGGGAGATGGTAGGGGGAGTAGGAAAATATGAGGAAGAGAGAACTAGGATTAGTATGTAAAATAAGATTGCTTTTAATTTAAGTTTAAATATTTGTTCTAAATTCAACTTGAATTTGATGGTGGCCATAATACCTTCTTTATAAATTGAACTAATTTTCCTAATTCTGTTCCCTGATATTCCATTTTTGTGTGTAAATGCAGGTCTGTTTCCGAGTTTCTAATCTGTGGTCTTATCTATTTCCCTACAAATATTGTGCTGTATTTCTGAATTGCATCCTAACTCTAGTAGTCTCTGATTTTGCTCCTTCTTTTCAAAACTGGCAGAGCTACTTAGGCTAAGAGAAAAGTAACCTCAGTGTCGTGGCCCTTGGAGGAAGAGTTTCTTTTATGAATTGCATAAGAGTAAGGAGTTCAACTGCTGGAATCCATACCCCTTACCAAAGGCTAACCTTCTCCCGTGTGTGGACTGAGCAGAAATGACTTCCTGTGCCTAGGATGCAGGAGGTAAGCCTTCACCCCATAAACCCTCACCACTGTGGTTTTGGACTTCTGCATGTCCAGAACTGTGCCGAAACAAAAATCTGCTGACAAATCCCATCCACTGCATGGTATTCTGCCATAGATGTCCAAAGGTAATAGAATGTGTTTAAAGGAAAGTACAGTTTGAGGCAAATTTTAGCATACACTTAAATTATGAACTTCAATGACATCTATTAAGATCAGATGATGCCATATTCTTACTTACTAGATATTGTACTGAATAATATAGTTTTGTTTTGTTTTGTTGTTTTCAGGCTGTGTCTTTTCCTGTGAGACGCCTTTCTACAATCACCTTTTGACTGGATTTCTGGTTTCAGGTGAAACCAGAAACTATACCACATCTCAGGTGCCATTCACCCATCACATGAATTATTCCTGGGAATAAAAAGGGAATCAGTAAACCTATAGATTTATTGGATGGAATTGCAACTATGCATGTGCCCTACAGGGACATATTAAAATCCCATCACAGAAAAGAGGCTCAAGAACTTAACAGACACACCAGACTGTAGTATAAAGTATAAAAGACCCAGAGACTAATATTGGGGTTCAAGTTTCAAGCTGAAGATCAGAAGAAAAGCAAAGCTACTAGCTCTTCTTACCTCTATGTCAGATTGATAGGCGACCCTGGCTCCATCAAACCTCAGACTGCAATCCCAGACTGCTATGCTCTCCTTAACGTGGCTGGAGAATCCTGAGACCAACCCCTGAAGACCCTTCTACTATCTTTTATACCACTTTAGTATGGGATTAAAGGCATGAGCTCTGTTTCACTTTTAGATTGATTCAATCTCATGTAGCCCTGGTAGGCCTTGAACTCAGAAAGCTCCATCATCTACTTCTGTCTCCAGAGTCCTAGGATTAAAAGTGTGTACCACCACTTCCTGATCTCTATAGCTTGAGGCTGACTTCGCTTTCTGGATCCTCAGGCAAACTTTAATAAATCATAAATAACATATCACCACACAAGACTGAAAAAGGGTGTAACTCCTTCCCCTGACCTCCCCCCTCAAAGTGATGTGACACATAGTGAGATGGCATGACATCTCTCCAACCTATCAACTGATACCTTGTTTGTGGGACAAGGACAAGGACTTGTCATCAGTCCCTGGGGCATCAGCCGGGCTCCAAGCCCTTCTGTTGATACAACCTACTCAACTGCCTGCATGTTCACCCACCTGCCACGTTCACCCATCTGGACCTGACACACCTGTTGTGGATCTATTTTCCAGCCTTCTCTTTTACTTTTATGTCAGCTGAGCTCTTACAGTTTCACTCTCACACCTGGATCCAGAAGCAGATGCCCCTGGTGCTACTCAGGTTCATTATCTTCTACAGACATTCTCTAGGCCCAGTTCTGAAACCCCCTGAAGCAGCCTTTGAAGCTTGCATTCATCTGTAAACTATGTGCATGTGTGCATACGGGGTATATTTACTGTGTGCTGGGTTACAGAAAAGTTCATGCCACTGATTTCAGATGCAATAAAAGGTCCTCCATTTATGTTAGCAAAGCAACCAAGGTAGATGAGATTGTATGTATGACAAGCCAGTGGCAGTGAGAGCACCGAACTTTGTCTGTTTATTGTCGTCCCATGAATACTGACACTGTGGAAGCACTCAAATGTGATACCCTGTGTTCCTGGCACAGTGAACTCACCACAGTCAGATATGAGTTATGAACTAATTTGTGTAGCATTATAAGCATGTTTATTTTCCAGGTTAGATTTGAATTCTGAGCACAAAGGGATTTGCATTTATTGATGTGTTTAATAGAGTTTTAACTTTTCTGTAGTTTTACTGCAATGCCTTGAACTAATTCCTAATTTATTTTTGAGGTTTTATTCATTCTACCAAGTTTATCTTTAGCTAAGAACTTTGCAAAGTGTCTCCCTTTTGTTTGGTGTGTGTGTGTGTGTGTGTGTGTGTGTGTGTGTGTGCTTTATTGTTTTTTTAACTTTCAATAATATTTAAGGTGATTTTTCCTGGGATTTATCAGAGCAAGCAAAAGAAAAACTTACTTTGTTTTCTAATTCTTAGTCTTGAAAGGATGGAAAAATACAGCCTAACTGTCCAATGATGCCAGGAAGCTACAAGTTTAGAAATATTATCTAAAATGCCCTAAAAATATCAAATTCCAGACCCTGTCCTCTGCCAGTAAATAGGCAAGGTCACACTCCTTGCTGTTTACAACAGACAGGCCCTTAGCCTAGTAAGATAACAGAAAATGCGTTAACTAACCACTTATCTGACTTTGTAAACTGCTTGTGAAACCACTGCCCCAGTGTCCTATGTGTGGGCTTTGTTGTATACCCCATAAAATCTCTCTCAATTCTGCCCTCGTGGTCCTCAGTCCTCTACCCCTGCATAGCATATGACTGTGGACCCCAGTGCACTTGAAATAAAAATTCCTCATGCTATTTGCATCAAGACCGCTTCTCGTGAGTGATTTGGGGTATCACCTTTCCTGTGTGGGAGCGTGAAGGTCCACACTCTGTGGGTCTTTCAGTCTCTTCTTTTAAAGCTGGCCAGGACACCATGTTAATAGTGCCAAAGCACATACCTAGCAGTGTGAATCACAGACCATGAAGTAGTTATTTCTGAATGTCCTGGCTTTGTTATTGTAGCTTTTAGGACCTATAGAAGTCCCCCTACCTAAAGCGTCTTATATTTAAAAATAAACCATAACTAGGTATTAATTTTAATCACATCCTTTTCATATGATAATAAGGTTATTGATTTCCTGACACCAGCCTAGAAAATAATCCATTTTCTGATACAGAACAACAATCATATCCCTATAGTCAACTCTAATTGAGAATGATAAACTATTTCAAAGAGTTATTATTTCTGCATGTCATAATTTATATGAGCCTATCATTCTTTTACTTAGTTTTCAAATTACAGTCTCATTAACTTCACAGAAAATAAGTGGAAAACTTCCATTCTGTTTCTACATTCTGCACCAGTTTCTTGACTGTTTGCAAGAACTTATTAATCAAACTTATTTGGTCTGTGGCTTTCCTTTCAGAGCAGGGATGCATGCTAATTACCATTTGAATTTCATTAGCAGGTCATGGCCTGTTCAACTTTTCTATTTTGATATTTTACATATAAAATTCCTGAAATTTTGAACATTTCCTCTTGGGTTCTTAAGACTTGTCTCTACATCGATAGTATTTTTTTTATATATTAAAATCAAGAAAATATCAACAGTCATTTCTTTTTCTTCTACATTTTATGTATCTCTAAGTTGTATCTGTGATCATTTTCCTGGTAATTGCCTGTTTATTATGAACCCTAGAGATGAAGTGTTGTTTGACTCATTGGCTCTTACTTTGTTTTATTATTATTTTTAGTTGATTTCTTCCTTACCTTTCTGTGCCTGGATTTGCCTTATCATTCTGTCTGAAGTCACCTACCTTTTTTAAATGAATGCTTGCTTTGATGGTTTTCTTTTTATTCTTTCTTCTGTGATTAACATACTTAATGGTGTAAATATCTCTACAGAGCTGCTTCTTCACACATTTTAGAATGTAGTATTTTCATAGTAATGAAATACTATTTCATACTAATGAAAATACTAAACATTTTTAAAGTTTGTCTATTGATGTTTTACTTTCACACAAGAGTATTTAATTACTAATACACTTTTTTATGTTCACATGTATTGGAACTTTAGCACTTCTGGTTTGATTAACTTCATTTCACTGTGAAATTCATTTCATCACAGAAGTTAGTCTCTGATATGACTGGTCTATTGTTGAAATCAGGCTACTCCCGTCTTTAAGTTACTCCACAATATATAAGACAGTAGTTTTCGGGCTGCACCTTGCCCTCCAAGGCTTCATTTGACCAAGAGCTTCTGACTTCATGTTGAGAGAGAAGGAAACCCGTGCCCCTGTGTGGAGCTGCCAACTTCAGCTGGGTTCTACTCTTCCATCTCTGCTGAGAGTCTCCTAGCCTGAGAGCAGTGACTTCTTCCCAGAGGCTGGTCTGAGTTTCTGTCAATCAACTAAACTCTGTTAACGATTTCTATCTGTCCATTTGTGAACCTCTGAAGCACCCTATTGGATTAAAGTTCATTTTGTAGACCACTTAGGTGTGTGTATAAATGAATATGTTGACTATATGCTATAAGACATGACAGTTAATAATACCGGAATGGAAGAACAGAGTATATTGGTTCAGGTTCTTAGCCTTTAATCCTGCCATTGGGGTGGGAAGGAGACAGAGACAGCTGAATCTTTGAGAGCTCCAGGCTAGCCAGGACTGCATAGACAAATGAAAAGGCAGAGAGAGAGAGAGAGAGAGAGAGAGAGAGAGAGAGAGAAAATTGAGGTAATTATAGCAACCTACTTTCTTAAACCAAGGGAGGGAGGGAGGGAAGGAGGAAGAGAGGGAGGGAGGGAGGGAGGGGGGAGGGAGAAAGGGCTATGATAGAAGGTTTCCACTTGGCTTTGAGGGCCCAGAGCTAGACTTTGCTTCTCTGAGTATTAATTCATTTTTAATCTGTTCTTTTCAGAGGGTGAATAAGAGACTTTCAAACTTACTTTTCTGCTTTGAATTGTTGGTATCTCCCCACACTTCTCATAGAAACAGTACCATTGTGTTGACTGGATCCTAAGCATATGTTTAAGGTCCATGTATCACTTAGTGATGGATGTGTTTCAGTGATGTTGACCAAAGTAATGACTAGGATGAAATACTCAGAGATGAAAATCACATTTTAATAGGACTACTTTCATGAGACTGAGCTGGCCGCTACCCCGGAAATGTCCTGACCCCCAAAGTGATAAGCCTTATATGTTGCTGTGTCCTATAGGTGACTGTTGTTCCTTCCTGTAACCTGCACACTCCAACATGCTCTAACTCATCACCTAAGGGAGTATTGTGCATACAGTGTTCAGTCTGGTCCTCCAGCCTTGTAACACGTGACATGACTGACATGACTTACCCGAGGATGCAGAGCTTCTGCTTCAGGATTACCCCACTATTAATACCTGTACATTCACTCTGAGCAGAGCAAACCTCAGGTCATGAGTGGATCAGTTATACCCCTCCCTCCATTCCAGCACCCTCCTCTGCTTCCCAGCTGCCCAGAGATTGCCTCAGAGGATGACTTCCTCAGAAATGTCAGGTTCACGATTTTGCCATTCACCCTCTCAACACACCTTACTCATGTTCCCTTCTCATGGTGCGTGGTGAGTGACTTCCTGCTAATTGGATTTGAGAGGATGTTTTAATGAATAATGGGTTATTTTGCCTTTCCTCTTGAAGGGTATTCAAATAATTATCAGCAACCTACAATGCTTAACTCAAGGGGATGAAATATGTGGTAATTTTCAGCCCTGTGGCAAGGATAGGGGAGAAATGTCTTTGAATCACAGTGTGTGGGGGTGGCAGGATTCTGGTTTAAGATGAGCTGAATCACTCTGTGTGGGCAGACCTGCCCACACTGCCCCCTGACAGGTGACAATGCTCTGTGAGTAGTCAACCTAAAGTTACAGGTGCTCAGAAGCCTAAAATGTTCGACCTAGTCTAGACCCTACAACATCCCTCTTCCTTTCACTCAGTTCCCAACACTCCAGTATGGTATGGTATCTGCATCCTCTGCTACTACTCCCTAATTTGTTTCTTAGTAAGGAATTTTCTGAAGATTCCATATGGCATAGCACCCACACGTCAATGCCTTGTTCCTGTCTGTCTGTCTGTCTATCTGTCTGTCTTTCTGTTTCTTACTGAAACAATGTCTCACATAGCTCAAGATGGCCTTGAAATCACTATATAGTGAAAGATGGTCTTGAATTTCTTATCCTGACCCTCTTTTCCCAGAGCTGAGATTACATATGTGAGCTACCACACCTGCTGTTTTTGACACTAGGTATTGTACTCAGGCATCTCACCAACAAAGCCACATCCACAGCCTTTTTTACTTACTCCATACACCTAATCACTTTCTAGAAGCATTTTTCTCATAAACTTTATGTCTTTCTCTGGTACAGCATATATTTCAGTCAGCAAGGAATTTATTTAGTTTGTTAAAGCACTATGTTTAGGAAAGTAATTTGAGTTCAATAATTATTTACTAATGAATGAATCAGTACAGACTTCATGCACAGTGTATATTATAAAAGAAATCATATAATTCTGAAATAGTGCTAAATCAACTTGAATGACAAACTGTGAAAATTCCTTAAAGTTTGTAATGTGTTATATAAACGAAGAATACTAATTCTCTATAATTGTCATTCATAACTGCAACTTCATAAACTATTATATACATCTGAGATGGTTTAATTTGCTCTTATTTCTTTTGCTCAATATCTTTAGCTATCAGGGAAATGCAAACGAAAATAACTTTGAGATACCATCTTAATCCTGCCAGAATGGCTAAAATTAGAAACACCAATGACAACTTACACTGGAGAGGATGTGGAGAAAGAGGAACACTCCTCCACTGCTGGTGGGAGTGCAAACTTGTACAGCCATTTTGGAGATCAGTATGGCAGTTCCTCAGGAAAATGGGAGTCAGTCTACCACGGTACCCGGCAATACCCCTCTTAAGCATATACCCAAATGATCCACATTCATGCAACAAAGACATCTGTTCAACTATGTTCATAGCAGCATTATTTGTAATAGCAAGAAACTGGAAGCAACCTAGATGTCCCTCAACTGAAGAATAGATAAAGATGTGGCACATTTACACAATAGAATACTACTCTACAGAATAAAAAATGGAATCTTGAAATTCACAGTCAAGTCCATGGAACTAGAAGAAACCATCCTGAATGAGATAATCCAGTCACAAAAAGAGGAACATGGTATGTACTCTCTCATATATGGATTTTAGACATAGAGCAAAGGATCATCAGCCTATAATTCACACCACCAGAGAAACTAGGATGCAAGGAGGACTGTAAGAGATTCATATAAGGTCCTTCACAGAAGGAGAAAGAGACAAGATCTCCTGAGCATATGGGGAGTGGGAGTTGAGTGGAGAGGGAACTAAGAGAAAGAGAAGGAGAGGAGAAGAAAGCATGTGGGACTAGGAAGATTGAGTCAGAGGAGGAATCGACGAGAGAGAGAGAGAGAGAGAGAGAGAGAGAGAGAGAGAGAGAGAGAGAGAGAGAGAGAGAGAGAGAACATAAAAGAGGGGTCCATTATAGGTTTGAAGAGAAAACTGAACCTAGAGATATGCCCAGAGACCTATAAAACTGACCCCAACAGTGGAAAGGCTACCATAAATGCCCTTCCCTGATAATGAGATCGACAACTAACTTATCCACCATCATAGAGCCCTCATCTAGTAGCTGATAGAAAAAGAAGCAGACACCTACAACTAAACACGGAGCCGAACTGGAATCCAGATGCAGAGAGGGAGGACAAGACCAGGCTACAGAAACACATAGAGACAGCAGACCTGAACAAAGAGGAGCTAACAGGCCCCCAGACTGATAGCTGGGAATCCAGCATGGGACTGACTCAGACCCCCTGAATATGGGTCTCAGCTAGAAGGCCTGGGCAGTCTAAGTGGAACCAGGATGTATCCCTGGTGCACAAAATGACTTTGGGGGCACATCCCCCATAGAGGGATTCTCCCTTAACCTAGAGACAGGAGAAAAGGCCAATCCTTGTTCTAAATGAGTGACAGATTTAGATGACTCCTCCTGGAAGCCATCACTGTACATGTGGTCATCCTTAAGGGTAATATAAAAGAGGAAGAAGTGAAGAGAGGGAAATAGAAGCTGACACTTGATGTGTTTTTTTTTGTTTTTTGTTTTTTTGTTTTTTTTTTTTTTGTATTGACATGCCAAATTACACTGTGACAACCTAACTTCTCTAGAAATACGTATCTCATTGGCAATCAGAAAGGAAATTCTAAATTCTGAAGTCTGTGGCAGTTCCTATCAGTCAACCTAATGACAAATGTACTTGAGGCATTTGGGATGAAGATGGGAAAGAATAAATTCCCACATTTCAAATGTTAAGCTTGTACTCGAAAACGATAATTGCAGGAAAAACCGAAACTTGGTTTGGAAACAAATCTTATCTGAGAAATAAAAGCGAAGTCTCGTTCCGTTTTTTGTGAGCCACCTGAAGCTTCACTCGATTCAGACTCTACACTACTTCCATATAAAGTACAATCCAGAGCAGTGGTTCTCACCATTCTAATGCTGCGACCCTTTAACACAGTTCCTTATGTTGTGGTGACCCCCCAACCATAGAATTATTTCATTTCTACTTCATAACTGTTACTTTGCTACTGTTATGAATAATAATATAAACATTTGATATGCAAGCCATCAATCTCCCTAATGCTGCAACCCTTGAACATAGTGTTTCCTGTTGTGGTGATCCTCCCTCCCAACCATTAAATTATTTTCATTGCTGCTTCATAACTCTTATTTTGCTACTTTTATGAATAGCAATGTAAATATCCGAAAGGTGCCTTCCAAAGGGTTGTGATTTACAGGTTGAGAACCCCTGGTCTAGTGAAATCTTTTCATCTGTTCAGACATAAGTGAAGCACATTTGTGAAAATATTATAAATCCTGCCTTATTTATTTCTCCCAAAAGCAGTAGTACGAAATTCAACTAACAGAACTCAAAGTGTAATTTTTAAAGGGGGGGTTAAGAGAGAAAGATGCTGTGTGTCAGAGTTCATGAGGAGAGGTTTTTAATTAGAAGAAGGGGATCTTAAAGGGGGAAAGGTGAGGGGGCAGACTGGCCTCTGGAGACAGGAGCAGCAAAAAAGAAGAGATCAGAAAGAAAAAGAGGAGGCGAACAGAGGAGAGACAGGCAGAGAAGTAGAGAAACAGAGGGAAGAAAGGACAGAGAGAGAGAGACAGAGAGACAGAGAGAGACAGAGAGACAGAGAGAGGAGGTGGGCAATGCCCTTTAAAAGTGAACGTAGTGAATGTGCACAGGTGGTGCTCATAGTGAGCACCTGAGGGTGTATCCTGTCAGAACCCCAGGGACAGGCCAGGGCAGAGATGCCTGAACACGGTAGATTATGACCTCCATTTACTCCACATATTCGGCTACTACACTCCCTCGTATTCCTTCCTAGCTCTCTTTATTCTTTATTCCTTTGCTGCTTCTCACAGTCCCCTTTTCCCTGTCATTGAGGAAGTGACTGAGGTAACAGTCTTATGTTCCCTCTCTTTCGTACCCCCACCCTGCCCTCTTTGATGATCTCACCCATCTGGATAGTTTTAAAGGTGTTTAGGATGCTAACAATATCAAAGTTAATGTTTCCCAACATAGATTTCCTAAATAATCTGCAGGTTCATGTATCTACCTCATGCCTGAACCCTCCATCTGTGTATTTAATGGGAGGTGTTTGTATATGATTCATGAATACAGAAATCTTATCAAGTCTTTAAATAAACAGATTCTACCAATTCCTACTTATTTTCATAAAACATAGTTATCCATATCCCAGAAGACTTAGTCTACCAGCAACAAAAGTAATTTGGATGTATATCCATGTTTACTAGAGAATAAATTTAAAATGAGATTTTTTTTTAATCTTTAAAGACATTTTAGAATGTGCTTAAAGACCCATCCTAAATTGTTGCATGGAATACACCACAAATAAAATCAATTGCAAGAAAAAGTTACAAGTTGCTAAACCATAAGAATTGTTTGTAAAATAAAATTGATGATAACATAATAATTGCAATCACATGAGTTTATTTGTTGAGAGGAATTTCTGAGCACATTACTACACTAAATATGTCACTTATATCATCTTATTTAAATATGGTTGCACTATAAGGTACTACTAGTTTCACCACTATACCAATTTTTATAAAATCAAATTGCTTTCCTGAAGTTAAAGAGCTAATAAAGAATCTCAATGTAAGCTTACTTTGACACTAAAACTTTTTTTTTCCCATGGTTAAACCAAGCAAAGCATGGCAAGAAGCAATTACTTGAGTTATCTGAGAGAGGAAGTCCCAAGGGAGATCAGGAATGTGATTTCTGGCCCTAGGAATGAATTCTGATATTGCTCCCAAAAAATGTTAAGGAAATTTATCAGACATTTCTGAAACAGTAACCATAGTATCAGTTGCAAAATGAATTACGTTGCACTGGAATTAATGGTGCAACATAAAAGGGAGATCAAGAATTCCAAAAACAGTCCTGGAGATGCAGTAGGGGCGGGGGGTAAAGTCAAGAATGCATTCACACTTGACCCTAGATAGGTAAAATCCACATCATCAAATGCTTTGGGAGGGTAAGATTTTAAAAGTTTTTGTAATTGTTTTTCCTCTGAAGTTTAGCGACAAACAGCTAGGGACAACACAGTAATATATAAAATTCAGAACAGTCAGTCTGAGTAACTAACTGCTCACTTTAACAAATATTTATTAAACATCTTCTGTGACCCTGGAAGAATATCAAGCATGGGGGATGGAGTGAGACTCGCCTGCCAGGGAAACTGGAGAAAAAGCCTGACCACTTAGATCATTTCATCAAGTTTCACTACAGTAGAGTAAAAACTAAATAAAAGGTAAAGCTGCATCAATGATTTTAGAAAAGGGGGACTGGAATATTAGAAAACATAAGGAAACTGGTTTTTAATGATTCTCACATATTGTTTATGATGTTAAAAAATAGAGCAATGGAGATAAAGATTGGACTTCTAGCAGGAGATAGTAGAAAAGCACCAAATCATCTCTTTTTAAGAAGAAAGAGTCTGGTTGTGGCTAATAACCTAATATATCTACAGCTTCAACTCCCAGTGACATTTTAAAACCTGGTCCACATTCACTGTGCATGACTCCCCCTGGAGACTTTTGCAAGGGAGCTATAGTTATGCTAACTTGATAAGAGAATATGTTTTAAAACTAGTTTTGTGACCTGTATAAGCAGGTCAATGGTACAATATATACCTACTCTGCAGAAACCCCCAGGTTCATTCTGTGGCACCACACATGCACCCACACTGGTGCATAGGACTGAGCATACTCATGGCATATGATCCAGCAGTTTTGATCTTCAGGAGTTACACAAATAAACAGAAAAGTATAGCCACACAAAACTGCACATAAACGTACACACACCCTTGGAATTCAAAACTTGAAATCACCCTATCCCCAGATAAACCAAATAGCACTGTTCCACCACTGTGGAAGTTTGTGGAATTTGGACAATTGATTTGGCACAGATCCGTCTTCCAATGGTTCCTGGGGATTTTTCATCCCATCTGAATAGATATATGCAGCCGCTGGTAGAATTCCTGTATTCATTTCCTGACTTGTAGAGTGGTGAGAAAAATCAAGTGGCAGCCACTATAACAAAGGGCTATGCTCAGTTTTCTATGCACCAAATAGTGAAATGTTCAAAATATGTATTATGTTGTTAATAAATTATGTTATAAATTATATATGTGAAACACCAATTAAGAAAAAGAGGCCATCCATGAATTTGAAAGCAAGAAAGGCAGTGTACATTGAATAGCTTGGAGGAAAAGGAAGAGGGAAATTCTGTAATTGTATTATAAGCTCAAAAAGAGAATGTGGAATATTACTACCATATGTCCATTAGATTAGCACATTTTATCCATGTGAAAGAAAAATGGGTCTTGGGAAATGACAACGAGTTCTTATAAACATAATCAGGCAAGGATTATAATTGATGTTGTTCTCTCAGATTAGTCTTTGTTTGGGCAAAGTAACATATCTGGAACTCAGCTGTTATGTGACAAATGTCCACCCCTGCTCCCATTAGGAACAGTTCACTTTCACATGGTATGGCCAGCAATACGCCTTCACCTCAGGCAGGGTTCGGCCTCCTGGCTCTTCATCATAATTTTGTCATAAACTTACCCACCTTTCTCTTCTGCAAGATAGCACTTCTGTTCCTAACATCAATAGTATTATTCTGATTTGATCTAGTAAACAAGAAGTAGCTACTACACTAGATTTATTGCTAAGGCATTTCTGATTGGGAGAAATAGGAAAACTAACCCTCAAAATTCTCAATTCCAGAGGTGCAGTACTATGGAACACCCTAAGATATTCCTTCCAAGGTGAAATATATCTTGTTACATCTGGTTCCACGAAAAAAGATGAGGCACAGCACTTGTTTAACCTCTGGATTGTAGGGGTAGCATGTAACTAATGTGGATACCTTATTTGTGACCATTTGCTGCATGATCCATAAACCTTCTAGTTTTGTATGGAACCTAGTAAAAGACAAGGCATTAGAAGAGGTTCAGGCCTGTATGCCAGCTACAAAGATAGACAAATTATATAAAAGAGTAGTTCTGATTGTGCTGTAAAGTGTTAGTTACCTTTAAGGATCCTATTTGGAGCCTATCTGTAACCATAAGTAAATTATAGCAAGAACTCTTATGATTTGTGGTGTAAAATGTGCCATATTACATACATGAGTATTATTTTAAGAAACAGATTTTATAATTCTGTTTTGAAGAACACATAAACTAAGCGGATACCTGCATAATATTGTTATGATGCTTAATGTACAATGTCAACCTGATAAGATTTGCAATAACCTAGGAGACAAACCTCTGTATATGACTTGAGGGAAATTCCAGAAGCATTTCCATGAAGAAAGAAGACCTACTCTGGCAATTTTATGTTAGCAAAGAGAAAAGCAAAAGTCAAAACTTAAGTCTACCCCAATGAACTAGGACACCATCCTGTGTATGTGGGTCCTGCTAAATAAATAGCTCCACCAAGAGCTTTCTGGCTACTGAAGTGGTTTGGCAGGCTACCTTACTGTCTGCCTCATGCCTTCTCTACCTTCTCTACAAGGAACTGTATATCTTCTCAAACTATGTGCCAAAATAAACCTTTTCTTCCCTGAGTTAGCTTCATTGGGCAACAAGCAAAATAACAAGTATTGCCATCACATAATTTTGCAACCTGACTTTATTGCATGACTTGGGTGTTGAGACATCAAGCTGTTAATTTGGGAATGCACAGTATTCCACTAAAGAGTAGTGGTGATATATAAAATTTTGGCTCAACGATCACTGAAAGCAAAATATCACATGCAGTAACATAAATGGCAGTGGACTATCACAGTGCTTCTTGTCTCCTAACCGATTCTCATGAGAAATACTCTATTAGTTGTAAGCACAGCAGCAGACTCTGGAGTGATTTACTGATTATTCAGCATCATGTGTTGGCACAGCCTTGGAGTGAACAGCTGTGGCACAGGCATTTTTTTCTAGAACATCTCTAAAATGCAACAATGGATAAAAAATATCTCAGTGGTCAGAAATTGCACAGTCAATAGAATCTTCTTTCTTGGAAGGAACTACAACCAGACATGTAACTGCATGATGATATATGGTGCATGGCCAATTATTTCACTGGGTAATAATAAACTTTGGACTACCATGTTTGGAAAGTTGTGGCAAGGAAATTGATAGTCTTCTGTGAGTGTACGCTATATATTTTGAACCAGGAAATATGTAGATAGTTTTATTGTGTATGGATGCTCACTAAAGAATAACCACAGAAGGAAAATAGTTTTATTATCAGTTGACAGAATGACCTTTTATGACAATATCAGTCTTTGGTGGAGTACTATCTTAAGGTGTGTGACTTTTGTTTATGTTGCATTTGTTCAACTCTATGAAGCTGTGATTCTTTACCTATCTAAAAACACCTGATGATCCTAATAAAGAGCTGAACAGCCAATAGCAAGGCAGGAGCAAGGATGGGTAGAACAGCAGGCAGAGAGAATAAAGATGAGGAGAAACAAAGAGAGACAGCGGCCAGCCACCCAGTGGCCTAGACAGTTATGGAATAAGAAGAAAAGTAAGCTATACAGAAGTAAGAAAGACAAAGACCCAGAGGGAAGAGATAGACTGGATAATTTGAGATAAGAAAAGCTGGCTAGAAACAAGCCAAACTAAAATCCAAGCACTCGTAGCTAAGATAAATCTCCATGTGTGATTTACTTGGGAGCTGGGTGGTGGGTCCCTCAAAAAGACCAAAAAGCCAAAACAGTTATTAAAAAAAGAAAAGAAAAAATAACCAACCACAACATCAGCCTTTTTGCCTAGCAACCAATGCCATTGACTAATGACATTAAGAAAAAAATTTCTATGGTTTTAGATTATAAATCAACACGTTCAACAAGACATATTCCTACTCACCAAGACTGACCTGGCTACAGCCGTTGCTGCAGGCTCACTCTTCCAGTGGCAGAGACCCACACTGAATTGTTGATGCAGCATCATCTCATCAGAAGGGATGGACACACAGCGATCAGGTGATAAGTTGACTGAACAAATCCCATCATCCTTGCTGCAGCGTTTTATTTTTACTGAAACATGCAGGACTCTAAATGCGATTTACCTTTCTTGAATGCACTGTTCTTGCCTATAAACTCCATCTGAGGACTGACAGAATGCCTATTTATGGGCTTGTGACACAGAATTCACTGGTCTTGCCATGACCACAACCATCTAGAAGCAACAGCCATATGGTAGTTGTGAATGACTTCTGGGGTGCTCATTTGTATCGTGTCATGGTGGTGACAAATGCAGGTCTTCTCAGAAGGCTCCATGTGTTCTAAAACAACCCCAAATTTGTTTCTTCTTACCCCCACTACTGGTAGCCCAGTAGAAATATTTGTTTCATCTCCCCTTATGTTCTACTGGAGGAGATATCATATGTCTGTGGAAACCCTGGAGTCTCAAACTACTTTTCAATTCCTTTGAGTTCTTCATTTCCTCTTCATCTAAAGGCAAATAAGAGTATTAGTGTATTAACAAGGGTGACTTGTTGTGATTTTCAAGGGAAGTTATCTGGAACATCTCATAGGGCATCTCATTACTGTATCTGTCTGATGACTAACTTTAATGACAAATATAATTCCTCAGTCCTAAGGGACTGTGGATGTTCTAACTCCTTAAGGAATGAAGGTTTGTGTCACCCTACAATATAAGAAACCACAACTAGCTTGATGAAGGAGCACAGAATAGTGGAGAGGGCAACTCTAATGCCCTATTCCGATTATGTATGGTGACGGGTCTTTTCTCACTCACATGCATGTTCATCCATGTGAATATACGACATGATTTTTTCTTCTCATTTTCATTTTGCATTATGATTCATAGTATCTGCTGACTTTGTGTCATAGTATTTAATTATTATTAATGTTTTAACACAGCATTTAAATGCTGTTACTTTTATAGCACAGAATTTGAGTTGTTGGCTATTATGGAGGAAAAGATTCACCACTTGAGAATTTTACCATCTTTCCTACAGAATTATTTAGTACATTTTCAAATGAAACTGGAATATTTTTGTCAGTCACACCAGAATTTGAAGGGTATCTGTGAGGGATTAGGTTCAGAAAACCACCTTCTAGAGACAAAATGCACAAATGCTCCAGTTTCTTATACCAAAAGACATAAGATCTGCATTATCTAAGCACATCTTTCCCTATGTATTAAATAGCCTAGAGATTAATTATTCAGGTAATAGATGTAAATGTTATGTAAGTATCTATGAGAATGTTCTTCAGTAAATCATTGCAAGAAAAGGTATGTGCATATTTAGCAATGAAGCAATTATTTTCCTGAATGCTTTCTTTCCACAGTTGGTTGAATTTTCAGATGTGGAACAAGAGGGAATTCAAGAGTCAATTACATAATGTTAGTCAGAATTACAATCTTCTTGTTATCCTTATTGGAAGGTTAGGTATCACTTAAAGTTTTTCTTCTGAGTTCAAATTGATAAGTTGAACATTTTGGGTTTCTGTTTCTGTTTGGTTTGCTTGGTTTCTGAGTGTTGAGGATCAAAGTCAAGACCCTGTGCATTCTGGATAAGAGCTCTAGAGAAATGGAAGATCCCATGCCCAAGAGGCAGACTTCTAGCTCTAAATTTCATGTATCATTTCACTGGGCCAGTATTCTGACTAAACATTTCTGGATCTGTCTCTGATGGTATTTAAGGGAGAGATTAACATTTAAATCAGTAGGCTGAGTGGAGCAGATTGCCCTCCCCAAGGTGGGTGGGCATGATCCAATCTGTTGAGTGACTGGATGGAATAAAATAGTGGCGAAATGGAGCTTGGTCTTCTGACTTAATGTTAGAGGTGCCTTATGAATCTCCTCATGCCCCTGGACTTGGATTTCTATTACCAGTACTTACTACTAGTTCTGTGGCCTTAGGCTAGATTGAGATTCCATTCTCCATCGATTAGGCCTTCTGGCTTCAACTAGAACTTCAACCGAGTTCTGTTTTCAGGCCTTCTGACTCGCAGTGGAAATCTACCACCACCTCCAGCGTGCAAATACCAGGCTGAGAATTCTGAGCCTCCATAGTTCCATGAGCCAAAGTCCTAAAATAGATATCTTTCTGAACGTGTGTGTGTGTGTGTGTGTGTGTGTGTGTGTGTGTGTGTGTGTGTATTCTTTTGGTCCTCTTTATCTCAAAACAGCTGATGCTGGCAATCTCCCCTAATAAGTAAAGAACATGTGGTACATATAAAGAATGAAATAATAAAAGAAATGAGTTATCAAGTGACCTAGTTTGCTTCTCTGACATTGTGATAAAATATTCACCAAAACCAACTTGGGAAGAGAAAGGGATTATTTCATCTTAATGCTGCCAAGCCACAGCTTCTATGGAAGGAAGCTACAGCAGGAACTCTAGACAGGAACTGGAGCAGAGGCCATGGGTGAATGCTGCTGGCTGGCATGCTGTCCCTGCCTTGCTCAGCCTGCTCTCTTCTACAACCCTCAGAGGCAGTTCCTCCCACAGTGGGCTGGGCCAACCAACGTCAATCATTTATAAAAATAGTGCCCTCACAGTCTAATGTGATGGAGGCATTTCCTGATTTGAGGATCCCTCTTCCTAGATGTCTCTAGCCTGTGTCACAATGACAAAAAAGGTAAGCAGCATATCAAATCATGAAAAGATGTAAAGTGACTTAGTGTATATTAATATGTAAAAGATGCTTCTTCTAAAAACTGAACTTACTGAGAAAAGGATCCTCAGGCTGTGAAGTGGTTCTGTGTGGTATTACAAAGGAACACACAGGGCCCTATTTATTTTTCAGATTGCATAGAATGCACAATGCCTATGATGAACTCTAGTTTGAACCATGGACCCCATGTGATAATGTCCCTGTGTAGACCTAGACTCCCCAACTGAAGCTGATTGACTTTCATGGTGTTGAGGAACATGTGTTCATGCAGGTGAGGAATGAGAAGAACCCTCTACCTTCTGCTGTTGAAGAATAAAAATTCTATTTTTATAATAATGCATGCAAGATTATCTGAATGGTGGTGGCTCTATACATTGGACATATTAATGGAATCTTCAAATCACATATTCTGTCACTAGTCACTTTGACTTGTAACGACAAAATAAATGTTATAAATGGTCCAACCATTTAGTTTTAGAGAGCAATGGAAATATCATATCTCTCAGCAAAAGTAGTTTAAGAAAGAATGAGGTGGAATTTTATACCAATATTAAGCTCACTGAAACCACAGTAGAAGTTATTAATGTACATCTATCATTTAGTAATATTTAAATGTTAAAACTTTCATTTTGGCAATGAAAATTGGGAGAAAGGGGACAATCTTTTTAGTAAGGAAAATTACAAGGGACATATTAATCAAATTTAAATCCTAAGAATTTCAATATTTGAAATGATTCATTTACTTATAAATGTTTTCAAGCAGATTGTATTACCACCACCACCACTACCACCACCACTGAAAAGTTCACTGGAAAGCTATTCTTTAGTCTGACTGATTATATATTTATTCTTGTATTTTATTTATGCAAGTATGTGCCACAGTGTATATGTGGAGGTCAGTGGATATATAGCGAGTCAGTTCCTCTTTTGTTGTGTAGGTTCAGGCCTTTAACCTCAGAAGCATCTCACAGGCTCCCACTTGTGATTTATTTCAAAAATAAGATGAATATCTTTACTCGAGTCATGATGACATATTCCTGTTTTTTTTTTTTAATGTGTGTGTGTGTGTGTGTGTGTGTGTGTGTGTGTGTGTGTGTGTGTGCCTTCTCTTTCTAAGCTCTCCTTTTCACAGTAAAACTTTCATCCTGATACCATTGTTTGTTAATAACAAAATGCTAATAAGCCTTCACAGGTAATTCTACTTGTAAAACCCCCTTTGCTATTCTCAGCTTCAAAGTATTTCCTTAATCTTTAGCGTTAAACAGCTGCTGATACATTATAGAAAAGATTTGAATGTGCCCACATTCTTTTCCCTCTCTGTTTTTTTTGTTTTTTTTTTTTTTTTTTTTTTTGTTTGTTTTTTCCTCTGTCTTTCCTTTTCCCTCCTACTGCAGAGAGGCAGGACAGATTTGTGGATGGTAAATTTATGTGCATTCCTGCTCTATGGCTGGAATGCCAGCTATGTACTATGTATGCGCCATATGTAGGAAACAGAGATGTAAAGACAGAAGGCATGTTTTAAAGTAGAATTTACACCAAATATTTAAAATATAAGAAACTACTCCAGGGACAATTGTGACCAAAATAAATGCAAATGAACAGTTGTGCCTTCCAGGTCCTTAACTATACTGCTAATAAACTTAAAAGTATTTGGCCCAGAACTGTAGCAAATCAGAAATATAGTTAAAATTTTAGTATTTGACCATAAAATTTCCTGTGAATGTTGAGTACCACAGTGATTAGTGATTTTATAATCTTTTAGGAGGAATTTAGACAGAGGAAGCAAGACGACATAAAGAACGGGGAAACATTAGCTATGTTTCTAAGATTTGGATGAAAATGATAACTTTAGATATTTTAAGATCCCTTCATTTCCATCTTCTTTGGGGTGTATGAGTGTATGTGTGGTGGAAACAGGAAACACAACAATCATAGAACCCTGATCAAATAGTAACACACAAAGACAGAAGCCGAGAGAGTGATATGAATAATTTAATCAGGTAGGATTCAAGTTCATCCCCAGCTAATTTGCCTTTTATTCTTCATTTCAGTTAGTAACATGTCCATCGGTTTATCACCAAGGATTAGGCATGCACCTTGAGATGTCACAAAGGTACACGTTACAGGGGTTCATAATTAGGTTATATAGTATATTCAGAATCCCAGGGGAACTAATCAATTCTGGAAACACTGATTAAGCAAGATGAAAAACTTGTATACAGTTTCAGCTATAGCAGTGTTAAAAGACAAATACACGCTTCATTGGCCACAAAGCTCACCAAAAAAGAAAAAAAAAAGAATCAATTGAAGAATATCTCTTTTATGCAAAATAGACATTTTAGGATATAATTTGATAATATTCTACTATACACTGACATTTTCCTTGATCATTTAATAAAAAAATATTCTCATTGCCAGAATTTATATTTTAATATTTATAATTGAGGTAACAATGACAAAAGACTTAAACTATGAATACTGTTGGTGAATTTCTTTCAGATAGTAACATTTTTTCCAGAAGAAAATGAATATATGACTAGAAATGAGTTAGATTTTATATGGAGGCACTAAAAGTCTACAACACAGTTGACAAGCTGATATATAAGTAAGTGGCTCGCAAGAAAATGAGGCAGTCAGTGTCTGTATATCCAACACATGATGTACAAATAAGAGAAATGAAAACAGACCTATACTACATCAGATTCACTGCCTTCTGTAATTCTCAGCAAAACCACCATGAGCCAGAGAGGAGCCGTTCAGAGCCTTGTGGGCATTGCTTGAAGCTTCTGAGATGTTAATCACAAACTTGGCTTCCTGTGCTGAGATTGTCAGAGCAGTTGACCCATGCACACATTGGTATTTACAGTTGATTCCTGGACACTGGTCAGTGGAAAAGCAGAGTATTTCCAGGGCAAGCACCATTTCACTTCCAGCCACAGTTCCTTTAAAAGCTTTAAATGCCTCACGAAGGTGCGGGAACCTCTTCTGAGCATAAACTGGTCACATCAGGGCACATTCGGTAGCACGAGTTTCCAGTACAATCCTTGGTATGGCTAAATTTCACTGTCCCTTTTTCAGCAGTCAAAAATCCATGATAAATTCTGTACAACACTGCAGTCAATAACAGCAGCACCAGACAGCATATTAATTCTTTACCATAAACCTCTGAGTAGTTATAGCGTTCTATGAGTGGTGTTATCAAAGGAATCACAGTATATCTAAATCTCGGATAGCTACGTCTGGGTAAATGCATTGCTGGACAAGATCTCTGACATGCAGCTCATGCTCTATGGCTTGGGAATGAAGACTAACACATGTCTTTACCCAATAGCAAAATTGACAATTGTCTTTCTATCAAAAATAAACACAAGGATTAAGAATTCATTAATACTCTTAAGGATCAATTCATCAAAAGTAGTATTGTCTATGCTGCAATTATATTATGGCATTTTTCTTCCTCACATACCCAAAATATCAGACACACTATTGCTATGGCATTTGGTAGGGATATGTAAACAGACTATGCTCTGTCCAGACTGCAAAAGGCTCCCTAGTGATGTTTGCTGGAATGTAGTGATGAATGCTGGTTGCTAGGCTGTAAAAACCCGACACTGCAGTTGGCAACCAAGTACTATGGTGAAATTGCTGCTAAAATCCTGCTCATCAAAAGAGATTCACAGTGCCTAGTAATTTAGGTAGTCTACAGAGCATCATTAATGTATATACAAAGCAGAGAGGCTGCTCCAAGTAGCAAAGACAGGGGGAAGGAGGTAGGGAGATCAGTACTAAGTTTAAAGAGCTTATCAGGGCTCATCTACCCTCTATAGAGACAGATGGTGTATGCAGTTAAGACAGGAAGCTAAGACAGACATACAGAAACAACACAGAGGACAAAGCACCTGATTAAACACGGCCTGAAAAGTCTGGTTAGTCCTTTGATGCAAATTTTAAGGCTAGTCCAAAACAAAACAAATAAACAACAACAACAACAAAAATTACAATTCCCTAGTGAACACCAGTAACCTTTGATATTCACACAAAATCATAAATAAAAATACACGAGACCGTTTGGTAATATTTAGCACTCTACCTCTGAAAATAATGATAAATTGTAGGACTTATAGTGGGGGAAATGGCTCTATTACCAAGCAGCAATTCCTGGCTAAACAATTCAAGCCTGGCTAGCAGTTACCTTTCTCTCATGTTTTGTGCCTTCCCCAAGTCATTAAGTAAGAGATCTGGCCTCGGCTTGCGTGTAACCAGTAATGACAACCTCTTTGCAGTTATCTGTGTGTACAAACAACCAAAAACATTCAGAACACTAATACAGCATTTTTTGAAGACAAATAAATCAATCAAGAAATTAAGCTATTTAAAACAAATATTTCTATCAAAGGATCGGGGGGGGGGATACCAAGGAGAAGGGCACCCTCCCTGCCCCACAATTCAACATGCAGAACAGGCGACCAGTGCTTTCACATTGGCAGGATGGTTTGAAGCAAGAACACAGATCCTCAGCCATCCAGTTCCAGCACTCTACAACAGTGTATTCAGGTGATACAGACAAGATGGTTCATGCAATGAACTGACCAAAGCCATGTTGTGTGCAATCTAGATAGGATCCCAGACATCTTCAGAATGGTTTGGAGTCACAAGGAATGAAGGTCCGGTGAAGTGGTTGGCATTTAGAAGCACACTATTTAAGTATATCTCCCTGAAGATATGGTTATGCATTAGTGTACTGGCCAATATCTGACACTATTGGTCACTGTATTGCGAAAGGAGACTGGGGTAATTCATACTGAGTAGTAGCACTACTTCAGGTCACCTTTAAAGCCAGAATGAGATGTTTTAGCTACTCAGGTAGCATCTCTGACTTCAAATAGTAATACCATGCAGGATTTATACTGTATTAATGGAGCCTGGAGAAACTCTACATTTATTTATTTCCATTACAGGGTAAACAGCACTTGTATTGATATAATTTAGCCGATTGATGCAGTTTGGTTTACAAGATAGATGGGATGGGAGATCGAGAGCGCCTCAGAGGACAAGGAGAGTTGTAGGGTGATGTTACTGGAGAAAGCCTCAGAGCATTGCCTGCCAAGCCCGCTATGTTGTTTAAGCTTCGGGATTTTTCATATCCTTTTATGAAAAAATGCACAGACATCAGTTGAATTCAACCAGAAAATAGACAGAGACAAATAATACCGTGCAGGGTAATCAAAAGTGTTATTTTTGTGCTCAAAACATTTGTGGGGGACTGAGACAATTCATACATCTGAAAACTAAAATTCACTGTTTTTGGCATTCTGAAATTATTAAATCAGCTATCACAAATTAGAGCTACAATACTCCAAAACGTGTTTATGTCCAGATTATAGTTAGCACTGAAGTAACTTGGGCATAGAGACTATAGGAATTTTTAAAACTTAGGCACAGCAATTTAAAGATGATTACAGACTCAATTCTTTTAAAGTTCAGGATGTGTTTCTGAAAATTAAAACACATGAGCTATTTTTCATTTTTTAAATGTTAGTATTACTAGCAATTGAAGCATGCTTAACTTGAAGTGTACATGTGTTTCCAACATATGCATCCTTTGAGTTTTATAAGTTTAAAAGGGTGATTCATGTAATAATGGCATTTGGTGCCATTATCCAGGTGATACAGAATGGGATGCATATTACCAATATCTTAGGTAATAAAATTAAATAAAAAGAAGCAAATGAAATGTAAACTGAATCAAAATTTCAGTGAAATAAATCTGAATTTGATGTTCTTAGATGACTTCATCTCTTTCCTTAACCCTCTAGAAATTGAGGCAAATTTTATCTTAATCCAAATGTTTCCCCCTGATCTATTGTGAGTGATATCCATGTACTTAAATAATTAAACAGCTTTTAAAGAATGTTGGCTTGGTTGTTTCCGTAACCATTTACCCCATCCTGTGACCTTTGGAGGGATTCACATGTTGTAGCCTTTTTCAGTAGAGTATTAGAGACATCTGAATGAGTTTGGGGTGCATCTCATATAAAGTGTGACATGAAGTAGAAAGCAAGACATTTGAGTGAAAAGGGAGTCCTATCACACAGTTTTGGAAATCAACGTTTTGGCAGTTCCACCAGACAGTTACAGGGCTGGAAATGAACTTCCTGTAGGGCAACCAAAATTGAGTAAATGCACACAATCCCAGTGAGCTTCTTGCCTTGTGGCTCCTCTAGACTGTGTAGCACTCTCCATGGGCTCTAGTGTGCTTGCTGAATGTGGGGCGAAGAGAAAAAAAAGAATCCTTTGTAACCGCCTCTACTGCTTTTCACTGGGACTGAAGTAATTTATCTATTAATCTGACATAAGAGAGGCCAAGACAAATATGCATCAAGACAGACTCCATAACAACCTTATCACAGGCTAACACTGGATGAACAGGAGCGAAGAGGAATGAACACTCCCTACCCACATGCATGCACATGGATATCCAGTAGACTGGATGTCTTCTAAATGGTTTTGGGAATAGACATTACACCATTAGTTAATTACAATAGTGGTTTGTGGAATATATTTTCTGTTGAATACACATTTTCCTGCATCTGTTCTTTTAGGATCCTTTATTATAAAACACTAAAGAGGGTGTGTTTTCGTTCCATGCTGCTGGATGATGTGATAGTTAATGGAAATATGCCTTCATTTTTTTTTAATTCAAAGTAATTTATCCTCGCATGGAAACCATGCTCACGGTAATTTTATTATTACTGTTCTTCTCTAAAGTGACTAATATTTTGACTTTGAAGACTATAGAGAAAATTATTTTTCCTATGTAGTAGAAGTTGACTATGTAACCTAAAAAATGTAAACTAGATTATAGACATTGATGAATGTTAATTACTGGTGTGAATGCATCAAAAAGGATACTTTATACCCCAAGCCCCTTATACAACTCTCAGAAATATAATGATCTATTAGACAACCTTATTTTAATCACCCAGTGATAGATGAATCTTGATTGCAATTCTAAATGTTAATTGTCCTTCCAAATTATAGACTTTAAACTAAATATTTATTTTGTTACAGATCCTTTCATTTTTATAATATAATATCATTTGAAAAGGCTTTCCTCTTTTAGCAACAAGTATTTAATTAGTAAAATTACATGTTTGTTATATATCTTTAGTTTTACCTACTCTAAATATTTCTGATTAGAAAATCTGATACATTTTCTACTTAATTACGCTTTTCCTGGAGTGACTGAAAATATCAATGATCATTTAAATATAAAATCTAAGTTATTCATGAGAATAAACAATAGTAAACCTACTTAGAATAACATCAGAATATGGAGCTCGCATTTTATTCAACTCAATTTGCTCAATTGGAGTAATGTCAACACTGATATGTATGTATGTATATATGTATGTATGTATGTATGTGTGTGTGTGTGTGTATATATATATATATATCAGTGTTATATATAACACTTTTATGCATATATTTGTGTGGGTGTTTGTGTTTATATATCAGTGTTATATATATATATATATATATATAATATCAGTGTTTATATGTATATCCATGTTTTATATATATATCAGTGTCTATATATATATAATATATACACATACACACACACATATATATATATATCAAGGTTTTATATTACATATAACACTGTTTTGTGTGTATATATATATATATAATTATGCATGAAGGCTTTAGTTTGGATAATATGCTACTCAAAAGCAGTTGTAAAGAAACATAAAGGTCTTAAATATTGGAAAGTTACTCTTTAAAAGAATCCTTTCTCTAAAACCATTATGAAATCTTCTCATATTTATATGTAAAATAACAAGTAGGAATTCAATAACTTTTTAAATTTATACAGAGAGAAATTTTTGAACTTTGAAATAAAATTAGTAGAAAAATCAACTTGAAAAGTGAGTAGCTCCTATAGGAAGTAAATACTTGGGTACAATAAAAGAACTCTATATGCTATGTAAAGGAAAGAGAATGGCCAATGGATGGCTTTCTGGTAGTTGTGACAGTAGAAGATAAAAGTCAAAATGGTTAAGTGTTTCCAGAAACAATGCTCACATAGAAAGAACATATAGCTATGAAAGAAATGAACAAGGATGTGGGGAAATTGGTATGGTAAGGAGTGATGAAGTACAAAAGCTCATGTGGACTAACCAGTTTACAAAAATCAAGTCCTCACTGAAAAATAAAATTTTCATTTGTGGAATACAATTGCATGTTTTCATGCAAAATAAATATCTTATTAATTGTTTTGTTCATAAAGCTTTGAAACTGTACAATAGAAGTTTATATTAACATGCTATCTTATAGTGTCCAGAGCCTTTCTTAGACATTTCTTAACAAAAGTAGAAAGTATGATTTGATGTGGAAGAAAATTTGTAACAAGATCTTTAAACACATTACCTTTGTATATGCAGTGCATGTAATACTATAATGAGAGATGCATAAAAATGAATATATGTTTAATCTCATATACACATATATGTGTGTACACACATATGTACATGCATGTATACAAAGACAAAGCTTGCCAAGTTATATTTGCACTAAGAAAGGTATTTTGAACAAAGATATTACTACCTAATGTATGCACATATATTTTGCTCAAATACTATAAGATTTTAGCTATCCTCTTAAAATATTTATTTCTAGCACATATATAAATATAAAATAATAAAGAAATCCATTCAGAGGACTGCAACAGATTTTTGTTCAAGGAACACATGACAATGATGGAAATGATTGGGATGAAGAATTATTTGAAATATTACTGCAGAAAAAAAATGAAAATATAACAGAGTCCTCTGTCTTTGCTTCCAGTGTTCAAAGACATCAAAACAGAGAAGAAATGAAATGTACAGAAGAGATGAAAGTATGAGTTATGAGGTATGTTTTAAGGAAGACTTCACAAAACACACATTTTAAGTTTAAAACATTGACGAATTAGAAAAACTACTTTGCGTGACAAACATAGACATCAGTTACAGAATACAGTGTAACAAAATATGAAAGTTTCTGTTCAGAGTTTAGTCAGTGACGCTAGTAAATCATTACAGATCTTTACCTGCTCTTGAACAAAGACTCAATATTTTAATTTGTCACCAAATATTTATCATTTCCTACATGTTAAGTACTGTTTAGTGTCTACTGAAAAATGTTAATGAATTTAAAATTATTTTATTGGACCTACATGTGTATGTTTAACCACACAAGTGACCTGTCAAGTGATTTAAAAAAAAATTCACATGGCAAAGCAGAGGATCTTTCTCATTGAGACAGTAAAGGAAGCTACTGGTATTAGCTACCTGGGCAGTTAATGGGAAAGATATTTAAAGGGCATTTATTTCCTCCATTTGAAAAAGAATATGGCTTGTCAATTGTTTAATGGTCATCAATTACTTAACAAATATAATCATAGAGCCACTTAGTGAATATTGTTTTCAAACAAAAAATAACTTTTAAAGACTGCTAAAAAGCATTATGCTAAAATAATTAATTACTGACTTAATGATGTTTACCTATTCTGCTAAAATTCTACCCATAGACAAATGGTAAATGCAAGGATGAAGAAAGTATAAAGAATAAAGGGAGATGCCTTTTACATGTAACAATTAAGTAGTCTGTCATAATGGGTATTATAAAGTGCTTAATAATGAGAGAAGATGTGATGGAGAAAATAAAAGAATACCACATGCAGCGTTCCCTGGAAATGATGAATGAGGATTTACATCACTCTTACTTATTGGCGAAGTTACCTACTATGATTTGATTAAATGCATGCCTACCTTTCCTGATCCCTCCATCAGAAGCGCACGAGTAATCACCTGTCGTCAATAGGAAACACGTTTCCCCTCTTCTGTTTTTGTCTCTGGTACTAGAGCGTCTGATGGGGAGTCTTTCTGGAGGTGATAATGGTGGCTCACTTCCTGTACTGTCGTCACCTGATAACACTGGTCACAGCACCACGCCCATTGACAGACAGTGATGGATGAGGAAATGAGACAGTACAGAGAGTTTACAACAGATACCTGTAGGCCAGTCACTCAATATACAAAACACAGTAATCACATCACAATACTCACCACAATAAAGAAAAAAAATTACACGGAGTAAAATGGAAATGTATCGAAAAGGGGAGAAGTGTTCCCTACAAAAGTCTGATTCGTTTCTGGAATCTGTCTAATGGATAATTAGCTTTCACACAGGTGGTATGAACTCAAATAAATGCAGTAATGAATTAGTACAAATTTACCATGTAATTTGTTACATGTTATTTCAATACTATGAATAGATGGCTATGAGTATAGTATCTTTAAGGAAAATCACTCAATCTAGCAGTTCTTAGAGACATGTTTTCCCCACCTTTCTAAAAAATGATCTGCTAAAAAAAAATCTTAATTAAAATAATCCCAAAGCACTAACATAATAATCCCAAGAACTAACATCCCACTTTGAAGTCACAAAACCATCCTGAGCAAAGCGTACAGCACGATCTATGTCTGTGGAAGTGTTTACCTCTGCATGCTTGCCAAAGACTTTATATATATATATATATACAGCCTGCACACTAGCTTGATATTACAGCATTGAGTAGAGATGAAGATATTTCCTCTTTGCCCATGCCTTTCTTGAGGTTCTGCATAAACACACTGAGAGCAGCCTTAGCTAAGTTCCCCCTTTCGGATAGATATTCTTAATAGTTCTCAGATATGTGCTGATGGAATTTGCAGGTAAATTCCAAAATGCATATACAGACTGCCAAAGAAAATTGAACAGCATTTCATCCCTGGGCACACTTCTTTAAATGTTTTTGTTTACCTCATAAAAAATTTCAGAAGCTAAGGGAGTCCTTGTTTCTAAATGGGGCATGAAATCATCAGCCATCTTTCTTTTTTTTCAAATAATAGTTAAAGTAGATCTAAAAGAGTGCTGTATATTTACTTTAATTTCAAAGGAAGCTATTTAAATTGTTAATTTGAAGAATATTACGTGTTACTAGGATATAATAGACATGAAAGAACTCCCTCTGCCTTGGCTTGAACAGACAGACTCTCAAATTACAATCAATCAGCTGTAGATTATGTATAACATACAGGGGGAAGGATTCCAGCAAATGTCAAGCAGTAAAATATTCAAAATTCAGTTCTACAAGGGAACAGAGACCAAGGCACAATTCAGTTAGAAATGATTGCCAGAAAGATGGAATTTGTCACTGGTTGCCATGGCAGGTTGCCTGTGCACTGAACAATGGTGGGTGTTTTATTTACATTTCTTTTTTGCATTTTATGTAATTATGTATCATGAAAAGTGTTAGGTTGCATTATACTACCTAATTTTTTGTTTTTGTTTTTGTTTTTGTTTTTGTTTTTGTTTTTTCAAGGCAGAGGTACTCAGTATTGCTTTGGAGCCTGTCCTGGAACTCATTCTGTAGACAAGCCTGGCCTCGAACTCAGAGAGATCCACATGCTTCTGCCTCCTGAATACTGGGATACTGGGATTAAAGGCAGGCGCCACCAATGCCAAGTACTAGCTAACTTTAAAACAGTGGAAATTTAGTCGATCTAGAATATTACTAATAATGAGCTTCCTTATTGAAATATCTGTCTTCCACATCACCTCTTTAGTGTCTAGGCCTTTGATGTGTAAGCAGCCATTCTCCTTAAGTAATGGTTTCTCGCGAATTAGGTTGAGATGCAGAGTACCATGTGGCAGAGGTAAAACTGAGACAAACACACCAAGCCAAATGATATGGAGGTGAACGTTTTGAGAATGAATAATGGAAAATGGTTAAGATCATACCATCACATCATGCAGAGAAACAAAGAAACACCAGCACAGAAGCAACAAATGGGCAAAAGAAAATATTGGCACCATCAGCAGAGGTCATTCCCATTAGTGTTAGAAAACCCCACAGGCCTGCTATGCAGATCTACGTGCAGAGATGCTACAGTCTCGTTATCCACAAGTCTCACACAAACACACATTTTCCAATAATGGTAAAACTGAAAACTCAAGTATATTTACGGCAAATAAGAACGGCTTTCTTCTACCTGCAGGATACACTGGTCTATAAAGTCTTCCATGGTACACGTTTGAAACCGTGCCTTACCTGATCTGTTATGTTCCAGAAGCCGGTTTTCTTTGCCCAGACACGTGTCACTCTGGGTACTGTTGCAAGCCATATTTAACTCTGTCTTGCAAAACGTAGGTGAGCTTGCCAGAGGGGCGGGCGGGATGTGCTTCTTTCTTTTTCTTGGAAGCTTCTGCTTCGCCATTGCCAAGGAGTAGTACATTCCAAAATTGTTGACAATGACAGGCACGGGCATGGCTATTGTCAGCACTCCAGCCAGAGCACACAAGGCCCCCACCAGCATCCCTGACCATGTCTGCGGGTACATATCCCCATAGCCTAAGGTAGTCATGGTCACCACAGCCCACCAGAAACCAATGGGGATGTTTTTGAACTGTGTATGCTCACTAGCTGAAGGGTCATTAGGCTGAGCTCCTACTCTCTCCGCATAGTAGATCATCGTAGCGAATATCAAAACTCCTAGAGCCAGGAAGATGATCAGAAGCAAAAATTCGTTGGTACTTGCACGAAGTGTATGTCCAAGCACCCTCAGACCCACGAAATGGCGAGTGAGCTTGAAGATTCTCAGGATCCTCACAAACCTAACCACCCTGAGGAAGCCAAGCACATCCTTAGCAGCTTTGGAGGACAGCCCACTGAGCCCCACCTCCAGGTAGAAGGGGAGGATGGCCACAAAGTCAATGATGTTCAAGAGATTTTTGACGAACTCAAGTTTATTGGGCGAGAAAACAATGCGGACTAAAAACTCGAAAGTAAACCACACTACACACACTCCTTCTACATACGTCAAGGCCGGATCCGTTTCGATTTCGTACTGGAGAACAGCACTTGTGCCGTTGATGACAGGCTCTGTCTTGTTTTTAACAATATTGAAAGCTTCGTGTGTCTCCAGGCAGAAGGTTGTGATGGAAACCAAGATGAAGAATAAAGAAGCAAAAGCAATAAACTGCAGAAAGAAAGAAACAGAAATAGAGAGTGACCTGAACCATCATAGACGTACATCCGAATCCAGAGGGCACTGACCAATGTCCACCAACAGGAATAACCCGATATTTGGGGATGTCACTTGCGATGATTCTCAAAGGCCAACCAGGCTGGACCTGTGAGATTATTCAAACTCTTGTCTTTGCTCACATATAGACAAAGCTTTGCTTTATGTTGTGTGGAAGGGGCAAAACTGTGAAGAAACCATACAAATGATCTCAGAACATTATTTTTTATGACAGCAGTCTAGAAAAGGAAAACAAAATTATGACAATAGTTCCAATCTTCACAATTGCTTATGACCTAAAAACTTTAAAGCATGGTTTATAACTGCACATATAAGGCAGATTACTCTGGTGGAAATTTAGGAGCTGTGCAAACATCGCTGTCAGTTTCTATAAATGTTTTGGGTATCATATGATATGAACATGTAGCCAGGGTGACCTTGAACTCACAGAGATCCATCTGCCTCTTTCTCCTGAGTGCTGGGATTAAAGGCATGTGCCACCACTGCCTGACCTCTATGACTCTGGCTAGCTTTGCACTCTGATCATCAGGCAAGCTTTATCAGATCATAAAGTATCATCATAAATTCTCTATGTGGGTGATGACAATTGTGAACCCCAGGTTCTCCTGCTTCCAACCCCCAAGGGCTGGGATTATAGGATTGCACCACCAAGCTTGGTTTTTGCAGTAGTGGAGATCAGTCTTCATGCTTTATCCATTCTAGGACAGAACTCTGTCTACTGAGCTACACCTGCAGGTAGTTGCTTTAATTTCTTTTTTCTCAACTCATGTTTGGTTGCAAAACCACAAGAGCTGCCAATGTACAGACTATTATTTATGCAGGCTGTCTTTGTAAAGGTTAACCCATTTCTCTGAGGGAATGTTATTAAGCAAAAATATTACCTGGGTTTTAAAATATGGCTACAAGGTGAGTTTAGAACAGTGATTCTCAGCCTTCCTGATGCTGTGACCCTTTGCTACAGTTCCTCATGCTGTGCTGACCCCCAGGCATACACTCATTTTTGTTACTACTTCATAACTGTGATTTTGCTACTGGTATGAATAGTAGTGTAAATATCTGTATTCTGTGATGGCCATAGGTGACCCCTGTGAAAGGGTCCTTTGACCCCCCCAGAGGGGGTCATAACCCCCAGGTTGAGAACCACAGCTTTAGAGGCACTTAATTACTGATAGTGCTATTTTGGGCATGCTATCCCATATAATTCACTTATACTGTACTAACTTTAGATAATATGGAAATAGAAAGTGTATGCAATAATAACTTTTTACTTTAAAACATAGATCTGATTTTAGTAAACTTTCTAAAATACAATTATTGCCTCAAAATGCTCTTCCAGTGTACAATGTTTATGTGTGTCAAAGCAGTTGTATTTAGAAACAATTTAAGTTATCCACCCGTTCCTAGAAGAGGGTAGAACAAAGCTCCATTCAACAAAGTCCACTGAAGAATGTACAAAAGTATGAATTCCTTCCTTACTGCCCACCACCATGAGACTTCCTTCTGCAGGGAGAAGAAACCTGTATTTAACAAGCTTCCTGGGTGATTAATATGCATATTAAAATCAAAAGCCAATTTCTTGTGTGTTTTTCAGAAAAAAAGATAAAACACGTCATCTAATGAGTTGGAAGACTTTTCAATATGTAAATATCCATCACAATTCTTAGTAAAAGTCCCCAGAGGCTTACTAATAATAAACATTTACCAGATCAATAGAAGCATGTCTGGCTATTAGTTCTACTTGATGTAATTCTGTTTTTGTTTTGTTTTGTTTTTTCAAAAAATAGTTTTGAACAAATAAGCCATCTGAACCACCTATAAATGCAAACAAGTTTAAAACATAAGGCTTTGGAGGCAGGCAGCTGTTTTCTGCAAGCCATTTGCTGCACTGAGCTAGAATATTTGTGTCATCATTATTTTAAGAACCATAACAAGAGAGCTGGAGAGGTGGCTCAGCAGTTAAGAGCACTGTATGCTCTTCTAGAGGACCTTGGTTCCTTTCCCAGCACCTGTATGGCAGCTCACCATCATCTGTCAGGAGTTCTGACACCCTTTTCTGGCTTCTAGGAGCACCACAAGCAAGTGGTGCACAGACAGATACTCTTCCAAAACACCCATATGCATGAAATAAATATAAAGGTTAAAAAAATAAAGAACTATAATGAGAACTTAGAAGCTGCTTCTGCTAAAAAGCATCTGCAGATGCCCAAGGGATAATTAAAAGCAAGATGAGTTTGGCATCACTGTCTCTTTCCATGTGAGTTACCTTGGATGGCAGGAATGACAGGGTTAGCCTACAAAAATCTTGTGATGAGTTGAAATCACTACTCAGCCTACATCAACTTTCTTTTCTCCTAACAAGAGCTGCATGACCAATCCTGAGGTGACTGTGATCAAACAGATCACAGTTTGACCAAGACTGTTGAATATACATACTTCTTGATGTCCCCACTCTTTTTTCTCTTAATACCTTAAAAAAAAAACAAAGCTCATTTATACCAACAAGGTACTATTTTCTCAACTCCCCAAACTGTCATCCTCTTTAGAGTATCTATCTTAATTTTTGCAAATTCTTTTTCCGTCCAATTTTTGTGGGAGTGCTTCTTTTGGCATCCTCAGAATTGAGTCTGGTTTAGGAGTCCACAGCTGGACCACACCATGATTTTGTATTTTGCATCATTTTGTTATCGCTGTATTATAGCTATGAGTGAGTAGCTTTCACTTTTAGGTACTTTATAAATCTGGTGGAGTATGGTATCACTAACATTGTGAAGCAATGATTCCTAATTATATGCTGCTATACTCACAGATCAGGGCCCTGTTCAGTTGTCATTGGTGCAGAGACCCACAGCCAGTCATTGAGAGAGAGAGAGAGAGAGAGAGAGAGAGAGAGAGAGAGAGAGAGACAGAGAGACAGAGAGACAGAGAGACAGAGAGACAGAGAGAGAGTTTGAGACCAGAGGACCCCATGGGAGAGAAGAGGACTGACTGTAGGGGTCAGAGGAGATGGAGGGCATCAGGAGAACATGATCCACCAAATCAACTAAGCAGTACACACATGAGCTCAGAGACAGAAGTGGCAAGCACTGGGCCTGCATAGGTCTGCACCATATCCTTTGTGTATGTGATATGGCTGTTTACTTGGTGTTTTGTTGGGCTTCTAGCAGTTGGAGTGGGTGTTTCTCTGACTCTTTTGCCGGCTATAGGGTCTCTTCCTCCTATTGGGTTGCCTTGTCCAGCCTCAATATGAGGGCTTTTGCTTTACCTTACTGTATCTTGTTTTATTCCATTTGGCTGTCATTCTTGGAAGCCTGCTCTCTTCTGAAGAGGAAAAGGATGGGTATGGGTTGGGTGAGATGGGAAGTGGGTAGGAGCTGGAAGATATAGAGGGAAGGGGAACTGTGATAGGTTGGTAGGGAGGTAATGTATGGGTGAAGAATCCATTTCAGTAAACACAAATAGATGAATAAATATAAATAAGTTTTAGCATTTTTTAAAAAGGGACATCTGTTTCAGAAGTATATAATTGTTATATTTACATAAAATCAGAAAAATAAACAACTTTTAAAATTGTTTAAAAGGTAAAGACCAGGCATAAACTAAAATGAGAACACAAGTGTGCTATGTGACATGAGAGGAGTTGGTGAGTGTCTTCTGACTCCTTAAAAGGAGAGAATTTTAAAAGGGTAGAAGCTGGAGATGGAGAAAAAGGAGAAAAGGTGAGCTCTCTAAGGAGGAGACAGACTTGGTGACGTGAATCAAATACCTACACAGCAGAACTCTGGACATTCAAGGACAGTATCACAGCTTAAGATAACATTACCTCTATTTACCGCTCACCAAAACCTGCTAATTCTGCTTTAAATCATGAAGGCATTGGACCATGTGATGACAAAAAGAGGAAGGAAATCATATGTGAGACAAGACAGCCAAAGAGGTTCAGAGCAGAGCACTCAGGGAGATGAAAGTTAACATCAGTGAAAATCTTAAGAGATTTTGAACAAGTATGTTTTCCTCTGTGGGATGAAGAGAAGCTTGATTTATTAGGAATTTAGTTTACATATCAAACGAATGGGTGGTGCTGGGAGCTTTGAAGATTGCAATCACCCAGAGGCAAACATTGGCTGCATTAGTCACAACTTGATGTGATTTATCTGAACTTCACTCTAAGCTCTTCAGGTCCAGCAAATGTCTCCTTTTCTGGCTCACTGCTTGGAGCTAAAATGGTCAGATGTGAAGTTAGAGTTAATAGGAAGGAAAACAAACTAAAAGAAAGGAAATTTAGGAGGAGATGATTTGTTTTTCTCCTTCATTGATCTGGGTAATCATTATGAGCTGTAGTTATGTCATATCTGTTTTCTTATCTCTGACTCCTAGAATGGTCATTGGTGCCTGCATGGTCAGTAGAGATGAAAAATACAGGAAGAAAGAACAGAGAGAGGATAAAAAAATGAGAAAAAATAAGGTGAAATTATATTTCTTTGGGGATGGAATTTTTCATTTAAAAGAACTAACAGAAATTAAACAATACAATAATTGAAGGAAATTGTCAAATTTACAACAGAACCCCATCAAAGTGATCCATTTTCTCCCCCAATGTTGCCAGCAGTATCTTTCATCCATCCTGTCAATAGAATGCATCTGAGGGAGGAATCAAGAGGTATCACAATGACATTTCACTTGCTTTTCCATTATGATAACACCATAGGCTCCCATAGCATTAATGAAAATAAAATTACACAAGTAAAATAATTAAAGTGTTAGAAAGCTTTCAGATAAGATGTGTCATGCAGCCTGAATTCAGAGAATTAGTGCATAATTCCAGGAAGTTTCAGAATAAAAAAATACTACTTTAAAAAATTGAGTTGTGAATCTAATGGATATAGAATTTTCTTCCTCGAGTCTAGTGTCCAGGGATAGCTGCAGAAAGTGGATACTACTAATACTACTACTACTACTACTACCACTACTACTACTACTACTACTACTACTACTACTACTACTACTACTTCTTCTTCTTCTTCTTCTTCTTCTTCTTCTTCTTCTTCTTCTTCTTCTTCTTCTTCTTCTTCTTTTCTTCTTCTTTATCTGTGCATTGCATGAACTATATCAGTTTGCCTCAATACAGACAGTCATACACGCACAGCTCTTTACCACTAGTATCAAAGTAAATGAAATTGGGTTCTATTAGCTTGTCCACACTACCAAGCTTTCCAGTTTATTGTGCTTCTCATCTTTGCTCCTATAACCTATGGCCATCAATGTGATTTCTTCATTTTTTAAATATCACTTAAATGCAACTTGCTCCAGATTTACACATTCTGTCCTCACCTGCCCAAAAGCACAAAGTAGGTATTCAGTTCCTCATATTGACTCAATAAAAGGATAGTTTTTAAACAGTTTAGTAGACTATGCTAGGGTTCTAATAGTCTCCCCCCCAAAAAAGAGTCTGTAACTTCATTCACCTAATAATTCATGATCAGAAAACTTGACAATAAAAACCTTAAATAGGAACATATTATGAAGAAAACAAAATCAATCTTATTAAGTCAATCAGGCAAGTTAATGCTTGAAAATTAATATTATGGGAGATGTTTTTTATGTGACTTTACTATATAATGTGGAACTTCTCATTTACTAACACCAAGCAAAATGAGTCCATTTTTAATTTATGATCTAAGGACATTACATGTTTTCAGAATGGGAATGACACACTGATTTATTTCTTAAATGAATGGCATAAAGACAGGAAATCAAAAACATCCAGGACCAACATATAAGATGCTCATAGAGCTCCAGATACAATAGTCACACTTTCAGAAACTGGTTCTGCTAATGTTTGTATTAAAGTACAGGGAAAATAAATGTATAAGGATATGCAATTAATTAGCATTTGTATTTTGAAAGATGCACAGGTGCACAAGTTGACAGTATATGGATAATGTAGCATTAAATAATGACAAAAGTCAACATGCATTAAAATGAAGTGATCCCAAATGATAACATTAAAATAAAAGCAAATGGCACAATAATGTATAGTCTAATTCTGTACACCTAAGTAAACAAATGAACAGACATGCTAGTTTTAGTAGCAATAAAATATGTGTATAGGGCAGTAACACTGGATTGGATGTTCCTAGTAGAGACTCTTATCTGAATTTAGAACTTCATAAAAAATTTTAATCATGTTATAAGTTTAGTTTTAAAATGAAATTTAAATAAGACAATATTAAGTAAGAGAATATTAAATTTAGTGTTTAAAAACAGATCACTTAACATATTTCTAGTTTTATTTGTCAAAACTTATACAGTAGAATTTTTTCTTTGCTCCTACAGCATCTTAAATTCAGTAGATGCTTTTGGCTGTCTGAATATTCAAGTCTTACGCACAGCTTTGCCATAATTAACAAGAGTGCTGTACTTTTCACAGCATGATGGTCATGAAGAAGACAAAGCAATTCTCCTTCATTAGTGAGTCTACCCTCAAGTGTCATGCAGACAAGAGTAACTAGACCGTCAAGTCTCCTGTTCCCATGGAGAGCAGAGAATGACTGGAGACATCAAGCTCTCATCATCCAAGTTCTCCCATGTAAAAATAGAACTCCAGATAGGACTGTATTAGAGTGAGGAAAGCTAATCATCACATATCAGTAGACTCTCTATACATGATTATCAATTTCAAATGTCGGTGGAAATGATTAAGTTTACAGGCATCTACTTATAAGTATATATATATATATATATGTATATATATATATATGACATATGACACATACACCTTCATATGCATTATATATATATATTCTATTAAAATCACAGATTATATAAAAAATATTATATTAAGACTATAGGCCTGGGAAGTAAAATGACATACTTTTACATCCATTACTCAAACAATAAACTATTATCAGGTATTGACTTGACCATTAATGTTCATGTATGCTCTAATAATATATATTTTGCTCTGTTTTTTAAATACTTTTTTCCAATGTGAATATACAACATTCCTTTTTTATTCATACTTCAGACTAATTTTAATGGAATATTAATTGTTTAAATTCTGTTTGATTGTTTAAATTCTGTTTATATCTAAGTATAACTTAGGAAGACACAAGCAAGGGAGGTTCACATGATTTATTAGTGTTATTGCAATGGATTCTGGCATACAGTCATACAGCCAGCATTGAGAATAATCAGTTATGATACTCAGTGCAATTTTAGTTTTGCAAGTCTCATGATAAGACTTAAAGTGTTTTTCTTTCCACATATTTCATGACAATCATTTTTAATTGTTTATCTATACTTAGGTAAAAAATGCCACTTCTCACTTATGAGTATGACTTAAAAAGCTATATTCCATAAAATTATGTCATAAGCCAGACTTTCAATTTCTAATTTCAGTTATGAAAATGCCTCTCCAAATTTCCATATCTGATGTAATATGTGTATGAACTTGTGTTTTCAGTGATTCAGTTTCTCTGGGGATGAAATCCCCTACTCCATCGCAGTCTAGGATAATCACAAGCCTGGATCCTGGATTTTGTAGTAAACATATGCTCCCTTGGCTTGTCAGTGAAAATGACCTCCAGTCTATTCTACTACATTTCTGAAGGCATCCAGCTTGTGTCTGGGGATTGCTGACACCACACTCTCACTTTATCCTCTGACTAAAGGCCATGTACACTTTTTCATATGTTTGTTTGTCCTTCCCAGAAGACACAGGGAAGTTCATGATATGCCACAAAGGTGGTATGAGGCAGGCTGTGGAAATTACAATCTTGTTACAAGAATATCATTAATTAAAATCCAGAAGGTATCGGTTGGCAATACAGTAGAGAGGTGCCAGAGATGGGCTTTGGTGTTCACAATTTAATTAGAGCTACAGATTATGAACTGTGATCTGTGAACTACTACTGATCCTTAGACCTTTTCTGGGGTTCACAAACAGCAGTATTTAGGTAACACTAGGAAATTATATTCAATTTTTCTTCTCCTTGCCTTCCTAATTAACAGTGACGTTTCTCGGGGCTCTGGGAAGATGGTATCTCAATAGACTGACTGCAGAATCAGGCAAAAAAAATTTTAAAATACTTGTCTTCTATCAAGCTAAATAGGAAAGATATTTGCAAAAGTAGAAAATAATTCTATTCTGTTCATTTTACTTTTACTCTTTCAAAATTAGTTTTCTTTTTCAGATCTTTATCTTCCATTGAAAATCTGTTTGCTTACATCACTGGATAGTTTGTTTTCTAGGAAAACCACCGACTCACAGAAGTTTTATAAATCATTAAGAGAACTAACTATTTTGGTTCACAAAGTCTCCTGGTCCTATGCAACACAGATGACTCCTTTATTATATTATAAACAATATGTACTTACTATGCCAGAAACATTTCACAAACATTAACAATTGGGCTCTAATCTAAGAGTCTAAAACCTGCAGGAATATTGAATAAACAACAAATAGGTTCACTGTCCAAATACTGGGCCTTATTGAAATAAATTTATCTCATTTACTTCTGTGAGTCCAGAAATGACTAATGTACCAATAGAAACTCAAAATGTCAGTCTCCAGCTGATACTTTGTGTTTGTGATTCATAGTCTTTATTTTCAAATCAGTAACACTCTTCACATCTAGTTAAGTCACTGGCAACATGACAACAATCAAAACAAGTGCATACACGTTTCCATATTGACATTCTGGTAGACAACAAAGCATACTTCCTAATATATTGTTCAAATCTGCTTTTTCATCATATTTTCCTCTTGTTTTAAAACTCTATTTCCAATTAAGCCAAACAGCCATGACATACATTTTATTTCTCAACACCTCCATTTGATGGATCACTGAATCCTACACATTCTGACTCTAAATATTTATGACATCATGATCTTTTTTTCTCCATTCCTGGATGGAGCCAAGGGCTCAGCTTTTAATTTGGCTTTAATTGACTTTTCTTCATAACTTGGAATAATCGCTCCTTTAAAGAAACAAAAGTGATTCTGTCCATCTCTTCAAATTTATTTCATGGCTTCTAATTACTTGCTAACCCATAATATTCTTAACCTATTATTCAAGATGCCTCTTCACATTGACCTTCTTAATCTACCAGTCCCACTGTGAATATCCCCTTCTCCAGGATGTACCAATCATGTACTCATGGTTCTTTTACTTTGAAATTTAGCTGTTTGCTTTGTATGGCTAGCAAAGAAATGCACGGTATTTAAGACTCAGAAATCATGAGATCGTTCAAAGGTCCCTGATCAAAAAGATACACGCAAGCTCCTTTTGTCAGTTCTTTATTCACCTCTCTGCTGTAGCACCCACTTCTGTCATATCTCCTTTCTTCTTCAATAACTTTCATGCTTTTAAAGTGTTATTTTAATTCGGTTTTATTCTAATTGCATTGAAGCTAGTAAGTACTGAGAAATGATGCTAACAAGTGTGGCCTTGTCAAGCGTAAAACTACATTCATTCTTGCTTCCTTTTCTCCCACCCAGCCATTTCCTCCAAATCGATTTTTAAGAAGGTCCCTGAAAAGAAAGGAAACAATGTTGTAGGGAGAAAGATATGAGCTGTGAAGAGAAGAGAAAAAGGTAAATAAGAATGGGACATTGTCAGTGTTCCCAGGGAAAGTCAATGCCAGAGACGTGAAGGGAAGTGAACACATAACCTCCTGAGGGAAGGAGTAACAATGTCATGTTATGCAGAGCCTGAGAAAAGATACAAAGAGACTCACTGAATGAGGTAATCCACTGGTGGCTTCTATCAGACATTATTTTGTAAAGTAAAATACGGATTTCAAAGGATTAAAAAAACTACTTGGTACTCTGCACACAACAGTACAGAGAGATCATTGCATTTCATTATTTTTGTTCTTTCCTAAAAGTGAACACATTAATTCCAGCATAAAATCTACACAGATGATGTCGCTTTTTAGTCACATTTTCTGGTTTTACCTTCAGAGATTGGTGGGAAATAAGCATGTTTCTGAGTAGCAAATGCTCCCGAATACTGTGACTAGAATTATAAAAATAATAGCCTTTAATGTAACGCAACACAGAGCCACAGTATCTATGTTTTATTTGTTATTGCTATTGACCTATTTCCTCAAAATCAAACTGTCTGTTGAACTAAGGGCATCAGGAAAGTGAGAACTTCAGGTGTGTGCCATTTGGTAAGGACAATGCAAAAGTGTAAAGAAGCTAGCAATAACTTTACAATAGCAGTAGCCATGCTTTCTTGATGTAAGAAAAGTAATAATGCTTAAAACCAAGATGAATATTTAAATTATAAAAATTATACTAATAACAATATCCATAGGCAAAACTCAATGAACATATATCTCTTCAGAATACATTTTTGTTTTATTAAAATCTGGACAAATAGCATAGCAAATTGCTTTAATACCAAATTGAGGTTTGGAGAGTAAAATAAAGCTGCCTGCTTTACAGCATGTTGTTATCTCTAAAGGTGTCTTCTAAGGCAATAATTTTCCACTCTGCTGAACAGAAAAACCTAGAACACAAATGCTAGAAAATTCTTGTAAATAGTACTCTATGCACATATACAAAGACACACATACTAAACTTTGGTTATTGATAGCTAAGGTGTAATAAAAGTAGGAGAATGGAACTCCTAAGCATTTCCTCCTCACCGTCTTACAGATTCTGCAAAGTTCTCATAAAGTAAAAGTACAATAACTAAATGCTTGTTTCCCAAGTGGAACAAACTAAGGAAATGAGAATGTATATAAAATAAAGTACATATTTGGGCACTGAAGGTGGGGTTTTAATGAGTTCACCAGACTAAAAATAAAAGTTAAATAGGTCTTTTATCAGGGAACAACTTACACAGATAAGAGTAAAGAAAAAAAAAAAAAAACACTGCAGCCTTCCTGCTCCAGCAGATGCAGTCTCTGACCTTCAATGATCTCTGGGACCCAAGAGAGTGGTGCACCCACGGCTCCTCTCCCTGAATGGGGTCACATCTGCACCTGAAACCACTCCCAAAGGGTGTGGCCACTACTGGCAAAGCAAGATGCCACTACAGGGCACCGAAGGCTAGGCAATTGTATAACCTATGAATGAACAGTGTGAGCTGGGTAATTCCTACCCCTTTACATTTCCACTCTCACCTCTGAGCACTCTCTGGTGGAAGCAGTGATGTTTCCATAGATTACATAGCTCATTTCAGAGCTTCTGGAGCAAGGTTTACAAGCCTTGCCCTTGATACAGAGATCACAGAAGGAAAACTACTGAATAATTAATAAAGCTGGAAAATACTGCATTTAATATGCTCTTGAGCTTGCACAGAGCTGACCCTGAAGGAAAACCAGTCTTTTTGCACATATAGACTCACAAAAATAGAGTCAGCAATCCATTCTCTAAAATGACACCCATATTGGGAATGACTACAGTCTTTTCAGTCTTTTTTTTTTTTTTTTTGCATTTTCAATTAATTTATTTTTTACATTCCAATCCCAGTTCCCCCTCCCTGCTCACTTAATACCAAAGAGTTTCTTTTAAAAATTCGTGTGGGATGCTCTTGGTTAACCAGAGAGCAAATGACTGTGAAATCTCTGTACTTTAGGACTTCCAAAACATCCTTTTTAAAACAAACAACACTCATTTCTTCTTTTTCAAATTTCATCTCTTATCACAATGGCAGAATCTTGGCCTTTATATTATTTTGATTCCTCACTTTTTGTTTTCCATTGCTTGGATAAAAGATTAAATTTTAGGAATGTTAAGCAAATCATTCATATAAGATAGCCGATAATTTATTGCATACACTTGACAAACTTTTTTGATTTTTGGTTTGACAAATGTAAATATTTCTTCAAATTTAGTAAACTTTTGATAAGATTAAAATTGGAGAACTACCCCTCATCCCTAGAGGTCAATAAGGGTTACAGTCATTCATGGGTCTGTTACAAAATATTCCATATGATTATATTTCTTCTCTATTTGGCAAACTTCTGGTTTTCTTTTAAGATATTTTGAGGAGAAATGGTTTGAGATATAGTGTCACTAAGAAGTCTAGGCTGGTCTCAAGCTTGTGATCACCCTTATGCCTATCTCCCAAGCCAGGGCACTACAAACATCTGTCATCATACCAGAACTGGAAATATCATCATAGGTCCTGCAAAAGTCTGCAATTCAATAAATATTTAGGTTCTAGGAAGACCAAGATGAATACCCATCTTGTGTAATCTATTTGGAGGGGGAAAATAGAGAACCAACTGCCTTTAAAGGTATAGATAAAGTAAGTCCAATGAGGAATACAAAATGCTGAAGGAACCATCAGACTAGCCCAGTCTCCACTCAGGTTTCCACATACAGAGCAGCTAGCTTAGAAAATGGAGTTCTTTTATGTTCATACTTCCAAGATCAGAAAAGACTAGAGGTTTCACCATCTCTAAGAGTCTCAGTGAATAGTTTTCCAGATATTTTTTTCTCATTGAACTTTTTAGGTTTTGTTTTGTTTGTTTGTTTTTGTTTTATCAGAAATAGATTTTTTTCCTCATATAGTATATTCTGATCATGGTTTCTCCTCTCCCAGTTCCACAGAGATCCTATCTGACCCCTCTCACATTTGAATCCATGTGTTGTTTGTACTTTTTATTTGGATTTTTTTTCCTAATGTGTGCTTGTTTTGCTTTTATCTTATTTGATCTTACTAGTATTTCTCACATGCCTGTCTTCTAATGAGAGATATGGATGAAGGTTATGGATGAAGACGGGAGAGGATTTTGGGGGGGAGGAGAAATCATAAGCAAAATACATTGTATAAAAAATTCTATCTTTAGTAAAGAGAAAAATGGGCATCTAAAGAATAATAATAAAAATAAATACAAAACAAACAAACCAGAATAGAACAAAACAAAAGGAAAAGAGCCAGAGAAAGCACAAGAAGAATATATTGACATATATAGACATATATAGACATATTTAGACTCTCTCTCTCTTTCTCTCTCTCTCTCTCTCTCTCTCTCTCTCTCTCTCTCTCTCTCTCTCTCTCTCTCTCTCTCTGTGTGTGTGTGTGTGTGTGTGTGTGTGTGTGTGTAGGGAATCCTGTTGGCAATATTTTTATTTGTTTCTGAAATACCTAGGAAATTCCTTCAAACCTTCCTGTTCCTTTGGCTGTTACACTCTGTCAGCCCCTCTTCCAGAGAGCTCATTCAGCCTTTGTTGTAGAAGGTGTGTTGTTGAACTTCTGTATCTTGGAGGAAAACTTACCACCACCACTAAACAAGAATAATTCCTAACCACAGTCTAAAGACAAAAAGATAGAAATTACTCCACAATGTTGTTCTTTAACCTCTCTATATACACCATGGAATGCACACACACATACACACACACACACACACACACACACACACACACACACACACCCATACACACAATAATAATTAACAAAATTTTTAAAATATATGAACTTGACCATATACTTGAACTTGAACTTGAAACAATTATAAAGCTTTGAAGAAAATGAAGAATCCAACTTAATTTTTTATTACCCATAAGATATATATTTAGGAAAAAATAATCTTTAAATTCATGTTCATAGATAAAGTAATTCAACAAGACAAAAAAAAAATCTCAAGGTCTTACTTTATAAACTTTTGTTCACTTCTTTTTCCTGGAATTTCATACTTTTTCCCACAATAGTTTGATGGGAGAGCAAATTGCTGTCATGACTCAAGCCTGGTTAGATGATAACTCTCATCCACTGGATGGGATGCAATTTGTGACTCAGGGTTCTCCAGGCATCCCTAAGGGTAATTGCAGCTGTCTCTGTGGAGGCACTGATGGGGCTGTGACCTTGGAGGCATCCTTATCTTTTTCATGACCATTCTCTCTAGGTCACTTTAAGGGAAAGGGTTCCTGTAGAACAGTGGCTTGAAATCATTCTACATCTTCTGCTTTGTTAATTAACTTGTTCCCTGTACCCTTCCCTAGTTCTTATCCAGTAGGACTGGAAGCCTGTGTTCAGAGACCATAGGATCTCACCATAGAATAAAGTGGAAGAAAATAAAATCTAAAAGAAACCTAACTGGAAATCCTATTGTTAACAAAGAGAAATGAAGGAGATTGAGAAATCCATGAATAATTCCAATAACATGGATAAATGTTGAATTTACACAATGTCCATAAGGACAAAAGTTACTTCAAATGAGGAAGTTTCAAAATGGTGGCATGAACTTCAAAGCAGGCCAGGAAGTAATTAAATTATCTCCTTCCCAGGAGTAGTGACAAAAGGTAGCACTGATTAAAGGTAATCTGAAGAAAAGTCATTTCACTTAGGCAAGAAGGTTTTAATATAAAATGAGAAAATAAGCTATCAATTGATGTATTAACTGCAATTTTAAACTGCCAGTTTTAACAACATCTGAAAGTTTATGTTCACATGGTCCTGAGGCTGCTAGAAGGCATAGTGAGAAGGGAAGTCTCTTCCTGGTTTGTGCATACCTGCTTTCTTGTTGTCTCTTACTTCAGTAGGTGGGTGATAGTCTCTTCCTTCTGTTATGGATGCAGTCTGATTGGATAGAGTTTTCCTTGTGACCTCACTAATCTAACTCTGCCCTCAGAAATTCTATCTCCAAATAAAGTAACGATGGCTTGGGGCTTCAACCTCTGAATCTTGTAGTAAGATATGATTTAATCTACATAACTGAGATAGTTATTTGTAATGAAAACAAATGGTGAGTTCTATGGTCTAGGAGAGAGTTTAGAGAACACAATGTCTCCAGTTATTCTAGAAACAGAAATATATTAGAGAGTAAAGGGATGGAAACACAGAATGGAGGGGGGGTCTCGAGGAACGGACAGGGGTTAAGATCAGAAGTAGAGTCATTAGAAGTAGTGAAAGGTTAGCATTGAAGTAATAACAAATAATAGGCAATAGAATTATATTAAAACTCTGGGTTGAGTTAAATTTTATGGGTTAGGGACTATAATGTAAACATTTAACTTATGTATTATGCCATAGCTTCTCTTGGTGCTAAACAAAAGGACCTCCCATTCTCACAGCCATCTTTGTCTAACTCTAGAAGGGCAATTGCACCACAAACGATAACGATTGTTAGTACAGAGACTGAGGGCAGCAGACATGTGGCTGTAATAGGCTGGAAATGATGGTGGGAGAGTGCTAGACAGGTAAAACAGAAGACAGACAGTGGATTGCCAAGTGTGGGCTGAGGACGGCCAAAACAACCTCCAATAAGCAATCACTGGTAGCCAATATGAATCGTTTGGGATCCTCAGAATTCTTATTATACAGTTGGGCCACACAGCAATCCGAGGAGGCCACAACTAAAACAAATGCTTTCATAATTTATACTGGACATGTCTAGACAGTCAAGAAATAGCAGAGAAAATGAGATTGTGAGGCAAAACTCATCACGTATGCCTACATGTCCACAGCTTGCCAATGAGTTCATTTTCACTTTCTATTATTACTCCCCCACCCCTCTCAAATTCATTCTGTAGATTTGGATGAATTTTAAAACATTACAACAAAAGCTAGATAATTGCAAAATTCCTCAATATTATAAAAATGCTCTTTAGCAGTAGGTGACCAAAATGAAAATATGTTGAAAAACTCTCCATCTGGTTTGAAATTTTTGTGTTATTTCTGTAAGTAGAGAGAAAAAATGAAACCTCAGAATCAAGGATGATACATATGTTATATTTTGTAACATTTCACTAGCACCTTTCTACTGTCATCCCTTTGCTACACTGTTTTGAGGCGCTGTTTCAGAGTTTTGTGCTGATTGGTTTTTTGGTTATTTGTTTGTTTGTTTGTTTTGTTTTGTTTTTCATCAATGTGACACAAACCTAGACATACTTGGAAAGAAGGAATCTCAATCTCTTCATCAAATTGGTCTGTAGGCAAGTTAATAGGGGCATTTCCTTGATTAATGATTGGTATGGGAAAACACAGCTTACTATATGACAAGTCCACTACTGGAAAGGTGGTACAGTGATGGGAGATGTTATTCTGTAAATATGTTTCTCATACTGGTTAATGAATAAAGCACTGTTGGGCCAATGGGAAAGCAAGATAGGCAGGGATAGGAAAAAAGGAGGAAAGAGGAAGGAGGGGTCAGCATGGAGAGCCTGGAGAGACCAGATGCGGCCCGCCGCATTCAGATAAGATGACCACATGGAAATAATTAGATAAGTAGAAATGGGTTAATAATTAAGACAGAGCTAGCCGATAAACAATGATAGTCACTGGCCCACAGGATTGTATCAAATACAGAGTCTCTGAGTGTTGTTGGGGGCTGGCATGGCAGCGGGGCGGCGGGACCAGGCGGGCTGGTGGAAAACATACACACAACAGTACAGCATTATTTAAAAACTTGTGCACAAGCCATGAGGAGAAAGCCAGCAAGTAGCATTCAATTCCAACATCCAGGTTCCTCCCTTGAATGCCTGCATTGGCTTTCCCCAATGGATTGTAACTTGGGATATTTATGCCAAGTAAATCCTTTCTTTCCCAAGGTGCTTTTGGTCATGCTCTTTATCACAGTAATAGAAATCAAACTAAGACACCCTTCTGTTGTAATTTAACAGATTCTAATGCTATTTTCTCTCATCTCATCTTTTACCTTTCATCCTTCAGGTCTACATCATGAATGTGACTCTTTTAATAAAGCATTTCAGTTTTATTTGAAATTGTAATGACAGCATTTCACTTCTGTGAAAAATTCATGAGTTCACTGAATTATATTTCTTGGGATATGTAAGTGTTCCATAACTGCAGAGGAACCTCCAATAAATGTTTCTTTAAACTGATACAGAAATAGCTTTCTGATTGGGAGTTCTCATTGTAATTAAAAGACAATGTAAGTATCATCCCATTGAGGCTTCTTTCTTCTATTGTCAACAGTGACAACTGTTCAATAAAAACAGACCATTTCAAAAGCAGTTGAAAATAGAAATAGCACACAAATATGACTCTGGGGTTGATTTCCTATGAAAAGTTATGTCATCCCTTTGGAAACTGACTGACCAAACTGAGTTCTGCTCATTGTAAAGATTTCTTTAATGCTCAGATGCCTTTGTTTTTAACGTATTTTAAATCGGTGTACCAAGCACTGAATTTCGTTATGGCGTTTCAAACTCAATTTGTTTGTTCTTGCTTGGCCCCACTTCTCCTCAGTCACTTCTTCCCCTTTGCCACATTTTGAGACAGTGGCATAGACAAGAACTTTCTGAACAGCCAATCGCACATGAAAGAGCCCTAAGAATTGACAAAAAGCAATTGTGTAAAATTTTAAAAAGTGTAGGAAACCATCAGTGAAATAAGCAGATAGTCCATGGAGAAATTCTTCACCAATTCTACTGTAGACAGAGGTTAATATTTAGAAACTGGAGAACTGTAAGAACTAAAGATCAACAAAGCAATACTGCCTGTCAGTAAATGGATCAATAAAATGAAGAGAGTGCTCAAACCTGTAAACACTGATGGCCAATAAATACTTTTAAAGGTTTTCTATTTAGAAGTTTGTATTTGAATTTTATGGATTTAACTCTGTTAAACTATATTAGTTACTGTTTTCAGTCTAGCCAAATTGTTTTTATGTACTATGGGAAATTTAGAGTGTGAATATAAACATTCTACTACACATACATACACACAACACAGCATAAACACATACACAAATGTCTGGGAGAACACTGACAAAATTTCAATATTGTGTGTATTTCTACCAGACACAAAAACCAACTCTATAAGGATGTGCAGACACCACTAAATTTCTTCTTTACCTGAACATCTAGTGATTTCCATTTACTAACTTAATTTCTCATAGGGTAGTACTGATACTCTGAAAATAAAAATATTACATATGGTTATCAATCTTGGATGAAATGAATTATGATGATAAAATAAGACTGAATCACAACAACTCAATGAATTCCCAGGGAGTCAAACAATCCAAAAATTAATAATTACTGTGCTGAAAATGTACTGATTCAATTTATTTAGGTTTTTGGGTTGGCTCTTATGTTTTACTTAAGTCTGTATGCGTTTTTCTTAATATTTTTAGACTTTAATGCAATAAAATTCTGCCCTTCCCATACCTCCTCCTTCCAAACCCTTTCTTTCTCTCACCTAAATTCATGGTCTCTTTTCATTGATTGTTATTGTTACACACATGTGAGTAAATATACAAATATAATAACCTGTCGAATCTGTTCAGTGAAAGGAAATTCCAAATTTTATCTGATTTTTTTTAAAAAGTCTTGAAATTAATGCCATTTGTTTTTACTTATGATTAGGTTTGTATGAACATATTAAAACTTTTTTACTCACCCAGGTTTACAATTCTCTAAAACTGTAATTTTATAATGCTCAAAAGATACCACACAATACCAAGCCCTTCTCAAATTCAGTAATTAAAAAAAAAAAACCGCAGCCTATAAAAACTTCATATTGAAACACTTCTAGTTCTGTGATATTACCCAAGCCTTCATGGAGTCTGATGCTGATGTTCCAGTTAGGGCTGACCACTTCATACTTACCTATTCTCAGCTTTTTGATTGACCAGTGATTCTCGGCACTAACTGCAGCTCACCACAAAGGAGAAGCTTCTCTGACTTGGGTTGAGTGCAACACTAATCTCTGGGGCATAAACATAAATAATTAGAAAACAGTTTCCTATGAGTATTTAGTAAAACAAAAGTAGTAGTTTCTCCCCCAGTCCTATGGCATCTTTAGCAATGAATGGGCTGTCAACCAGATTGACAATATCAGGCCTCAGAAGGTTGTTGGTAACCTCCATAACATCTCTCAACCCTTGCAAAAATGAGGACATCTTGCCTAATGGATTGGTGTTGTAACATATTGAAGCCATTGATAACTTTTGTTCTCACATTGTACCCCAGCATCAGCCCACATTGCACATTCAGGCACTAACAAAGCTTGCCAGCTGGGAAGAAGTCCTGCAGTTAGCCAACGTGGGTGGTATCTTTAGAAAAGAGGTTTTGGCAGTAATTTGTGTTCTTTGATGAGTGGAAAAGCAATCCTTAACCAATAACCCATAGGGCCAACGCACTCATGAAACTCATGGCAGACACGATTCCCCGTTAAAAACTGTGCAATATCAACATCAAGCCAGCCAGTATTCCAGCATGGACAGGGAGAGCTCATGAACTCCTACCACAACCTAAGGAGCTACTATTGACAGTTAATGACTGCTGGGTTTTGTTTTGGGGTTTTTTTGTTTTTGTTGTTTTTTGTTGTTATTGTTTGCTTGTTTGCTTTGTTTTGTTTGTTTTCTGACAGGGTTTCTCTGTATTGCTTTGGAGCCTGTCCTGGAACTAGCTCTGTAGACCAGGCTGGCTTAGTGCTGGGATTAAAGGCATGCCGGGTGACAGTTGATGACTGCTAATAGGGAGTGTTCTATTGCTGTGACAAATATCATGGCCAAAAGAAACCTAGGGAAAAAATATTCATTTGACTTACATGTCAGGGTCAGAGTCCGTCATTTAGAAAAGCGAAGACAAGAACTCAATACATGAACTTAAAACAGAAACCTTGGTGTTAGTGTTCAGGCATCTGTTCTGGCCTACCCTTGGAGCTCTGACAGAAAAAGCCCTCAGCTGCATCCACTGTGCCTATTCATTATGTTCCCTTTTAAAAGGGCCCTGCCCACCTCCCATTTGCGCTCTCCCCCGCCTCTGCCCCCCTCCTCTCTTCTCTCTCTCTCTCTCTCTCTCTCTCTCTCTCTCTCTCTCTCTCTCTCTCTCTCTCTCTCTCTCTCCCTCCTCCCTCCCTCTGCCTTTCTTTCCCCTGTCCCATTGCTCCTGTCCCTAGAGGCCCCACTCCCTTTTCCAATTTTTAGGATACATTCCCCCTAACAAACAATCCCCCCTTCTGCCCTGCTTGAATTCTATCGCATGGTGTCTTTTTCAGGCCGATTTTAAAAATTACAACAGGTGTAACACTGCTTGCTGGCTCGAGCTTAGTTTTATATTGAAATATTAGACTTCCAGAAAATCAAAGGAGCTAAGAAATTTGAAGAATGAAGTTCAGATGAACAATTATAAACTCCAGGAGGACAGTGTAGGAAGCGTAAAGGGCGCCCTTGGACTTGGGAATGAGGAGTAGGAGTCATTGTTGACTCTTCCTTTATTGTGTTGATTACAGATAAAATTTCTCTCTATGAGAGGGTTAAATTCAGAAACAGCTGGCAATAGTTCCAGATTACAAAGTGAAGGGCTCACTGTTCATCCCAAAACTCAGCAGTGTGAAGAAGGAAGTCAAGGCAAAACCCTAAGAACTGGCAGAAGCACGGAGAGGATGATTTGTCTTTGATGGATTTGCTCTTTCAGCCTAAGGAAGAAGTCAGGGGAATAGAAGAGCTTGGATATACAACAGGAAGCACACATCTCTGACAATATTTAAAAAAAAATGATTTTTGAAGTTAAAAAGCCATTGAAATAGGTCAAATAACTGAATCATGGTTTTGTTTTCGTGGAATCAACTTGAGTTTTGTTTCAGGCTTAGCATATTGTTTCTACAGAAAATTTCTGATGAGCTAAATTAAAATATATGGTAAATGCTTCAGAATAATTTCTGTGGGCACAGTTTGGAAGTTTAACAAAATCTTATTTCACATCCAAACACAGTGGGCTCAGTTAACCATTATTTATTATGAAATATTCAATGAAAGAAAGAAACCCTTTCACAAGATAGATCAAGAAAAAAAGGACATGTCTTCCATACCATCAACCTCAAGTACAAACTTCTAGCACAGTTCATAAACTGTTTAGACCAATAAAACTTGGAGTAAATGAGGTGTCATCCCCAAGCTTCAGGTGAACTATTCATACTGTATGGAGTTTAGGAAGACCCACTGGAATACTTTCAACAGTATATAAGACAATAAAGTCAACAACATTATCCTCATCAGTCTAAATAATAATAATAATAATAATAATAATAATAGTAATAATAATAATAAAGAGCCAAGTACAAGTAGATGCCTCGGAGGTTTAAAGTGTTTGCTATTTAAGCAAAAGGACCTCAGTTTGATCCTCAGAACTCAAATAAGAAGTTGGACAGTCTATGGAGCCTCTGGTAATGGATCAGTGTTTACCTAGTATAGAAATGGACTTAGGGAGCCCATTCCACATAGAGGGATACTCTCTCAGCCTAGATACATGAGGGAGGGCCTAGGCCCTGCTCCAAATACTATGACAGACTGTTGATTCCCCCATGGAAGGCCTCACCCTCCCTGGGGAGCAGAAAGAGGATGGGATGAAGGTTGGGAGGGGCGAAGGGGAAAAGGGGAGGGTGAGGGCACTGGGATTATCATGTAAAACAAGCTTGTTTTAAATTTAAATGAAAAATAGTATCATAAAAAAATAGAAGTTGGGCAAGGCATTCTACATCTATCAGCCCAGTGCTTCCAGGATGAAAAAGAAGACTCCAGGGGAAGTTTGGCCAGCCAGTCCACCATGAACTGCAGATTCAGTTGAGGACTTTGTCTCAAAACTAAAGTGGAAAAGGATAGATAAAAACATTGTCTTTCTCATGCATACGCCCAGTGTACACAAGTTACACAGTCCTGTACATGCATGCATATCACACAGAGTATTAAGAATAGTCCTCATTATAACAAATGAGATGAACATGGTTATCTCTTATGAAATCCATGGATTTGTGCATAGAAATGTGGAAATAGACATCACCTAAGTCACATGTCAATAAGACTATATAATTGATATTGAAATAAAAATGTTCTGGATATCTAGAGTTTGCCAATAAAGGCTGTATTTTGATACTGCATTTCTACTGACAGCATAGTCACTCTAAACTCTAAGCACGGAGCTAAAAATTGAAAAGAAAGACTGTTAAGAATTAAATGTGTTGGAAAGACCATTCCCATCCTGATATATGCATTATTAATTCATTTTGATTTTCAAGGTGAGATATGAACAATAGGATTCAGAATAAATATTATTCACATCCTCTTTTTTGAATGTATATGGAGGTGGTTACAAAATGATCTTAATACATACTAAATATGGATGTTAGGAGATGCATACATATAAGAAAAGGACAGTTAGTCCTGGCTCTACTGAGCCCACATTTCTCAAGAGAGAGTCCTCTCATATATATTCTAAAATACCAGAACCAAAAAATAATAACATGTGCATAAATGCATAAAAAACATAATTTATATACAGATGTTACAATGTAGATGTGTTTTCATTGAGTATGAAGAAAATGCCTTTTATTAATTACAAATATAATCAAAACAGTACAGGGAATAAGTAGACTATAGCTATTTTTTGAAAAATTGGCTGTTGTTTTTTTTTTTTAGCTTAAGACTCTAAAGTATACTCATGGGACACTTGAACTCACAAACACCTAGTCATTATGCAAATGTACAGCAGTAGAATTAATAGTTAAGTTTCTAAGCTACAGACATGTTTTTACAACAGCTCTTATTTTGCTCAGAGCTTTATTTCACATTTGCATAATTTTCATGTATTTAATTCATTTTCATGGTATAGAAGAAAGCAAATTTTACAGACCTGGGGCTGAATCATATTTTTATTATTGTCTATTTGTGTAACTCTGAACAATTTACTTAGGTACTTATGTCCCACTTTAAATATGTGGATAATGGAACTCTTTATATAGATGCTCTTTGACTCTGAAAATGACCTGATGTAAGTAAAGGCATTGCATAATGCCAGGCAGGGTCTCTTCTAACATAAAGGATGCCTTGATAGTGCTTAAAAAAGAAAAAAAATGAACATCATAGTCCTGTACACTTACTGAAGTGGTTGGTGTTCAATAAACAGTTTCATCTCTCCTTTTTTTAGACATAGCTTCTTTATGAGCAAAGTCTGGCCTAGAAAACATTGTGTTACCTTTGTTGCGCTTTTTAAGGTAAACAATCCAGGAAACAATTTACTTTCTTTTGCAGTCTTAAGTGGGTAGCTACATAATCTTAAATGGTTACGTACAGAGTTTATTCTCATTGATAGCTACCCCACGCATGTTGTATAATGTGTCCATTTTCAAAGAATAAAGCAGCTATGGTTTCTACTGAAACAAACTCCAGTGAATCAGCGGACACCTTAGAGTATTATACCCATCACATCCCTTAATGTGAATAAAAACTGAGCATCTGTGGTAGCAAAGGCTGCCTACTAGAATGGCATATGTAAAGTGCTAGTTTGGTATTACTACATAACTCTGTGAAGCTACATTGAGCATCCTTGGTCTTTCTTTTGCTCTCTTGCTGCCCACTGTAGCTGTTCCTACCTGTGACCAAATATCACTTGACTGAAGTAGAGAACTCATGATATTGGCAGTGCCCAGGCCACTATGGGAAGATGATTGTGTTATCTAATTTGATTCAGCTACTAAATTGATTCAGTTAAGAAAGTTTTAAAAAATACCAACCTCTACTTCTAAATTTAAAATAAGAGGCATGAACCAATCTTTAAATAAATAAGATGTAACCGTGAAAAGCAAGGGATTTTTCCCTATAACTTTAATAAAAGTCAACACCTATAACCTGAGCCCTGTTGTTTAAATAAATGCATGTGTTTTAGGTACTGTAATCTCGATAAATTGCTGAAGTATTGGAAATAGAGAATGCCTGGGAAAACCAGAAAAGAAAAAAAGTCTGAGATATTTAAAGAGTTAATAAGGAAAACAGGAAAAATATCAACCACATCCTATATACAGGAGATTACTTATTATTAGCCTTTCAGGAACATGTCTGTACAACTTCAAGTTTTCTTTCCAACTCACGGAGTGCCTGGGAATGACAAACAACTTGAAATTTTCCAGGTCTTCTCAGTTTGAATCCAAACTTCAAAACTACTTCAGTAAAGATTTTTGAACTGCAGATCTTGAAATGGCTTTGATCTGGCATGGTGTTAAGACACATTTTTTTTTTAATTGTCAAATAAATATAACTTGCAGACTATTGAAGAGTTTGGGATTTCTGGATAAGAGTTTCTGCTGATACGGGAAAAATGATGACCTAAGCCCCCGCCCCCATTGAGGAGTTGCTGTTGTTTCCTCCATTGTCTATATCAGTTTATGAGCCAAGATTTTTGTAATTTTGTGTGCATTCTCATGTTTTTGGCTATGTGAAATTTGCATTAAATTAACCTAAATATCTCAATATAAAAATGTCTCAACAAGTTTAAATTTTTTTCTCTCAGTTGCAATGTTATATGAGTTTCACATAGATATAGATGCTCTTATCTAGGATACTTTATTTTGTTTTGCTTTTCTTAAAATAGTCTGCACATTTAAAAAGATTCCACCTAAATTTAGGAGGCTGAATTATTCATTCAAACTATGTACAATTAAAATATCTTTTTAAGGAAGAAGATAATCATATTTCAAAATAAAGATAGAAGTTTTTAATGTCTTTACTGAATAAGCCATAGAAGCGACTTAATATTCCACAGAGCATATTAACTTTTTTCTCTCTAGAGTCTAGATAATAATTATGCTTAAAATATTACTGTCTTACAATTTATATTTCTAACTCAATGGATCTAAATAAAACTAAATATATCTAACCTAATAAAGATGTTTGCTTTGTAATGAAATAATCCTTAGATCTATGTCAATTTGACACAGAGTAGACATTGACCATCAGTTAATTCTTCCCTTTGACAGCCATGCATACTGCCTGCCTTTGAAATTCCAATTATTGTGAGAAAGATTTGTCCATAGAAAAACCAAAGATTAGATTGATGGCTAATTAAGGTGGCAGCTTGGTTTATGATTGTTTCATGGAACTGTTTTCATAATAAGCACACACATGAGGCTATAATGCGTGTCAACTTGGAGATAAGAAGGAAATCACTCAGGCTACTTACAGACTCCCGATAGGTAAAATTCCTTTTGGGATTCTTTAAAACTCCTCAGTGTTTGTTCCCAGGATGGACATTACAAAGGAATCCCATAACCTGATTTAAAACAATTCAAGGAGTGATTAAGAATGGTGAGAAAACAGATTCTGTTCTCTTCCCAGCATTCTCATCCTGATACCCAAACGTTTCTGAAGTTTCTACTATTGATAACTTGTACTCGTCTTTGTCTTTCTGGATATTCAGCAGTATATCAAGTTACTGCAAGGCAAACAAAAATTTCTCAGCTCACATTTTTTTTAAATCCTGACTTGGAATTCAATCTTGGTTTGTTGTTAAAATCCCTTGGGTCCTATATATAACTCAGGATTGGGACATGATCTTGAATATTTATTCCAATTTTAAAGTTGTAAGTCTTGAGTAACATTGGAATATTGCTTATCTCTAATCCATTTAATAAAAATTTAGTGTCTTTCAAACATTACAGAAGCCACTGAAACTACATATTTGATGGGGGATGTCCTTCTATATGCTGTGGATATATGTTTTTCTTATTGGTTGATGAATAAATGCTGATTGGCCAGTAGCCAAGCAGGAAGTATAGGCGAGGATAGCAAAATAGAAAGATTCTGGAATAGAAAAATGGAGAGTGAGTCAACAGAGAGATGTCACGTAGCTACTGGGAAGATAGGGTCCCTGGGCATTCTCTGGTAAGCCAAGACCAAGTGGAGATACAAAGAGTAATAGAAATGTGTTAATAATTAAGAGAGAGCTGGCCAATAAGAAGCCTGAGCCACAAACCAAACAGTTTATAATTAATATAAGCCTCTGTGTGTTTCTTTGGGACTGATGGGTGGCGGGACAGGATGAACAGAAACTTCTGTCCATATATAATTGTGTATGTAATACATCCTTTGTCCTTACAGAGTCTATAATGCTAGTTCAGGAATACAGGTGACTCAGTAAGTGGTAAGTGTTGTGTCACCAAAGAATGTGTTTTATTTGAGGAGGAGGAGTAAGGGATGAGTCAAATGTAGATGAGAACACAGGATTGCCAAATAAGATTTAAGATTCAGAATATGGAAGGAAGAACCTATGCCCAGGCAAAGAAGGAAGGAAAGGAATAGTTAAAAAAATAAAATAAAATAAAAACAAAGGTACATTACTGAATGTAAGTCTCATTTGAAAAGTGATCACATAAATTAGAAGTAAATTGTTGATGATTCTGAATGTAGATGCTTCAGTAAAACGAAATAATGGGTAAAGGCACTGGTTGCCAAACCAACATTCTCAGATCCACCTGGCACAAGAGAGTATCAAACTCTACATGATGTTCTCTGACTTCCATGTGTACATCACTGCATCCACACACATGTACACAAGCATACACACTCATAAATAAGCAAATGTAAAATAAATGAATATTAAATTTTCAATATTAATGATAAACTTCCAACCTTCTTCTTACAGCAAGATGAAAGGTAACAGTTTGTTACTTTGTGATATTACAAAATCTATTACTGAAAGTTGGTCCAATGAAATTTTGAAAATGTACAAATTTATGTTTATTGATCAGATTAGTTTTAAATCTAATTTCAGCCAACCAGAAATAAAAACACACCCAAACTTTAATAGAAGAAAAAAAAGTGATGGTTTCATAGTGTTAGAGAGGGACATGTTACATTTAACTGAAAAAATTTGAAGACCAACAATTTGTAAGCCAGTAGATTTCATGCTAACAGCAGACATAGGTAGCAATTATTGGGAGGATAATGCTAAGAATCATATACTTTGGATGTTAATCATAATTAAAATATTGGCAGGAGCTACCAATATTTTGAACAATATCAACAACAGTAGCAATAGCAATGCTACTTTTATTGCTCCGAATGGTAAGAATGGTAAGTTGGTTGAAAGCTCTTTATACGAGGAGTTCTGCCACAGTTCAAGAATAACCCCTGGCATTTGCTACCCATTCTAATAGTCACATTTTTTAAAGCACTGTTTCACTATGCAGGCCAAGACAACTGTGACTCACTATATAGCCAGCAGTCTAGCTTCGAAATGACAGCACTTTCCTGCCTTTCCTCTGGAATAACAGGATTCCAAGTTCTTCCCACTTCACATGGCTTGAGACTTTTAATGCTTGTAGTTGTGTTTTAAGTAGGTAAGAGGAAAATCTGTTTATGTATATCAAGGACTTCTATATATGTGTCCTTTGTGAGATTATTCATGGATTTATGTGTGTGAGAGAGATTTTATAATTATGAATAGAAAAATGAGAAAGAGAGGGTTATAATATAAGAAATGTGAAATGAGAAAGTGTTAAAGTTCCTTGGATCATTAGTCTGAGCACTGGATTATTTGGCAATGCTTTTATAGTTAGAATTGGTCCTTTTCAAAGGCTGAGGGGAAAGATTATTAAAGCAATGTTAAAAAGGGAACTAATGAATTTAATGCAATCCACTATCCACTATGAAGAAGACCTTGTTAAAGGATGTTGGAAAAGATCCTGTACTCTACTCTGCAGATGTACTTGTCAAGAGCTATCTTGAGTATAACTGCATCAGGCCTCTTATTTATATGTTTTAGCTAAGATTACATTGAGGTTCCAAATCTTGAGGGTCAACACTCAGGTCATGAGTTCTACCATGATGAGTCTAAATGATGCTAAGTGTTTTATAAGACATCTATGTATAAAACTGAGCCACACTGAAATCAATCTGTTTCATAAGACTTAATGTCCAGCATTACAGGTTTGAATGATACATAATAATTGCTTCTTACACATGGTCATTTCAATATCATTTCACAGTCTGAACAAATTTATTATTTTTCCTGATGGGATATTCCACACATCCTACTAACCCTAGTTGAGAAACAAAGTAAGGATTTCTGATACAACTCGGCTTCTTGGTACTGCTCATTTGTTCTTTTATTATTTTGCCCATGATAACACTGAGGGACAAGAAAATGTCATCTCTTCAAAATAGAATTCCAAAGTACACCTTAACTTATAACAATGGACCTGTCACCTGTCTTAAAATAATCATGGTAATCATTAGAATCTTAGAAGGGAGTCTCAGACAATTTAAGACGTATTCAATGGGTAACATTCTTTGTTACAATATCTAAGTAATAATAGGATAAGGCCTTCAAAGTACATTACAAAAGATGTGTTTTCAGAGGGAAATTTACTGACTCCTGCTTCTACCACAGTGATGATATAAGGAGGAAGAAGACAAGAACTTAGGATAACAGCATACAGGAGTCTCCAAAGATGACTGATGCTGGCAAAAGACTCAACACCACATGTTCAGATAAGCTCGGAGCTTGTTTCACAGAGGAGCCAGCCATTATCATCGTATCCCTTCCCAGCTCACAAATCACACTCTCAGGCAACATTACCTCTGCTGCCTTGTTCCCATGATAAGGGTCCTAATTCTTATACTCCCCTTATTGTGTGGATAACCTGAACAAAATAGAATCCATTTGGCTCCTCCCTTTACGCTCACCGTGGATATGATATCCATTACAGATTTTGATCAACAGCATCACACAGGAAAAAAGATTTTGAAACAAAGACTAGAGAAGTGTGTGTGTGTGTGTGTGTGTGTGTGTGTGTGTGTGTGTGTTTTAAGGAGGAATTTCCCTGAAGAAAACTGACTCTCAATCCCCCATCAGCCAACAGCTTCTCATCTAGTAGTGAGATTTCATTTTGTCTGCTTCTTTCTTATGTGGCTCCAGGTATTAGGCAAAAGCAATTACTGGATGGGATTGTAATGATTCTTTTCCAGCAGTTTGAAACCATTAGGTTGTGAGTCCTTTGCAGGGGGCAAATGGCCCTGCCACAGGGGTCACACATCAGATACAGGTGTCTCATATCAAATGTTCTGCATATCAGATACTGACATTGGAATTCATAAGAGTTAAATTACAGTTGTGAAGTAGCAACAGAGTAACTTCATGGTTGTGGGGTCACCACAACGTGAGAAACTATATTAAAGGGTTTAGCATTAGGGAGATTGAGAACCACTACTTTAATGTGTCATTTAGCTGCAAAAAAGGCATTTCCTCTTAAATGAACTGATGGTTAGTGAGACAATATTTTGATCATGGATGGATATCTTCTATAAACCCTGTATTCATTGAATTTTAAAGTAAGGGCCATTAATAATTTTTAAAGTATATGTCCTTACTTCAATTATATAAGTATTAAAAACACAAATAGTATTTTAATGTGAGAAGTTTAGATTGGGTTAGGAGCTCATTGAAAATAGGATTGCTTGTTTTCATTCAGATCCCAGACCGAGCTGTAGGTATAACATGTGATAAAATTTGTTATGTTGTGAATACAAAACTGTGGGATTGTGTCAACTCACACTTACACATAGAGATGCCTCCTCTACCAAAAACTTCTAGGCGGGAAGTAAGATTAACCTATAATCTTTATAATAGAACATCAACAGAGGGGTGCCTGGAGATTCTCTGGGGTCCTTTCACTGGGCATGAGGTCTTCCCATCACTGACTGAAATGGTATATTAAAATTTCAATTTTTCAAAATAAAAAGCAGCTATAAAAATATAAAATTTGATATTTTTAAGAGCACAGTTTTAATAGCAATTAGCATATTGTGGACCAAAAGAATGAACAGATGGGTAGAAAAATTTAATTGAAATCATTTTGTTATATATCGATATTTGAGATCATAGACTTCTGTACATGCATACCCTCGTATTCTGTTTGAACCTAGAAATTTCCCATATCACAAATCTTATCACATATCATAAATACAAACTGGGTCAATGCAACTAGATTTCTCAGTAAAAATAAAATAAAAATTCAGGCACTAGGGATCAAAGCCTTGTTTTTTTTATTTCTAAGGATTCAAATGATGAGCTAACATCTGCAGTTTTCTGGATCAATGTCTTAATGTAAAAATCAGCAAATCATCAGAAGTGCAGTAGCTTGTATGAGCATTTGGGGGACAGAAAGAAACAAGTGCAAGTATACCTCTCTTGGTATATGAACATTTCATCATGCAATAATGGGGGTGTCCTTCTGTATGTCTGTTTCTCTTAGTGGTTGATGACTAAAACACTATTTAGCCAATAGAGGCAGGAAGAAAGGCAGGACTAGGAGAAGAGGAGAATTTTGGGAAAGACAGGCAGAAAAGGCACGTGGAAAGATGCTATGTAGATCACAAAGGAGTAACAAGTCCAGACATTCTGCAGTAAGCCAAGACCACATGGAAATACATAGATTAATAGAAACGGGTTAATAATTAAGACAGAGCCAGCCAATAAGAAGCTCTAGCCATCAGCCAACAGATTTATAAATAATGTAGCATCCGTGTGTTTATTTGGGGCTGAAGTGGCTGTGAGACCTGGCGGGACAAGAGAACTCCAGCAACAATGTAGTTGCGCAAAGTGGAGACTTCCTGCTCTTCTCTGAGGCCTTTCCTCAGAGCGTGAGCAGTCAGAATAAAGGGCGGCCCTGGAGAAGCCTGGGTCTGTGTCTGCTCTGGAACCCAGTGTATTTGCGGCTACTTTGTCATTCATTTCAACCTTAGAAGTCCTGTTGGCTGAGGGAGAAACAATAAAACAACATAATGAGACCAACCTCAAAACCTTTGTTTTACAGATTTACAGCCCTTTCTTAAAATAATAATTCGGTTGCAGGGGATAGTTTGCTAAATATTTTATCTGGAAACAGCTTGATTTGCATCTTGTAATAAATTTTTTCAGCTCTCTGGGAAAACGTTTGCAATAAAATTTTCCAACTCAGCTAACAGTTATACTTATATGATAGCTTGAAAATATAAGCAGAATATAAGTACTTTTTTGTACTTCAGAAAAGAGAGTTGTAAATGCTTTAGGGGAAACATGCATAAACTGAAAATCATAATGTACATCTACTAAGCTTAGGCAACCTTGATCAGTACCTGGAAGTCTATTCAAGTTACAGTCAATCTCTTATGGGTGTTTCTGCTAGTTTCTAGTATCCAGTGTCTTTAGAACAAGTACTTAAAAAAACCTAAAGAGAATTTCAAGTTCCTAGCTGTATGCACTCTTGAGTACCCCTTAATGCTGCTTAAGTTTGAACCAAGTGGCCTTTGTGTTGCTTTGTTTTTGCTTTCTGAACATGGAAAATATACAAATACTATTATTCTTACTATTATCTCACAGAAACAAAGTGAAGATCAATTAAAGCCCTGCTTGGGGAAAACACTGAAAATTGATATAAATATAAAGTTCTGCAATTTGAGAGATCATAATTATTGAAGACTTTTCAATCCTGGAATCTGAAGATACATTCCATGGTGATACAATTGTCTGTGAATATCCAGGAATATAAACTATAATAATGGCAATAAATACAATTTCATATAAAGTCATAGAATCCCAATGGAAGAGAGATTCTACATCAGATCTTGCAACTACTCCCACCCCCAATATTTTGTTCTAAGAATTATGTCTTCCTTATACAAGCCTGCTGGAAAATACAATCAATACATCCTTGACAAGTGTATTAAGTACTTACAGACTGCATTACATATCAGACACTATATGGCAGATGTTTTACAAGTTCGTTTCTATACAATGATATCATTCTAGTTTTACAACGATCCTTGAGTTGATCACAAGTTTAATTAACTCAGGACTAGAAAAATTCCATCTCAGGTATGTTCAAAATTGTACTCGAGTCAAGCAACTCTTACTTTCTAGAATTTCTATCCATTATTTTTTCTTACACATCAACATGTCATGAATATTTATTTTCTCATTGATATAAATATAACATATGCCACCCTTATTCAATGGGACTTGAAACCTCTGAAAAGGAAAATTACTGGCCATTCCTAAGGAAAGCCATATCCACATATGAGAAAGGATATCACCCATTATGGGGAAGACAGTATCAGATGAGTAGGGAGATAATTAAAGTCCCTCATGGCCTTTGATGAATAGTATGACAAAACTTTTAACATCTCAAGTAAAATAAGAATAAAATAAATGTCCTTGGGAAGACTGGAGGCACCGATCAGTCGTAGAGCATTTGCTTAACATATGTAAGATACCATGTTCAACTGCCACCATTGCAATAATAGTAATAATTGTTGTTTTTACAACATCATGAAAATAATATTTGCAACACCTGTGATGAAGATAAGTAATTTTAAAATATAAAGAATGCCGTTTAAAATAAATTAACATATTTTAAAGTTAGAATATGAGTTGTACAATACAGTGAATCTATACGGGCCTAAGCACAAACATTCATTATGCATATCTTAATGCTTAGCTTCATTTGTTAGAAAGGTAAATACATCAAAATAATATTTGTGAGCCATTGAGAGTAAAGGTGATTGCATTAAGCCTAATGACTTGAGTTTGATCCCAGAAACAAACAACATATTGAAAGGAGAGAATAGAATCCCATAATTAGTCTTCTGGCATCCACATGTATTGTAGTATGAACATACATACATACATACACACACAGACACAGACACACACACACACACACACACACACACACACACACCATAAACAAATAAATGTTAAGGAAAAGAATTACAAAATACTTTTATAAATCAAGTGCTCATGTAAATTGGTGGTGATAAAATTCAGAGCTATTTATTCCCGTTTTAGTAGTAAACTGTTACTAAAGTGTAGACAATTAATATAAGTTCAAAATTTGAAAACAAAAACAAAATTTTATCACAAAATCTTTTATAAGTGAACACTATGTCCATGTAATGAAAGATGGCAGATAAATCCTGGTGCATTCACATCTTGACTTATTGTGCAACAAATTAAGGTGATATTTAGAAAAAAATATTTAATGACATGACAATTCACAATTCAAAAGAATATTTAGGATTATTCTATTTGAGTTTAAGAACTGCATATGCTTCATTGTTGAATCTAAGAATATCTACATAAAAAGTAAACAAAATTATGTTTTACCAAAGTAAGTGCCCCTACTTTTTTCTCTTAGCCATTTTAGCACATAAAAAGATGAAAGCTGAAACCCAAGTCATGTCCAGTTGCAATTAATTAACTGTATTTGTGGTTACTTGGGTAGTACTAAAAATAAACTTTGGAGTATAACTACTAATCCTGTCAAGAATGTAGCTTCAACTTGATCATATCAACTGGGTGAGATTGAAGCTAATAAGGACAATCAAGAAAAAGTCACAACAGCAGAGGCCACACAGCCTCTGCCATTGGCTGAGAAAGAACTTGGAAACATTTCCTGAAATTCTCAACCACTGTTTCTTCATCTATAAGACTGCACTAAAACAATCTTTCCCATCTTAATAAAATATTTGAGTACTATGACATACATGAATCCATGGTTTGCGTAAGCATTACAGTTTAATTAAATTACATAAAAACTGGGAAATTGGCAACTTATTTTTTTATTGGTGAAACAGATTAAGTTATTTAAATACAAATAAAGTCAAATCTCTCTCATCTGTTCTTGGTCTGTATTCAGTTTGTATGTGGTAGACTAGTTCTGATGGTCATTGTTCTGGTGGTCATCACCAGCCTTCAAAGCTAAGAGGTATTTTGAGTTCACCTTCACATAAGAATGGATTTCCTTATAAAGCAGATTCATTTATACCCCCCCACACATATATACTATATAATATAAATAGAAATCATTTATAATATATATTATATATACATAGATAGTATGTGTGCATGTATAGAGATAGATATTATGGGCACTAATGAAGAAGTTAAAATATGAGAATTTTCCATTTCCCATACTAAGTAGAACATTAATGAAATATTATATTCTTACTTAGTTGGTTAGACTAGTAAACTGGCATTAAATCACTATAATATATATATTTTTTATTTTTTACACTATTTGCTCAGTTCAAAGGCATTTTTGACTACTTATACTTCATTGACATGGTCCTTTTACCACACAAAATTGAATATGTCCTACTGCCAAGATCTCTGCTAAATCCTGATGGATCAAAAGCAAGCAGCACTCTGTGAGGCCTTGTCCTTGCAGAACCTAGAGCGAAGAGAAGAAACACATGAGAAATCCATGGAAGAAGGGAACGGCCTAATGAAAGAACATTTTAGAATGTCAAACCATTTTCCCTTCACAGCAGCCTTCTGAGCTAAGCCAGTTGTTCCGTGGTTGAATTGAGGCTAAAATTAGCATATGGAATGTAGAATGCCTTCTCTAAGGCCTCAGAGCTAATTGAAAAGAGTGTGAAGAGCCTCATCTCAGACACTCCTCAGAGTACTTGGCACTTCTTCCAGTGAATCATAATAATGTTCTAAAAGTTTCTGCTCACACTGTGGGGCAGGGTGAACGTGTGTGCACACTCATGCACTGAGGTGACTGATGCAAGCAACACTCAAAATAAGAATGTGAAGATTTAATATTCCCCCATGTTAAGCAGGACACTAAAGTAGAGTCATAAGTATTGGTGTCCCTCTGCTTGATGATTTATTTGAGAAATGCTGAAACCTCCTATGGTCTTGGGAAGACATGGCACATTTTCAGGTTAATTTCCCAAATGCTTTCCTTGTTCTGAGGAATAAATATTTCATTTTTCTCTTCAGTGTCCGTGACCTCAGTTCTATTTGTTGACATTAGTCTCATGCAACTCAGTCTTGGAGAATCCCAGGCCAGCAGGGAGAGCAAGTTTGCAGGTCCTACTGTGAGTGTCCAGTACTGTGGGACCCGAAAACCAGAGCTAAAGGTAGGAAAGATCAGGAATTTGGAGAAGAGTGGCTTCCTTGCACCAACAGTGTAGATCTGGCTTTAAAATCCTTTGCAAGCATCTTAATCACCTACATGAGTATCACTCAGCCATACTCAAATGCTTCATGAAAAACTCTTGACCAACACTTCTGATGACTTTTCTCCTTAAATTGGCCATTGCCCCAGGGTCAGAATCTTAAGTTTCATGACAACAAGCATTGCTTCTGGAAGCAAATATGCCCAGTAATTGAAGAGTAACCATTAATCTGACAGACTTCAATTCACATCTGGTTAACAACACTCACCAACTATGTGTCGGAAGCAACATATTTACAGTCATATGCAAATAGGAATTTTCAAAGTTACTGTCCTAATACATTCATTATGAGGCTTAAATGAGGAACCACACATGTTTAGCACAGACTCAAGACTAATACAAAATAAAATTTACCAAATGACATGAAGATTAAATCCTTTACTAAGGGCTTAATAAAGATTAATTTTTTTTCATCTAGTAATAGAGCTAAAACTATCCTATCTCATAAATTTTGAACATTTAGTGAGGTCTTGTATTATATGCATTTTTACTGTCTGCTTGAAATATGAGCTTAAAAAGTGTAAACTCAGTATACTGTGTAGAAACAAAGTTACCAAAGGACTCTCTCTCAAACCTCACATGACTTCTATTGTAAAAGCTGAATGAACCGGGATACTTAGAATTTCTGAGTATCATGGCTAGTAAGTGACCAAAAATCTGTCTGTCCAATGAAGCCACATGTTGGGAAATTTAAGTACTTGTCCCTTATAAGCTCTCTTCCTCCACAATCAGCTGTAGAATTCCCATACTCTCAAGGCTGATCAAACAAGATTGTTCTCATAACTTTCTGGTGTGCAGTGCCTGTGCCTTGACCCCAGGTATGGGTGGTGCATGACTTCCTCCTATGTTTAGCCCATCCCCTGGCTTGGGTATATAAGCCCATTACTCTCTGTAATAAACAGCACCAGCTTCCTCTTCACTTCTTGTGGTGGTCTGTTAAGTGTTTCAATCCCGACACCTTCTGCCAGCTGGGTACTCCAGCCATGCAGATGTGGCAGCCACAGTTATATCCCCTGTTACCTTAAAAGTATCTAAGTCAGATGACAAGTTTTATCATCTTTCTAAAGTATACAATAAAGGTCTCTGTCACTTATTTGCTTATCCACTTTTCCTATAACAGTTTCCACTGGTGTTTTTTGTTTGTCCAGATCTGTCTATTACTGATACTTCATGGTTCTATTAATTTTTGAAAATGTTTTGAAAAGAGCCATGAATTGCACATATCTTAAATAAAAATTTACATAATCTATAGCTATTCCCATACTACCTATTAGATATGACAGAAAACTTAAAAAATCAGAATGTGGCATTAAAGGGATTTGAGATGTGTGTCTCCTCACTCTAGCAGTTTCTAAGTTAATTTCTGCCTCGTAACTTGGAGAAACTCAAAGTAAAAATTTCAAATGATGTTTTAAATAATGCACAGAATTTGAAGGCAGATCACATACTTAAGAGCTCAAAACAGACTTGTAGGTTTGCCTGGGTCCATGACTCTAATCATGAATCCCAAACATGTATCCAAGGCAGAGTACCATTTGTAGTTAATATTGTCTATCCCTTCATAAAGAAGAAACAACACAGACGCCACAGGAAGAAAATTCAATGTCAGCTTTAGATCGTAAGTCAAAATGATCAGAAACTCTCTATAAGATATATTGAGATTGTAATAACAACCCCCCACCAACTAAGGATAAATCATTATGCTCATACATGAGCATTCCGCAGAAATTCACATACTGTGATTATCTTTCCTTGTATAGTCTACCAAACATTAAGTGGCTGTATAATCTACTGTAGAACACTAGGAGAATATGTTTACTCTGCAATCAACCAATGCATAACATTTTATGTCAAGTAAAAATGTGTAATTGCAGCCTCAGCTTTCACTGCTTAGTGTTCTGAACTGGATATCTTGTCTTAAAGAACTGTGTGCATAATATTACCATGAAATAGATTTATGGTCTGTCAATAACTGAATTGGTTGTTCTTTGAAGGGTGATCTTAATTGCAGTGAAGTCAAGCTAAGATAAAACTTGGTTATGCTTAAAATATATCTAATGAATTTTGGAACATTAAAAACGTTTTTATCTACATGCTTCAGTCACATTTATGGGGAATGTGCAGCTACAACAACATGTAACATTTAACAATTTTATACTTAAGTAGCTGTATATTTTTTTTGTTTATGAGTGATTAATTTGATGAAATTATTTCAAACAGATCATACTGGCTATAATTATTATTCACCTTAAAATAGTTAAAAATAAAAAAATGTAAAATTCATCTCTTTAGCTGCATTAGTCACAGTTGAAGTATTCATTAAACACATATGGATAGTGATCACTTATTAAACTAGGCAGATTTGAAACAATAAAAGTTCTATCAGATGGCTTTGTATTATCTTTACTGGAGGCTATTTTCAGCTTTGAATTATTTTAAATAACTGTAATTCCCAGTTCAAGGCTTTTTGTAAACCTGGAATCATATATTTTTAAAATAACATAACATCATATGAACATGAATAAAGTAGTCTTTTCTCGTTTGTCTTACTAAAAGCTCCTAACGTACTCAGCAGCCCTGATGTGGCCTCCTTGGGATGTTCCTGCAGATACCCAGCACAGATACACTGCTCTAAGAAGCTGCTCACTTTCCAGCCTCCTGCTCCCTTCTTCAAGCTGCCACCATCTCCAACGCCACTTCAAAATGAACTTCAAGAGCACAATTCTCATCACCTCTTCTTCCTCTTTGCTCTTCTCGGTGACAGTCAGGCCTTGCTTATTCAGTCCAGTGCTTGACTGTCGGAAGGAAACAGAGTTCTGCCTGCCTCTGCCTCCTGACTGCTGGGATTAAAGGCGTGGACCACCGACGCCCGGCGAAATATTAGTGTTATAAGTCTTCACTGACTAATAAGTAACCTTAACCAGTGCGCGTTGGTTGAACAAGACCAGTTGCAAATTTTGAAAGTTGAAAACAATTTTATCTCTATATATCATTAACATGGGAATTATGCAACATTAAAAGAAGTTGCAAAATTTAGCATTTTTGTGCTTAACTGGTTCAGTGTACAAGAACACATACATGTACACACACATGCACACACGCACCATATCCGCCCCCCACACACACATCTTTTCTTCATCTCTACCCTGTCACTAGCTTATTTATCATTCTATCAACATAACGTCCCTTTTTAACAAAAGTCAAAATAGCCTTCTTGGAAAACAGATAAGATAGTACACCTGAGTGCAAAATGAGATAACGTCTGCTTAGTATAAGACTAAGACTAATCATTGCTTTTACCTACCACCCAGTGTCCTTCAGAGTGCCTTTAAATATTGCTATTTTTATGGACTCTGAATGAACCCTTTCAAAATACCTGAATATTACTTCAAAATCTTTAACCTTTGTGATTATTGATTCCTCCATCTATAAAGCAATATTTTTATTTCAGTCATAACTAAAATGTTCAAGTGAAAGTCTATGGCAAACTGTTACTGTTAATTAAATCAACACCATCATCATGATTGTGGGCTTTCATTGTAGCCTGCATGTCTCTGATTGTATTCTCAAAGTTGTCCACATAGACAAACATGAAAGACCCTGCTGTCCTGTTTCACTAGTGAAGAAAAATGAATCAGACAATACACAGTTCACTTGCCATGACCAGTCATATCAAAGAAAAGTAGCCTTGTGTAAAGATATCCTCCCCATGATAATCATTGCGAGCTTAATCCCTTTAAAAGGTAGTGTTTGTACTACACATGCCTTGATGTTCAGACATGTTACAGGACTGATGTTACCCAATTGATGGTACTATTTCATGGACACTCAATAAAAATTATTGGACCTTCATTTTTTATTTGCAGTTGAAGTTTTGTGTTCATTGGGGGAGTTGTTGGGTTTTTTGTTTTGTTTTGTTTTTTAGATTTATGACAGCAACAGTTCAATAGTCTTCCATAAAAGCAGTTAACTGTGTCTTTTTTTAAAAAAAGGCATTTAACATTAGTGAAAATATAAAATGTTGTGTTGTGAACAAAAGAAAATCTTTTTGAGGCTGTCTTAACACGTTAATATTTTTGAATTTCAGTTTTGCTCATACTCGACTCTGTTCTAAAAAATAATAAAATATGTTTTTAAAAACCATCTAGGAAGTCCTTTTATCCTCATAGAAACTGAACACAAATTCAAATATGTCACTCTGAAATTAAGTACCTTAGTTACAATGATGTAAACAGGTTTTGTTTTTGAACAATGTTTGAAAATGGGCTACAGTAAGAATTCTTTCTAGCCCATTCTAAAAGTATTTATGGTTCTTAAAAATAATAATTTAAAGGCATGATAGGGCAGAAGAGACTGCAAGAGAAAGGGATAAGCAACAGCTTTAAAAAGCTATATAGGATCCTACTGTTTTATAATTTCACTATAATACATAATAAAAATGTTTAAATGGCACTATCTACATAGAGTGATAATGGTTTCTGACAAAGCCATAAATTACACGACAAAAGTTCTAGGTATAGATCATTGGGATCAAGATACCGGGTTGATACAGCCTACTGACATTGCTCTTGGCTACTAATCAAGACTTAGTGACAAAACTGTCGAAATAAAGATACCACATTTGGTCACGTGACCTGGATGAATCAGCTGGTGCAGGACAGAAAACTTTCTCACTGTTGACTAACATTTGTAGCTCATTTACCATTGTTTATATGCAGGCTATTGGTGGGGAACACTAATCAGGAGTGTTACCAAATGAAAGCCACACTGGCTACAGTAATGACTGGCCTGGTAAGGCTAATGAGCTGTTGGTGTAATAGTGACATGAATATGCCAATTGCATGCTGATTGAATTTAAGACTTGCTCTAAGGAACAGAACCCATACCTAGTAGTGTAAACCGGACTATAAATAAAATCATAATAACCTAAAAGTAAATGGTTTATTATACAATGCTATGTTTTAAAAAAAATATACAAAAAAAATTATAAAGACTTTAAGCGAAGTTACAATCATGTTCGTTAAGATATACATGAAAACACTGCATATTTCGTTCTAAGACAGAACTTAGCTATTAATTACTTCATAAATTATGATAAATGATACCTCAATTACTACATTAGTAGATTTTATTTAAAATATCCATATTACATGTCTTCATTGTTTTCTTCAGATATTAGCATCAAAATGCCTCAAAATGCGTTTTCTGGGTCAAGGGCATCATATCTAGCTGAGATGTTTGTTTGAATGTTGATCCCTAAAATAATATGAATTTTAGATGTGTGGTTTTCTCTGAATTTTAGCACTATGCTCAAATGATATCTAAGGGTTCAGCATTTTAAAATGTATTATAATATTTAGAGTTATAGAAACTGAGCAGCAAAGACAAAAAACATGATGAGAAGGGACACAAAAGTTCTCTATTTCTCTCAACACTCACACTGAAAACTAAAATTCTCCATTTAGGTGTAGGGTTGAATTGGCCTGTATAATTCACTTTAAGATGATAGATCTGCTTTTCAAGTTTTCTTGACAAAATTTTAACTAAAAGTAATATTGGCTAAAAAGTAATATTGGCTTATATATATATATATATATATATATAATATATATATATGTGTGTGTGTGTGTGTGTATGTGTGTGTGTGTATGTATATATATATACATACACACACACACAGCTGGCTTAGTTATTGCTCTATTATTAGGAAGAAACATGACCAATGCAACTCTTATAAAAGAAGGAATTTAATTAGAGACTTGCTTATAGTTTTAGAGCATTATCATCATGGAGAGAAGCATGGTGGCAGACAGGCAGGAATAGTGACATAAGTAGCTGAGAGTTCATATCTGATATACAAGTTGCAGTCAGAAAGAGAATGGAGCCTTGTATGGGCTTTTGAAATCTCAAAGAAGCCCACCCCCAGTGACACACTTCCTCCAGTGGGGCCACGCCTACTCCACAAAGGTCAAACCTCCTAATCTTGCCAAACAGTTCCCCTAAGTGAAGACCAAGTAGCAAGCTTATGAGACTACAGGGAACATTTTCATTCAAACAAACACAACAGCCAACAGTTTAACTGTCAAAATATCTTAATCAGTGCAGTTCTGCCCTAAAAGAAGAAAAAACAAGATTGCTTTTCACTCTGTAATGAATGTATCTAAATAAATTTTGACTCAAATTTTCATTAAAATTCACCGATGACAACTTATATAAATATCTCCAGGGCTAACTGGACAAATCTATCACATCAATTTCTGGAGAATGAGACTCTTCCTTAAGTGACGAGTCTGATAATGCAACAGAACTCTAAAGAATACATAAAAGATGCAAGTTTTATAACTAATAAATGAATAATTATCTATCATATCCTTTTCCCCATAGCACAAAATATCTTTAATACTCTGGGGGAAAAAATGAAAGTAATATATCAAAACTATATTTCAGTCCCAAAGACATCATTTGAATAAAAAAGAACATGTTAATAAACTTGATAAAAATTAACTCTAATGTATATGTAATATATATACATACATGTTTCTAATATACCAGTAGAAGTTATTTTTGTATCTATTGTTCCACCAGTTCATCAAAAATTTTTAATCATAAGCATCATATGACATCAAAAAATAGAAAAGTCTAGTGTGGGGTTGTTATTTGATCTTTTTATTTAAAAAAAAGACTGGTTGAATATCTCTGTGTTCTTTACTAAAAACTCTCAAGGAAATGGATAATGAAATGATCAATCAACTAAAAATGACCCTTTACAAAGGATCATATCATGAATTCATAGAGCCATAATCCCCTTGCAGCCGTAAACATAAAAGAAATGTGTGTCTTCTGATGTAGGGGTACTAGTGCCAAATTCAAATATATTACGAGACTAGTTTGATTTAATGAGAGAGAGAGAGAGAGAGAGAGAGAGAGAGAGAGAGAGAGAGAGAGAGAAACATCCAAGAAGAGAGTTCCTGTCCTCAAGCCCTTGTTGAAAATCAATCACTGTAAATATCTAAGGACCACACAAAGCATGATTTCCCAGATGCAGTATTTATCTTTGGTGGAAAGCAGACATAATGACCATTACCTGAACACTCGTGAATCAGGGGGCTTTTCAAAGTCTTGAAGCCCTCTTTCAGTTTACTAAGGAATCAAACCAGCAACACTTCTAGGGGTGTATGTGGAAACATGTTAAAGAGGCAAGAAAGTTGTCCACATTGCTGGCTGGTCAGTGACACTGTGTTTAGATTCAGAGGTCCTGGCACAAGTCTATCCTCACTAAAGATGATTTTGTCATTCATATCTAGGGACAACAGGAACTCATGGTTACCCATAAGAGATTCAAGATTTTCAGGAAAACTAATGTAGAATTTTTATTACACACAGTTCAAAACATGTTTCTATTGGCAAGAATAAGAGAAAGAAGAGCTTTGCTAACATGATATTATTTTGCCACAGAATTCAACACTGCATGTGTCATGTTGAGTGATCATCTCTGTGTATAGTTAGCTTCATGTCAAGCACAAAGTTATATCATTTACTTTAATTAATTTTTAGAATTTCGATTACTTTAAAAAAAACAAAAGATACACAAAGTACATAAAAGGCCAAAACATATTCCTTTGGCATTAAATCACCTTTCCCACCTGCTAATACTGAATAAATATACCACTTCAAAAATTTCTCTACCAATATGATGCATGGTGAACGAGTTGTCAGTCTCAAGAAGACAGTATAATAGCCTTATTTGCTTAAAATATTATAAGGATACAGTAAAAAATAATTTTTCCTGTATGTTTACAAACATATATTGTTATATTCCCCTAGCTTATAATGCCAAGTTCAACATCAAATTTTTTCTCCATTCCTTAAAAGTTATAAACTTATCTTCTTACTTAAAGTAAAGCTATTCACAAACACAACCACACTCAACCAAGAAACTGTCTGAATTGTAAAGTCCTTGTTTCTTTATAACAAGGTTTTAACCTTTCTTAAAAATCAAGATTTCTAGAGGACAATCCAGGTAGACCCTGAAAAGTTTCCAGGAATTTCATAACTGAATCAGAAGTGATAAGGATTAATTAGCTATATCTGTCCTGATGACAGTGCTGATGTGGGAACAATAATAGAAAAAAGATCTGTCAACAGAAATTGGCAACTATGGAAACTTTCCTGAGTCTCTAACCTGAACCCTCACTGCAAAGACATCGCAGAAAAAGATCTAGCAATAATGTGGAAAGTATATAACCCATTGTGCTTGGAAACAGACAGATGCGTCTAGGAACATCATGCTAAATGGTTTTAGTTTAACAAGAAAGAAAAATCTTAAATCAAAGTAGGAATGGTTACTGATTTATATATAACCAAATAATCACAAGGATGGAGAAGTACAAGAATAGAGAATGACATGATAATGATTAATACAAAAATTATACAATCATCATGACTTGCAATTTATTATCTTAATTTTCAGTGCTGACTACTCTCCTATATTCTGTCAGTTGGACCAGAATCCATGGCTCAGTTGAGCAGTGTCATGCTTAGAAATGATTGGACTCCACTTAACACTCCACTGTCAATCTCTTGACATTTTTATCAATTTTAACAAGAGCCCACAGTTTGACATGTTGTTGAGTCCTCCTTAGTCATGACAACTCCTCCCTACTCTCCCTTTCTCTTTCATGACTATTTCACATCTTGTTTTCTTTCACCCCCCCAAAAAAATTTCCCTTCTTGTTTCAGTTTATTGATTTGGAGCTGTTATTTTACTACAGAGGAAATAAATGAAAGCTATTAAAAAGAGTTTCTTTTCTATATCTTATATACAAGTCCAATGATTTACCACATATACTTAACTATACTTAAATAAAGTCTGGCTTCCCATTAAATTGGATCGATGTCTTTTTGTCAGAATTAGCCAAATCCCTGGCCTATTCAGTCCTATAACAGGGTTATCCATCTGTGTAATTCATTCCAAGTTCCATTCTGCCCTTAACCCTGAATAATGTTTTCCATGGGTTATCAATATTATAATACTTTGAACTAAGTTTTCAATGGGAAACTAAGATGACATTATGGCTGCCCCTTTAAAGCTTGGAAAGCAATCACATAGGAAATGATAGCATCTGTGAGACTTGAGGAAATGAACGATAGCATCCTGTTCTGTTTATCAATGTGCTTCTTTAATCTGCCAAATAATGTTAAATTACTCAATTTTCTTAATTTCACTCTTCTAGTGTAATTATTATCATACATTCCTCTCTCATGTCAAAGTTAATGTAAACGGACTTTATTTGTCATTCCATACTCCAGAGAAATCTATTTGAGCAGTGGTTCAGGGGGAAACCTCATTTGAGAATGTAACTTAGGTTGGATTTAGCCAAATGGTAAAATTATTAAGCAAAATATGTTCCTATAAAGTAAGCAATCTGCAGCTTGATTGGCTTCCTTGATTTTCTACAAGCACAATGGACAAATCCAGTTAGCGTTTACATATCGCCATAGTCAATCAAGTCCATTGAAAACAACTCATATCAAACTGATTTCCATTTACAATTAAATATCCAGTTCCTTCTCCCATATCAATAGGAGCTTCAGTTTAGGTAAGAATAAGAAAAGCATAAACTAGAATATATTCAAGTCAGTTTTTAAAATTACTTTGAAACAGCTTCAGGGAAATGAGAAAATTGGGGAAGACTGCCAGGGTGTAAAGGGACGTCTTCACTACAAAGTACATGGCTATCTCTTCCTCATCCATTCAATGTTTCCATAATATTTCATTTGAAGTATTATTCTGCTAAAAATGATCTAAGGTCATCACAGCTTTAATACATAAAGGAAGCATTGTGTTGAACAAAGGAAAACAACATGGTCCATTTGTTACTCGAGGGAAAAAGTGTGGAGAGAAAGATCATATTTACTGAGAATAAATTCCTGCTAATAAGAAAAATAAAGGAAAAGTCCCGAAGGCAGAGGCCAGCACAGCCTCTGCCATTGGTTGGAAAATAACCTGGATGCATTTCCTGAAATTCTCAACCACTGTTTCTTCATCTGTAAAACTGCACTAAAACCAATCTCTTCTGCCTTAGTATTGTGAGGAATAATGAATTTCTTGACACTATTTTTTCCCTTAGAGTTGAGAATTAAAGCCAGGACTAAGTGAGTACCACGTACACGCTCACCTTTAACCTCCAGCATGAAAGCTTTTTATATATAAAAACAATATATCACATAAATGTTAATAACAGCTTCACTGAGAATTGCCAGAGCTTGGAAACAACCAAGGTCTCCACAGTGAAGAGGCTAACAGACCCACCTGTCACACACAGCTGCAGTGGCATCTTGCCTCAAAAGTGAACTTGTAGCAGTGGCCACACCTTTGGGTGTGGTTTCAGGTGCAGACTTGGCCCTCTAAGGTAGAGGAAGGAGCTGGCAGTGTGCTCCCTTGGGTATTGGAGAACATCGGAAGAGCAGAGGCTGCATCTTTTGGAGCAGAACTACCGACCTCAGAGGTTATTTACTCTCATCTGTGTAAGCGCTTCCCTAATAAACACCTATTTATCATTTATCTTGGGTCTGGCGAACTCATTTAAGCCCCCACCTTCACACAGCCACAAAAGCCAACTCTGAAAACCACAAAGGGACATAGGGACGTGGACTAAACTAAAATGCACATTGCAAAGTATTGGCTGCTTGCTCACACGACGCCCATGATGCCGTGAAATTGTAATTCACAATGTTCTACTATGTAGGTAAATAAGTCAACTTCTACTCTTTAAAATCCCACAGATCAATAGGAAAAATACATCAAACAATATTTTAAAAAAAGTAATCCTACTTAGTAAAGATAATTAGAAACAATAAAGTTTAGTTCTGACGGAAAAGACTGGAGCCAGTTGAATAATCTTAGCGTAACCAGCTTTACTCCCTAACGACTATGTCACCTTTGATCAAGCAATTTAAATTCTATCCTCTCAGCACCTAAATGTAAATATTTACAAACTAGAGATAGTATGTGCAGTTATTCTCTGTATTTGCTATTCTTGATATGAACTATTTAGAAACCTCATCATCTTTTATTTCCTCTTGTGAAAATAAGAACGGTATAAAGTTGTAAGATAGTTCTGCCTGAGTCATTAGCATGAATTTACCACTTTCCACCTTCTGAGAATTCTGCAATAAGCAAGCAGATTGTTTGCATCGATATAAATGTGCTTAATTAAGAAGTCTTGCTCATTTCCAAACCTTAAAGAGATGGTCAATTTACAGTACTCAGTATCCCGTCAGAGTCTTTTGTAGGTACACGCCGATCTCATCCCAGATACGATTAACTTGAAACATACTTATATTGTTGAATATTTTATGTTACTAAACATTAGCAGCATTTTATGGATGTTCTCTCCTATTTTTCTTAATAAGAAACATAAGCAGTCGTTTAAGTGTTCATGTGTCCTACTGGGCTCTCACGTTGCTATGCAATCTGTTGCTATTTGTAAAATATTTATTTCACATTACTCTGGTTGGCTGACTCAGGTTTCATTTCCACAGAGAAATGCAGAGAAGCTTTTCAAACATTCTAAATCTATCCTAAATCCCTTTCCTCTGTAGATTTCTTAGATTTTCATGGTCTGGTAAGAGTTTTTTTTTTTTTTTTTTTTCAGCAATCACACTGGAAGAATTTCAAGGATGAATAAAATCACAAGCAAAGTGTGGTCTGAAGAAAAACATCTCACAGGAGACCTGCTGATACACAGGGCAGGACTTTGCCTTGGGAGCAAGGAAATGCACTCCTGATGTCTTGCTGATTCAATGTTTGACCTTGTTTCAAGGACTCCCTTCACTGAGTGTGGCAAATGAGCTGAAAAGTGTCAATATTCCTACATTCTTTAATGGTAGCTTCTGGATTAATAACCTCTTTTAACAACAAATCTCACAAGGGGTGCTGCTAAGAAATGCAAAGCATCACTATTATTTATGCAAAATAATGTAATAAAATGCAAATGGAAAACTACAGTGTATTAATTTGAAAAAAAAACATGAATAGGTTTTTAGAAGACTGGCAGAAATGCAAGAGGCCATTTGTGCCAACATAAAATAAGTTTTGAATTCTAAGATTCAGATCAAAGAAGGAAAATTATTATTGTGTATGCGAACCCTCAACTGTACAATGCACTCAGGGGTCTTGGAGTTGAATTTCATTCACATTCAGATACAGTTCCATTTGTTCATACTTCTGTTTTGTCCATGAAAAGCCCAGCTGCTTGCCCAGCTGTGTATCAGTCATTCTTGACCACAGCTCTATTAGTGGATTTGTCTTCCTGCTATTTTCTTCAATACTAAAAATGATAGAGTCTCTATTTCCTCCCTCTGAAGGGCACACAGAAAACTTTCTGATTCTATGAAATCATGGATTATGAAAGAGACACTATTCAGATATTCTCACATAAACATATGGTGTTTATCAGAATTCAATCCTGAGTTATTGGAGCTTCATCACATAGCTGTCAAATGATCAATTATCTGAAGATAAAGAGCTCAGCTTTTGCAAAAAAAAAAAAAATCTATATTCCTATTACTGCCATTCCAATTCCAAGTAACTATTCAGTAAAGCAAATTACTATACATGCAAAACACATGTTAAGAGTTGCTGTCACATTTGTATAAATTACCATATTTGTCACAGAGGCAGAGCCACTGTGACACTGGGATCTGTGGAACAGTAGAACCAGTGTGTGCTTTCTCTGAGACCAAAGAGTGGTTTGACTCTGGGATAACATTCTGTCCTCCTTGTGGGCAGCCATTTATACCCAAAGCCAGGGAACTTTACAACTGTGTAAAAAAAAAAAACTGGGTCCTATGATCATATTTTAGGGAAGGTTGTAGTGTTGAAGAGAAAGAAAATAACTCAGCTGGATGGGATTTGGGACTCCTATTCATTACTCTAACTACATATAGTCTTATTCCTGGAGTTATAATAAGATTCAGATTAATAAAGGTGCTTGCTCTTCTAAATAGGTCCTGAAGAATAAGTCAGTTTCTACAGCCTTTGCATTGGGATTGCAGAACTAATGTGGAAACAATTAATGAAGCTAAGATGAATTATGTCCAACCTACTCCTCAAACATATCTGTATCAGAGTTTTGCTCCTGCTTCAAATAATCTTGTGTTATTGTGGCAGTATGCACATAAATATGTTTCTGTGTGTCTTCTGAGAAAACATAGTCTGCCAGTTAATGTGACTATCATGAAGATGTATAAAAGAATCAATAACATATTTTCCTGGTGTTTTATATAATTTGGATAAATATATAAATTTGCATTTTGATTGTACCCTTTAATTGTATGTTGCAGCTGGCAATGTGGAAATAATTCTGATATAAAACATACAGACAGATAATGTGGGAGGTTATTAAGCAGCCTTTTGCCTTTTTCCTAAATTTTGCTAGTACCCCTTCAGAATTTTGCATTTTCAATAGTGGTTGTGAGTTTAAAGTGTCTTGGTAAAGTATATAGATAATTATTCAAATCTAGAATTATATCATAGAATTTTGACTATATACAATTTTTAATACAGTTTTGTCTTGGGTACAAGCATGACAAAGTACATCATAATCATGATAGTCTTTAATCTTTTTAGATCACAAATGGAGACCTATTCACATATAGATTGTAATGAAGGCGAAATTAAAAATTTAAGTAGTCAGATGTCAGGAGATCTGTTTTGTGCTGTTGCACAAAACACAATGCGATTAAAAGCAGTAAAAGAGTTTAAAAATAAGATATCATTTATACAAACATCAACCTAATTTGGATCATAAGACTAAATGAAAACCCTAAAACTACTCAACTTCCAGAAGAAAACAAGGGAAACGTAACCTTGTGAAATGTTGGTTAACCCAGTAATCATAAACCTAAGCCTTCATAAGCTAGAGATCATAAAAAAATGAAGCCTTATTTTCTGTTTTTATAAAAACAACATAGCAAAACAGACAAAAACTCAGAAGTCATTGGCAAGATATGTGAATAGTGAAGGGCTTGACCTACAGGATGCAAGGAACTCAGGAGTAAGCATTAAGAGGATCAGCCAGACAAACACTGGACAAAAGCTCTGAATATATTTCATTAAAGAGAAGAGAGGATACTGCACAAAGTACTTAAAAGTGAATTCCGTATCATTAGTCAATAGAGAAATATGAATGGAATCAACATGAAATATTACTACAAAACTACAGAAAAGCTAAAAAAAAAAAAATGGAGCACCGTGCAGCATAGTCACAAAGATGCTTTATTTAAAATACTGAGAAAAGGTACATGGAATTTACTTTTACCTTGGGCCTCATGCAGTACTTTGTGACTATATTGCATTGGGTCAATTAGATAATTCGATAATGTGCATGAAGACCTTACTAAATGACTTGCAAAAAAGAACAGTCTCAGAATATAAGAATCAAGATAACTGAAGCTATACATCTATCATTCTAGCATGTAACCTAGAAGAGATATCAATAGTTAAGTGGCAATTGTCAAAGCTCAAATAAAATTGTATTTAATCTGAATCCTGAATGATGAGAGGTGTCATTCTCTAAATATGTTTCTCATATTGGTTAATGAGTAAAGCACTGTTGGCCAATAGAGAAGCAAGATAGGTGGGACTAGGAGACTAGGAGGAGAGAGGAAGTAGTAGGAAGGAGATTCAAGATGGAAGACAGAGAGAGCAGAATGCTAGCACCTCTCTCTGGTAAGATAAGACCACATGGAAATACTTAGATTAATAGAAATAGGTTAATAGCTAAAACAAAGCTAGCAGATAAGAAACTAGTTACAGGCCAACAGTATTATATCAAATACAGCGTCTCTGTGTATTATTTGGGGCTGGCGCAGCTGTGGGTCCAGACTGCTGGAAAAAAATCTACTCTGAACACCTGAACTGGGATTGATATGTAAAATAAGAAAAAATATTAAATAATAATAATAATAACAATCGATGGCCCAGACTTTGTTGTATCTGGCCCATCCCTTCTCTGATTTTTAGGTTTGCCAACCTTGTATCTAGTCACAAATGGAAAATGATAGGGAAAAATACTAAATGGGCGTCAGGGGATCTAACCCTTTTATTCTCTCTGAATGTGACCAAATCAATTAACCATAACAAAATTCCATTTCTTTTTAAGAGGACTTTAAATGTTAAAGTATCTAATTCCGTTGGATGACAAATTAAAATGAGAGAAAAGTAGCTCCCAGAACCATTATATTACAATATTGAATTTAAAGTGTATCATTAATAAGATGTTGAAAAATTAAAAATCTAGACTCTTTTAAATTCCCTTCACATATTTTGTTTACATCCCAGAGATTATTGTTTTACATATTTCCAATTGTATTAGATTTTGTACTCAAGTAAATATGAATTTCCCATGTACTTAGGACAGTAACAAAACTGAAAGCATGCTAGCTGGTGGAATAAGAACATGCTTTTCCATGTAATGTCAATACGCTATGACTTGGCATTCATCATACCTCTGGGTAACATTGGTATCAATGTCTTAGCACAGTAGTTCTCAACCTCACCAATGCTGTGACCCTTTAGCATAGTTTCTCATATTTTAGTGACCCCCCCCACCATAAATCTGTCTTCGTTGACACTCCATAACTATAATTTTTTTACTATTATGAATCATAATGTAAATAGCTGTGTTTTCCGTGGTCTTAGGCCAACCCTATGAAAAACTTGTTTGATATTCTCTCAAGGGGATTGTACCTTCTTGATTGTGAAGTACTACCTTAGACAAATACTATGTGTTTAAGAGATTCATCCTCTAAGTAAGACCTGGCTGAATGTTATATTACAGCACTGAATTATAAATATTAAGACCATTTTAAGGAAATCAGCTTCTAAAGAGATAATTGAAAGACACATTATATCACTGAATTATGTGTATTAATTATATGCTTTAAGCAGTGAGATACTTGTACACACCTACCACACCAATGCTGATAGTTTTCAGTCAATGAACCTCAATGAGCACTTCTTATTTTAAGGCAGATTTTCTTGCCCTTTTAATATGATGAGACTTTAGGTGTCTTGTGCTGGGTGACAAGCTTCACTCAAGATTAAAAAAAAAAAAAAAAACTCCTAAGACAAAGCTTTCTACTTAAGGGGATTTCTGATCCATTCACCTACTCACAAAAGAACAAAAACAAAGGAACACAGTACAGGAGACAGCTAATTCAACTACTTTTTTTAATGAACATTTTAGTTACATGTTTTTTCACATGGATGAGAATGGTTAAATTTCAGGGAATATAATGTTCAGAGACTTGTTGTATCATTGGGAAGCAATTTCTCATCTTAGCCTATTCTTGAAATCCCTGCAGGGAATTCTGAAGTGGTTTACCAAGAAGCCATGTTTTGTTTCAGAGTTGGCTATTTGGTCAGATAGACATAATGTGAGCAGCTTTGCACTGGGCTTGACAATAAACAGGAAGGAGGAATTTGTTGATTTCAGTGTAGGAGTATAAGAACCCTAATTTCCATACAACAAACATCTCTGAGAAGGAACAGATGTCACCACCATCTAACATCCCTTGCTCAAAAGAGCTACTTAGCATACAGTTACTTCTTCATCAAAAGATTGAAAGGACCAAGAACCAGAGTTCTATACTGTTTCAGCACAGATCATCCAGAGCTTCGGGCAAAGACACATTGATGCTAGCTAGGCTGTTCTCCCTCCCTGTCAGCACCAACGGGAAACAATGAAAGAAACCAGAGGGAAGTGAAACAAAGACTGAATCCATATCCCTCTGTGTCCAAATTTAACAAGCCTTGAAATTGCTAGAAAATGAAATCCCATTTATGAGGAAAGAATGCAATGCATGTTACCCAATCAGCATGTTCAAACCACTTGTCCTCACAACTTAAGCTGACAGCACATGCACTTGTATAACCAAGTGGGAAACAGTAAGGTGCATCTCCAAGGAGTACCTAGCAAGTTCCCAGCCCAAGGGATCTGTCAAGAACAATTTCTTTGCATGTGTTGGCCTCCTGCTGAGTTTTGTCACAGAGCACACTCATCAATGGAGGAGTATGTAAAGCACAAGCAACAACAGATCTTTTACTCCCAGAAAATTTCCCCTCTAGGGGAATAAAAGAATCGGGTTTCCTGTAGTGGAAGTAGCCATATTTGTGTGTTTGCACAAAACTTAAGAAAGGAGAGAAATGAGCTTTTTCCATACGAGAGGACAAACAAACAAACAAAAGACATATCGCCCCACCCCCATACACACACTTCTTAACTAATATTCAATCATTTGGAATAGCTTTTAAAAAATAATCATTACAGAGGGAACCTAGATCAATATGTAAAATAAAAATAAAATTCACAAATAAAAATTAATCATTAGATGTGAATTAGATGACTGAGGTGACATCTTCACTGTTATCTATTATTAATTTTGGAGGAGGCAAGTGGCAATAGACTCAGGAAGAAAGCATGCTGGAAGCCAAAATGGACCTCGTTAGGGATCACTAGCAGTGTAAATGTCTGAACATAGTCATATTTCCTACCAGTGGCCAAAGACATGTAAAGATGCATGTATAAATGCACGGCCAGGTTTCTTATATATATGTATATATGTATATATAGTTAAATACATATGTTTCTCATGATATAAACACATACACACCAATTTTGTATTTTGAAATTAAGAGAAAAAAACAGTTGCACCTTAATAGGGTTAATTAAAGGCTTGTCAAAAAAAAACCAGTATATTCTTACCAACCTGGATAGTCTCACTTTTTGAGACCTTCTAAAAGCTCACTAAATTGATGAGAATGCAGTGGACAACACATTCAATATCAAAATCATACGATTTATTTCACACAGGACTATATGGGATGGAATCTCTATTTAATTACATAATCTATGTTATTTAAGGCAATAGTACTGAGTGGTGGACAGGACACACAAGCAAACCCATGACTATAATTAAAAATGCCCTTCTGTAGGTCAGATTTAGCATACAGGCTGTACATATTTGCAAATATGGTTCTCAAGTGTGGGTGGGTTTCTTACCCCCCTCCCTCCCTTTTTATTACCAAATAGAATTCATTGTTAAGGGGACTCCAAGGTGGATTCTTACCCATCAAATTGGAACCTGAAGGAAAAAAAAAACATTCATAAAAATCACCAGTAACCTTGTATAAGACATAGACACAAGATCAACTGTCACACACAAAAACAAAAACAAAATGAAATGCCCTGGAGATTTGAATTTTATCACCACCACCATGCTTGTTGATGACATTTTCTTATTTAGAATAAATGACTCTTCCAGATATTCTGTCCTTACCTGGTTTCCTTACTCTCTAGCCCCAGATGGTGCATAAAGGTGAGTACATGTCTCATTGTAAGGGGAAATTATTACACTTTAGCATTAGTAATTCACAGTTATCCATCAAACAGAGCTAATATTACAAGTAGATTACAAAGCTTTATATCTGCTGGGTGGTGGTGCACACCGTTGGTCTCACCTTTAATCCCAGGAGAAAGAGGTAGGTGGATCTCTGTGAATTTAAACTCTGCCAGACTGTTACACACACATACACACACACACACACACACACACACACACACACACACACACACACACCACCCTGTCTTGAAAAAAAAATAGAAACAAAAACCAAACAAAATATTTCACATTCATAAAGAAACTGCCATAAGTATATTAGAATCAGCACAGAACTTTCATTCCAGAAACAACTTTAACTACGGAACATTTTGTACTTTAGAAGCTTCCAATGAATTATTGTTCTGCCCATGATTTTGAACTCTGACTAGTCCATACAATCATCATCGTAAACTGTTACTTAGAATTAATATGCCCTGGGTGTCTTTTAAATAATTTCCAAGTGTCAATTAACCTTTATAATATACTTTTAGAGTAGATCTACATAAGAAAAAATAACACAGAGAAGTTGAGTAATTGTCAAATAGTAATCAGGATTCAAGCTCAGAAGTCTGCTTAAAACATGGATTTCCTTCAGATTGATATATTGAAAGGATAAAAATATACAATATCAGCAAGAGCACAATTATATATTTCATTTCTTCAATTATGCATGTGCTATTTAGAGAAACCTATATACAAATGAGTAATAATTTTTAGATACAACTCCATTTTCTGTCAGCAAATTTAAAGTGAATCATTTTATTTTTGATTAAGATAAATAAAACTAATGACAGTAGAGAGTAGAGATAATCACTCTTTATAATAAATTTATAATTCATTATAAAGTCCCACATAATAAAAATAGTGATAACAAGCATTAGTAACTTTCATATTCTATGCATTGATTGAAATAAATAGTTTATTTTGGCTACTTTTGTTTGAAAGAGAAAGAGGTCCCTAAAATTAATATCTGTTTAATGATAAGATCAGTCAGTCTCAAACTTTTGTAATAATTACAGGTTCAGTTGAAACACACAGGGAAAGCACAAAATATATCTATTGATTTGAATTTATTTCTTGGAAATACTTTCAAGAGGTACAGATACAACGTTTTGCTTTAAAATTCAGAAAAGTACAAGAAACTTGTGATGACAATCCTAAAATAATTTTTTTTGAGTAATCTGAAAGAGCAAGCAGACAAAACTAGTTCCCAAGTCATCAATCTTGTCCTTTCCAAAATACTCAGAAAGGGCTGCAAAACAATTACTCTGCCTGATGAATATTAAAATGAAGAGATCTCCAGACTCCTTTTTTTCCTGGAAGTAGCAAGTAGAACCCTGGTGCAAGCCTAATTCACCTCGAAAGTCTGTATTCACATCACAAAAGAGAAAGTAAAATCAAAGTTGGGGAAAACAATTGTAAGATCTCAGAGTAGAAGTCTATAGAATCATCCTTCGCTTCTTGCCTTTGGGAGCAGATACATCATTTAAGTTGTCGTTAACAAAGTTGAGTCCAATCCATCAATGAAGGTTGAATTGAGAAAATAGAAGGAATAAGGTTTGACATCATTTTCTACTCTCTACTGATAAGACTCTGTCATGATACATATGTATTGAAAATTAACTACCACCATGGATTTTTTGACTGAGAGGATAAAGGTTTAAATCAGAAACAGATAGGTCACTGATTTGACCTTCAGAAAGCTACTCACCCTCCCTGACCTTTGGTTTCTGCATCCACAGCACTGAATGAAATATCTGGTTTAAAGAGATAGGACATGCCTTTATCTGGCTGTAGGACAACACGGTGGCACACACAAAGCATTGAACTGGGCTCTGAAACAAGATAGAAGCATACAGCTGCTGCCATGACTGTTCCCATCTTCATTGTGATACATTTGTCCCCTGCCTCAAAATTATCCATGGGCTCTAAAATATCCACACCTATGGTTTAGCTATTCTCTACATTCCTGAATGCTTAAATTATTAATATATTACCTATGGTGGGAGCTTTAAGAGAAAACTACAGTCAGAAAATAGAGGAAGAGAGAATGTGGTGATTATAATTCTGTTCTAATTTTAGCTTCAGGAAATTATGTTGATTGTTGTGTGGCTGTATTTCTTATTCTTTTCCAAGCTGAGTGAATTGGACATTCTTTCAAAGGGAAAAATGGGAACTTGATGTTTTCCTCCTTTTCACCGCCTAGAGTCCCTGGATCAATTTCTCTAATGGTGTAGTTTAAGCAATCCATCTTAACAACTATTTGAAAACTGTACTCAAAGTTCAGTCTGTGACAAGACTTGAATACTTTCAACTGCCACTGTCCCTTCCAGAGCAGGCACTGATTTCATAAACCCAGAAATTACTATTTGTTCTCCTAAGCCCTGAGAGCTTCTTTTACATGAATTTTTATTTGTTTTTAACAAAAAAAGACAATGTGTTTTCATGAATCTCTGTTGTGTTTCAAAGTCAGTCCATTTTGTTGGGAAGGGTATTTAAATATTTTTACAACACATTCAGGTGATATTTAAACTATTGCAGAATGATTCGACCTTAATCTTTTGAAACTGCATTTGTATATGTGTCTGGGAGGGAAAGGAAGAACGTGACAGTTGCTGTCACAACTTTTCTATAATCAAATACAAGTGAGCTGGGAATTAATACAGTTACATAGTAGACAAAGTTCCAAGTTTGCAATCTAGCTAATCGGTATCAAAATCATATTAATTCATTAATACAACTGTGGAAGTTTATCTCTTATCAACATTTCAATTTCCTCACACAATAAAAAACAAAATATCTTTTATTCATGATTGATCATCATCTAATAGGCAAATGTGGACGGTTCTAGAGACAGCATGTCTGGACCTTAAGCCTTAATGTCTCTACCATCCTCCTTCATGGTCTCTTCTTTGAGACAGTATGGAAATACAAAGTAGATACTCATTCTCCTGGAACCAAAAGATCATGTGCCTGGAGTTAATATTTAGACCCTAGTACTCTGAGAGATAACTTTTTTTTTGCAGGCTTTGAAGGCTTTGTTTTGTTTTGCTTTGCTTTGTTTCTTGGAGAACTCATACTTACTAATGTCTACAAATACAAGAGCTGTGGTAGGAATTACATCAGTACTAGATTTGAAACTAAACCTATAGAGGCTTACATTGCATCCAAGCAGACATGCAAGCATACAAGAAGCTTTTTCACACTGTCTCCTCAGATCACAAGTCCTCCTCAGGCTGAAAAGAATAAAAGGGTATTGAAATGATCCCCTTCTCTGGTAGGACAGTGTAGCGTATATGTTTCCGCCAGCCCGCCAACCCTCCAGTCTGGGCCCACAGCCGCGCCAGCCCCAAATAACACTCAGAGACTCTGTATTTGATACAATCCTGTTGGCCAGTTACCATTATTGTTTATGGGCTAGCTCTGCCTTAATTATTAACCCATTTCTACTTATCTAAGTATTTCCACGTGGTCATCTTATCGGGTAGCCGCGGCGGGCGTCTTCCTTCCTCCTTGGGCTACATCTCAACTCCTCTTTCCCATTTCTTCTTTCCTTCTCCTAGTCTCCTAGCCCTGCCTATCTAGTTTTCTATTGGCCACAGAGCTTTATTAACCAGTATGAGAAACATATATACAGAATAACATCTCCTATCAGGACAGCTCATATGAGATCCTAAAAACTTGGCATGTTGCCTGCAAACAGACAACGGAAAACAGCAACATGCAGACAAAAATGAAGGTTTTTGTTTTAAAGACTTCATTAAGAAAATCTAGCTGGGAGGTAATGTGCACACTTTTACCAGCACTTGGAAGGCAGAGGTGCATAGATCTCAGTGAGTTCCAGGCCAGCCTGGTCTACAAAGCAAGTGCCAGGACAGCCAGGACCATTACACAGAGAAACTGTCATGAAAGAAAGAAAGAAAGAAAGAAAGAAAGAAAGAAAGAAAGAAAGAAAGAAAGAAAGAGAGAAAGGAAGGTCTGACAATAACATAAAATAGTTAAGACCAAGAGTACCATATAAAGACTTTGTGTAGATTTTTTCCAAAGTGCAATTTTTAAATGCACTAGAGAAAAATGAAAAATGGCATTAAAACTTTTAAGAATTTGCAAAGATCTGTGAACATCTCAGAATACAAGAAAGAATAGCTATGAATATGAAAGGCTCTAAGAGAAAAGTTGATTCTAAAGGAAAATACAGGAGGCTTGGTATGCAAATAATGAGAATTTCAGATGAAAGGCAATGGACAGATGGAAGAGAGTGAATAATCAAGCCAACAATAGACAAAACGTTTTCTGAACTGAAGAAACACTTGAGATGCAGATTGAAAAGGTTCACTACATCTTAGGAAAGACTAATGGGAGGAAAGAAAAAAAAACATGTCCTGGAAAATTATTGTGAATTTCTAAGATGAGGTGAATTATTTAAAGGAATGAAAGTACAAAGTAGCATTCAAAAAATATCCAAAGTACCAGAGTATCAGTAATATTTACAGGCCATTTAGAGAAGATGTGATTAAGAACTTATACACAGAGCTGAGGATGCAACAATTAGGCAGAGAGCTTATTATCATTCATGAACTCTTAGAAACACATAAAACTAGCCTTGTGGTATATGTCTGCAATCTCAGAATTGGGAAGGTAGAATAGAAACGACCATAATTCACATGCATTCTCCTGTGTATATTGTGAGTCAATCCTGGGCTACATGAAACCTATTTTAATATATGTTATATATTAGTATATACATGTATATTATTATATATAAACCATGTCCAGATATCATTTATTGCACAGCAAAGTAAGAGGTAGACACCTCTAGATGTGCAACCATTTTCCTGGTGGAAATTGTGGTGGTTACCAGACAAATGCAAAAAGCAGTTAGTCTAAATTTGTCCCCATATTCTTTCAGGCTCAACACTTTTTTTTCAGTTTTTTTTTTGTTTGTTTGTTTGTTTTTTTTAAGGTACTACAATTAGAAAAGAACAGGCTACCAAGAGACAGCAACCAAACATGGCAAAATAAAATATAATAATATGGGAAAAAATAAACTATCATATCAAACTTGGACACAGCAATACAACAGAAGGAAAAGAGTCTTAAGAGCGTGCACAAGAGTCAGAGACCCACTCGTTCACACACTCAGGAGTCCCGACAAATGCTAAGCTAAAAACTATAATAAATATTCAAAGGACCTGGTGTGGACCCTGTACTTGATGTTTCTCTCTGAGTTCATATGTGTCTTGCTTATTTCATTCAGAGGACCTTGTTCTCATGGTATCCTCCGCCTACTGTGACTCTTAAACTCTAGGAAGGGGCTAAACTCTCTTCCGAGACCCAGGGTAATCTCTTAATTGTAACCCCTGTAACAAACAAAAGGAAAACTGCATTCTTCCATTATACAACTGCACAGAATATATATGGGAGGAATAAAGACATAGCAAAAAAAAAAAAAAAAAATGCTGGGTCAAAGCAAGCTGAAACATCAAATGTTTTAATTCCTTCTCCAGTGTGAAAAGGCTTAGCTGGCTCCATCCCTCCAACTTCACTGCCTTTAAGCTTGGCTGTATTGCATTTGCTGCATGCAGCTCTCCCTGGCAGATATCTATTGGCTCTGGCACCTCTATATTTGGGGGCAACAATGCAACATGGACTTTATTTTTAGAGCAGAAGCAATGGCCTTTTGGGGCTAATTACTAATGAGGATGGTGTAGCTTTTGCTGCGTTGGGGATGAGCTCTGCATACAACCATTTTGTTTTGTTGGGTGCTGGTGTGTACTGCTACTGCTTTGTGATTTGAGAGTTTGCTCATTCCACTTTTGATTTCATCTAAAGCTAAAACATTATTCTCTCTCTCCATTTTTCTCCCCACCCCAACTCTCTCCCTCTTTTGGTCTCCTGATTATGTATTTACTTTAAAATTCCTCAACTGAAAAACCCTACAACTATCGCCTTTATTTTCAAGATCAGAAGACTCCAGAAATTAAAAAAGGTAAGCCACAACTTTGTTAAGAAGTGACTCTCCAGATAATAAGTTGTCAAAAATAAACAAAACATTAGCAAGCCATCAAAACAGAAAAGAACCTTATACTTGAGAATAAAGAATTCATATGCACAGTACTTTTAAATCCACTGCAATCACTAAAAAGATAGGTGTTCATGAGCTATTGTGTCCAAACTAAAACTGGAAATGTGGGCAGAAACAAGTAATAAATGACTACAGTACACATATATCTTGTCTTTCCTTGACAATTAAAAGTATGTACTGATGAGTAGAAAATCGAACAGCCACAGAATATTTCAAAATTACAAAAGACAGAATCAATACACATCACAATTAGATAAGCTATACACAATTTATAAGGAAACAAACATACATAATGGAATTTGTCATCTATAAAGAACAAGTTTATATTGTCTGAGAAAAAGTTTCAACTGGGGGCCATCATGGTAGCTAAATCGAACCAGCTTTAGAGAGACAGATAGTGTACATTTCCTCTCATTGTTGGGTCCTATATTTTATATAGGACAAATAAAACCTATATATGACATGAGAGCAGAAGTGGAAGCTCCCAGGGGAAGGACCGGGACCCACAGGAGGGGATGATGAGGGACATGCTTGATGTACAATACGGATTTGTACAAAAGTTTTAAAGTTTTAAAATAAATTTTAAAGAATAAAAATTCCTGGTGCTTGAGAAAAGACATTCCCCAACTTCTGAACATCTGGAGTGTTCAGCACTAACATACACACATGAAGCTACCCATCATCTGACAAATGTAAATGATTTATAAATAGTGAGCTGACATTAGTCAAAATATTCTTATCAACACATTTGGGCCTGTAGAGTTAACGTACACAGCCACCACACCAGCTGTTCAAAATGTCATCCAACTTCTCCTCAAATAGAGTTGATAGTTACTAAGGACACTGCTTGCCCACTAGGAATGGGAAGCTGTCATTAAAGTCTCAGGAACCCATCTTTGCAAACTTACAATAAAATGCTACAGGGATGAAGGGAGGGTCCTCCTCCTCTTCCGTTTGTGCTGACATTTAGTCTCCATCATGTCCCTAACAGAGTTTATCCCATCTGTGTTTCGTTTGCATCATGACACTGTGCTGATGTGAAGACATTGACTTCTGGCCATTCAGAGTCTTATTTAAAGTTTTTCTAGAAAAAAAAGCCTTTAAAATCAATAGATCTATCTTAATAAAGTATTTTTACTTAAAAATTTATTATTTAAAAGATTTGGTTTTATTTTTAAGTGTATGTTCATGTGCATGTGAGTGTGTGAGTGTGCATGTGTAATTTATGCATGGACATTATAGGAAAGTTTTCAGAAGACAGTTCTCTCTTTCTACCATGAGGATGCCAAATTAAAAGTTCAGATAATCAGGCTTGGAGACAAATACCTTTACTCAATGAGCTCTCTTAACTGCCCCACCAACCTGGCTTTATTTCCTCAGGATAATACAAACACAGCTGTTTCATAAAGGTTTAATTTCACAGACCACAATTCAAGGTCAATATCAAAATCCAAAAATTTAAGTAATAGGATTCACTTTTAAATTTTGCTGCAATGAAGTTTTAATCACTCATATGTGTAGAGAGCTGGGAAGTGCCGCACCTTAAAGATGGCGCTGGTTTCTGCCTTCCACCTTCCCGATGGTGCGTGCTCTCTGGAGTAAACAAGTCCTTATTTGGCTAAGGCTGAGATCTAGGCTTGCTTCCGCATATGTGGACCTATCTGCATTCATCACGTGGCATGCTGGGGTTGGCTACCCCAAGGCCTTATAAGCTGTGGGCTGGCTTTCCCTGGGGTCAGAAGATTGTTCAAGGTTCCTGAGTAAAGCTGCTTAAAGAAGAGTCCGAGCATTGCGTCTTCCTTGCTGGTAGAGGCATTCTCGACAGATATGATACTATGTAAAATATTCTACCAAAGAAAAGAGGGCTTTTGACTTTTGTTTCAGAGACCAAAACCAACTACAGGCAGGTACAATTGCAGAGTTATAAAGTACAGTTAATTGTGACCTGAAATGGTGGCCATATCACTTTGGGTGTGGCTTCAAGTAGACAGAAGCTGAAAGAGAGGGGTTTGAGGCATGACTTTCGTTTGCATACTCTTTCTGTGAGTCAAGGGATCCAGTAGGGACAACAGGGAAACGCTGGCGCAGTTCTTTGCATTTTCCTGTGTAATTGTTCCCACTAAACACCCATTTATCATTTATCTTGGGGTCTAGTGATATAACTACATCCTTGCCGTCGTTAATCATAGACAGTTGTCTGGTTGGACCGTTTTTTTATTTTATACCCTATAGCTAAGCTGCCATAGCTGAAACTCTACTCAGATACATCTTTCTGCCTGCTCTTCTTTCTCCCTCCCTTCCTTCTTTCTCCCTCGCCCTTCTTTTCTTTGACAAAGGTTCTCTGTGTGGCTCAGGCTGGTCTTGTTCTTGCAGTGCTTTTCAAGCTTCCGTCCTTGAATGACCACCACATTCAGCTTCCAACATTGCCTTTGGGCATTATTTAGTCTTTCATAAAACACTAAGGCCCATCTAATTTCTGGTCCAACAGAAAATTACAGCAGTGAGCAAAATGAACCATGTTGCCTCCTGAGTCTGTGCCCTGAAATATTCTACTGCTCAAGCAAGTACTACCAAGAAAAGCAAAATAAAGCAAACAATTGCTATACAGTCCCTGCCACCAGAATCTTAATGCTGGGGGAGAGCTAATGACCATAGCCTGAGTGGCATGAGAAACTGAGCTTTAACCTATGCATATGCAAAGGACCTGTGGTTTCCTGTTTTAAGAAGGTACTCAATACCATTGTATTATACATCTGCTTGCTTGTTATCTTTCTCAAACATTCTCAAACTCCTCTGCAAACCAAATAGCCAACCTTTTCATAATACATTCTCCAAAAACTCCAGTCAACCTCTCACTTCTGCATTTTTCATGCAACGGTCACACTGACTAGCATTACACAGAGACCCTAAGAGAGAAGAGAACTGATGTTTATGAAACTTCCAGTGAGAACCAAGACCCATCCAGTAGCCTTCCAAGTGTTATCTGATTCATACATGTGATCATTGTTAGGAAGTTAAGTGTGATTCAATATTTCAGATCATGGAATTGACTCTGCAAGATGCGACCACATAGGGGTAACACCAACTGCAACATTCATATTTATCATAATGTTCTGAACTTCATATATTTCATCTCATTATATATTTATTATTTCTGTCTCCTCCCCCTCCCAAGTGTGTGTGTGTGTGTGTGTGTGTGTGTGTGTGTGTGTGTGTGCGTGCGTGCCTGAGTGTGTGTAGGTAAAAGGTAACCACAAGTGTCATTCTTCAGTATTTCCCACCTTTGATGGGGCATGTCCTTCTACATACTGTGAATACATGTTTCTCTTAATGGCTGATGCATAAATGCTGATTGGTCGGTAGCCAGGCAGAAAGTATAGACGGGGCTAATAGATGAGGAGAATTCTGAGAAGAGGAATAGAGAGTGAGTCTCCAGAGAAACACCATGTAGCTACAAAGGAGTAACATGCTGGAGCATTACAGGTAATCCACAACCCTGTGGCAATACATAGTTTAATAGAAAAGGGTTAATAATTAAGAGAGAGCTAGCCAATAAAAAGCCTGAGCCATCAGTCAAACTGTTTATACTTAACATGAATCTCTGTGTGTCTATTTGGGATTAAATGGTTGTGGGGCCAGGCAGGACAGAAAAGTTGTCTAAATACTTTGTTTTGTGAAAAGGGATATCTCACTGACCAGGACCTCACTGAATAGTCTGGGCTGGCTGGTCGCAGTTTTGTCCCCAGCACTAAGACTACAAGTGTACACACCATGCCCAGCTTTTCACATGGGTTCTGATGAATTGAACTCATGTCTCATGACTCCACAAGCACTTGAAATCTGAACTATCTCCCTAGTCTCTGTCCATTTACAAGATGCTTCTATTCACAAAGAAAGCCATTTGTTCTGTATGTTCTACCAAGATTGAGAATTCTCCTTGGAATTGTGTTCTACTTCTCTTTTTGCATACAAAACTCTTCAAGGCCCAGCTGCCTCAACTTCTCCTGACTAGCTTCGGTCACACTGGCACTTGTCTGAATTCATTGTCCTCTTGGATCAGACTTATATAGATTGGTACTTGTGTGAGTTTTCCAGCAAAATTCTTTGAAAACCTATAGAAATTCTAGCTTTCACAGTTACACAATGAATATAAGCTTAATAATGTGCATACCCCAAACTACCCTGGACTCTCTGGTTTGAACGATTTATTTAAGCTTCCCAAGGAGATTATATGTTCCTTGAAAGCAGCAGCCACATGGACTTATTTTTGTAAGTCCCTGCTGTGCCTGGCCTGGTGCAGAGATCCTCTGTGTCAAAGAACCCAGTGCTTAATAGGCTGCTGGGATAAACCCATGGAACTTCATTTGGCTAGATAAACATCCTGTGCTCATTTTTGCAGAATCCAAAGTGTAGGAGTGTAGGACACTAATTTTACAAAGGCGACCAGTGCAGTTCAATACCTGTGTGTCAGGGTTACTGAAAATCCAACTTCAAAGCTGGCTGTAGAATCTCCACTTCTCTGTTCAGAGGAAAACCTGAAGGCAACTAAAAGAGAGTGGTTACATGCCTGCCTCTGAGGCATCAGCAGAAGAAAGTTCCCTCCTAAAGATGTGATTGGAATCACTTAGTATAAAAATGATAGCATGATGGCAACAGGAACCGTTGCATTCCAATTTTAAAGCCACCTGCTAGAAATCCCTGTAATTTCTTCCTCCTTCGCATACATTCCTTTGACAGGTTCAGATAAAGTGAGCATTCTGAAGTAACTACTGATGAATAGACACTATTCAGTCTTACACTATTAAGACAAAGACAGCAGCGTTTGAATGGCAAGTATCCACAATGGGAATAAACAACAAAAGATAGTAGTCTGGCTTGAGATTCAGATTTCTAGGTAACAGAAAGATACTTGAAAAATGGAACAAAGTGTTAATGCAAAACTGTGAAGTTCTCAAAATCCCTTATCACTAATCCCCTGCCCTCGCTCTCTCATCCCACACCCCTGAACCCACTGTCCTTAGAAGGTAATGTGTGCTGGCCAATCAACCACATGCAACTGTGGTTGATACAGCTGACTCTTTACTTTATAGATAGAATAGATGGTACCCCACACTAGCAAAGCTAGTCTTTACTGTGTGGCTTTGATGTAGTGGAGTACCATCTATTCTAACTTTAATTTCCAAGCTAGCTTTGAACAACACTTCCCTTTCCAATTGTTCTTTCTTTGATCCCATTCACACAGCAATGCTTTTTTTCTTTTATTTGGGACACAGCTACTCCCTGGCTCTCATTATCACCAGCAATTGCCAGTAATTGCAATTTGTCTCTTTTTTTCCATTGCTGTTAATTTTTTTTTTATTTTTACAGAAGAGAAAACAAAAAACAAAAAAAGGGAAGAATCTCCAAATTTAATTACACATTTGTCTTCATACACTGAGAAGTTTCTAGCTTTTAGGGCTTTGTGTTTCTTGTGCTTTGTGATGCTCCAAGAAGGTTTTCTTTTGAATCCATTTGCCTATTTATTTCAGAATGTACAAAGGAGAAAAATATACAAGCTGCACTGTCAACAGGCTGGTCCTGTTTTGCTTTTAAGATCTGGATGACAGCCGCCAAACAATGAATGTAATAATTTGTCCTCAGAAAAGACTAGAACACTGCCTTTTGGGGGGTCATTGTTAAGACCTTGGGGTAACTCTGCAGAATACAAATGATTTCTAAAGTCAGGTGCTATTTTCCTGTATCTGAACCACTTTGCTGCAGTTTTCATCATTATTCCTTAACAAAGGTGATGTTGCAGCATTTAGGATATTATTTTAAGACAGTAATTACTAACCCATGGGAACAAACCAAATGATTAGAGTTCCTGTGCCTGGAGGAGAACCTGAAAGAACAGTAAAGCTTCATAATGTATATTAATGTCTTCTATACATCCTTTATACACACAGTGATCCATAGACACTGGAAATGGAAAGATGTTCTCTGCCGACTTTTTAACAGAGATGGTGGATTGATATACCAAAATGTTTGCAATTGATTATAATAGTGCATGTTGCAACTTAGAGACACAAAGCTTGAGCATCCCAACGAACTGCAGCACTGCCTTTAAACAACTCGTAGAGCCCGCATAGTGGTTAACACGTTCAAAGGCAGATGTGTTTGTGAGGTGGCTACCTCACCAGATAGCACTCATCAAAATGAGAACAATCCATCTGCTCTGGGCTTCTGTGCTAGTGTAATTCTTTAAAACTTAAGTGGGCTTTCAGGAAACTTCACAAGACCCCAGGATTTTTATCAAGAAGATATTAAGCAAGAAAACCAAGTTTCCAAAGGACGAGTGACTTAACCAAGACCTTTCAATTGTATAATGATTGATCATTTACTGAGTACCATCTCTGAATAACTTAGAATTTGTCAGACTCCCAATGCACAGCTAAGGAGAGCATCTATTTGTTACTGTGGAATTTCAAAGCTCTGATGGGAACAGTTGAGTAATGAGAAGACAAACAAACAAAAAAACAAAATAACTTCAGATGTAGCTGATAAGGTTAACACAAGGGAACAAGGACTGTGGCCAGTTACTATAAAAGGTTTAAAGAAAGCTTCATAGAAGGGTGACCCTGAAGTCTCTCCTTAGCTAGGATTTCAATTGCTGTGAAGAGACACCAAGATCATGGCAACTCTTACAAAAGAAAACATTTACTTGGAGCTGGCTTACAGGTCAGTGTCTGAGTCCATTGTCACAATGGTGGAGGCAAGGCTGCTTGCAGGTGATAGAGAAAGAGCTAAGAGGTCTTAGATCTTTACTCACAGGCAGCAGGAATTGTTCTGTCTCACTGGGCATGACGTGAGCATATATGAGACCTCAAAGCCCACCCCCACAGTGACACATTTCCTCCAACAAGGCCATACCTACTCCAAAAAAAGAACATGCCTCCTAATAATGCCACTCCCTATGAGCTTATGGAAGCCATTTTTTTTCAAATCACTGCATTCTACTTCCTGGCCCCCAAAGGCTTGTAGCCACACCATAATGCAAAAAAAAAAAAAAATGCATTCAGTCCAACTTCTTCAAGAGTAGCTGGGGTATACTGAAATAAAATAGAGCATAGGAAGAAGTCAGCCAAGGAAGTCTTTGCGTTAGACACTGTGTTCAAAAGAACATGCTCCATTTTGTCCCACCAGAAGTTCAATAAGACTTTTAGAAGGAACCGGGGCCTGTGCAATGGTTCAGTGGATGAAGTGCTTGCCTCCAAAGCCTGGTAAGTTGTACCTGGAACCCACAGGAATTAGAAAGAGTCACAGAGTTGTCCTCTGACACTCACATGTACACTGTAGCACAAAAGCAGACACACACAAACACACACATGCAAACCCATGTGCACACACATATACACACACAGGAAAGAGTCCATGCACACAAATAGTGAATTTTAAGATTTTAAGAAGGAAATCAATTGTGCAATACCATGGTTAGAGATCATAGTAGTGTGCTTTATGTTTTTCAAGGCTAAAGGTAAAAATTTTTGAATGTTTTCCCATAAAAACAATAAACATTTTTAAGGAAAGTAGGCCTGTTTTGTTTGACGTAAACACCATACAATGCACATTGTACTGAAGCATCATAAAATCTACTCCTTGAGTGACACTTAAAAACTAAATGTAATGCTGGAAGGGAAGGACAGCCAGAGGCAGTCTATAAGGAATATGATTTAAAAGTTGAGCAATGCTAAAATTAATATGCAGAATCTGATGGAAGAAAAGGCCCCTGATCAGACAGGTGAAGTGGCACAGAAAACAGACTCAGATTTGGACTATGTCTACTTAAAGAGATAGAAGGGCCAGCCATACAAAGCGTTCCAGATTCGTGGCTGATAAGCAGCATAATAATACCAGGGAAACTTGGCTGCAAAACAAATCTGATTCAGAAACCTTACATTTTTTTTATAATATTGTCATTAATTCTCAGAGAATTTCACACAGCATATCTTGATCATAGTAACATGTTTGTCGAAATGACCCAGTAGTCATAACATTTGCATCAGTTAATTCAAGTGTTACTTGGAATGTGATATACCCTCCTGTTGCATCTTTTAGGCATTTCTTTTTCAATCAGTGGTCCTGTCAAATTGATGAATATTGTGCACAACTTAATAAGCACACAAACTGAGGCCTGAAGGTGCTCCCAGTTGCAGAAACATAGCATCCCCAAGAAGAGACTTCCAGGAGAGCCAGCTAGTTAATACCTTTCACGTTTTCATTAAAAGGTCACTCTGACAGAATCTCATCACTGCTAGAAAAAATAAATACATATTCTCCATCCCTGGTGGAGACCGATTTCTGATAAACATGAGTAACACTATATTCTATTGTTTATTTATTTATTTATTGAAAGGGGGTTCCAATTCAATGTCTCATGTGTTCCTTAAATAACACTGGTGTGTCATATTACCATAATGATTATCCCCAACAGGTAAGCAGGATCAGGACATTGGGAACAAAACTCAGCAAATACCTGGCATAACAGAACAGATTTTGAGGCTATTTTTCTGGCTCTTGGATCATGTTAGTTCTTTCATCCCATGTTTCCTATACTAGTAAAACCTCTCTTCCTCCCCCTCCCCCCAAGAAGCCACCCTGTGCAAGAGCAAAAAGATTTGAGCTAGGCCAGTCTACCAACTCTGCTACTTGAGAGCTCTCGGTATTTCCACAACATTCTGTATCAGTGTTCTTATATGTAAAACTTCCTGAAATGTCTTCTATTGTTGGTAATTAAGGCAATGTGGGCAAGTTTTGTATGAAATCTTAAGCAATGGCACCTCCTTAGATGTTTGTTCAAAAAGCAGATTATCCATACAGATAAATGTAAAGTGTGCTCTGGCTGTCTTCGGGATAAAAATGGAAGACATATAATCAGACAAGAGATAAACCAGGCAGTTACTATACCCTGCAGAAAGCTTTCCCATGACTCCCAGGCCACCTTCCCTGTCTTACTTATAATTAATAGAAGACAGGACTTAAGTGTAATAAATACAGAATGAATAAAACAGACAGCTTAATAATTCTAGTCGTATGCACTTAAGGGATATGCGGAACAACTCACTCCCGCTATCCCCAAACACTCTATCACTTTAATAGTTGCTGAGATGCCACAACATGGCAGCAGTGTGTTGTCAACATTCACAATTGATTCATGCTGCAGCCCAGACCAGTTTCCTGGGTGTACTGGCAATAACACTTGGCAGCCAGCCTCCCGCCTGGCCTTCTACCAGAAGCTTTAACCTCCTCCTTCTGTCATCCCATAGTGCTGCTGTCCTCTCAATCAAGCTAGATTTACAGCTGGGAGAGCATGGAAGAGTTCTTCTTTATGATGCACTCTCTTTAGTGACACCAGTTGTTTATGAGGTTGGAAAGAATCCATATGATTCTTCCCCCTAAGTCCTAGGGACCAGGCACTCTTGGGAGCATCTGAAGCTGTGTGTGTTAATGCCACAAATGAGGTTAACACTCTTAAAAGGATGTCCTGCTTCTGACACAGGAGTGCTAAAGTTGATGAAAAGTCCTGGCAAAAGCAGAGACTCTTACAACCCTCCCCCCTTGACATCCGGCTATTAATTACTCTGTCAAGCAAGGCTGGTCTACAGAACAGGGGTGAGAGGGTGTGGGGGGTATGGTGTGGTGTTCCCACGTATGTCTATTCAAAAGGTATGGGGCTTCTTCTCACAGTTCTTTGTCATTCACATTTCATTTCCTTTTGATTGGCAAAATGTTCTCTTAATCACGAGCTTAGAGCATTAATCTGAAAAAAAAAAACTCCATCTAAATATTTTAAAACACTAATGGGTGCTATATTGCATCTGCTTCCATGCCTCACTACATTTATGCATTAGGTATTGATGTAGACAGCTCCCAGAAGTAGCTTCTCTGCAATGTCTGCCTTCTACCTCTTCCAGACCCTTCTATAGCTCCTTCTACTCCATGTGGTCCAATATGCTGACTAATTTGACAACGTATTTTTTTTCCTTCCTGGTTCATTAATGTTTCCAGGTCCTAATCAATCTCCCTCTAATTTTTCACACTACACGTCTTCATCACTAACCCTAATGATGTCCTGACTTTGTTCTTAACCAATGGCAGCTCATTTCAGAAAATTTGTTAACAAGTCCTTTCTTAAATTCTTGAATTAGGGAAGATGGGGCTGCATATAGCATGAGGTGCTAAGGACATAACAACAAACAATAGACATGATCTCTGTCCTTGGGAAGGAACAGATGGTAAGCAACTAGTCACATGCATAACTAGAAAATATAAGTTATCATGTGTCATGAGAATATATATAAGTGGGAGAAAGTGTGGAAAGTCCCCCTAAAGAATTGATTGCATTTCTCACAGGACCATAATCAGTCTTCTTTGTTTGATTGTGCCTTTTGATTAGCTATTGTGGTTAGAATGTTGTATTAGTTTGGTTAGTATTCAGCATATGATTCAAATACCCTCTGCAGCTGTGCAGGGTCCTGTTTCTTTTGGAATTCCCTACAAAACAGAGCAATCTTCCCCATGGGCATATGTGTTAAATTAAAGAGTGTGTTAGTCCCTTGTCAGCCCAGCTGTAAAGCCAGAGTGAACTTCTCCATCATCTCTGTGGTGTTCAGCGTGACCGTCAACTGACTTTACTTCAACCAGAAATGAGGTCTTTGAGTTAAGTTAACTCAACACATCTCTAAGAAAATAGAGAAAAACTGTAACACAGCGCTCCATATTGCCAGCTTCCTGATCTGTTCAGTGAAGGGTGATCTGAGAAGCCCCACATGGAGACCACTGTAGACAAAATAAAGGTTTAGATAGAACAACAGCCCAACCAAAAGACTCAGAAGGATGGTGGAAGAAAAAGCTTCAAACTATTCTGGGTACTGGGCTTTTGATTTGCTAATTAGATAAGTAGAAATGGGTTAATAATTAACCCATTTCTACTTATCTAATTATTTCCACGTGGCTCATCTTATCTGGGAGCCGTGGCTGGCGTCTTCCTTCCTCCCTGGTCTACATCTTGATTCCTCCTTACCACTTCCTCTTTCCTCCTTGTGGTCTCCTAGCCCCGCCTATCTTGTTTCTTATTGGCCACAGTGCTTTATTAATTAACCAGTATGAGAAACATATTTACAGAATAACATCTCCCGTCAGGGTGGATCTCAGAGGAGCTAGAAAAGGAAATGTCTTCCTAATATCATTATCTGATGCTAACATATGACTTTAAATAAAGCCGTTTCATGAGAATCAAGACTCAAATATAGGTAAAAAGGGGACAGACATAGCAAAGCCCTCTGCATTTGTTTTATTTTAGTTTTCATTGTATATATTTGTTTTGGTTTGCTTGGCTTAAAGTCAATGCTATGTAAATCTAGCTAGGGTACGGCTTGAAACCAATTCTATTCTTAATAGTATAAAAATAGATATAATGAAACACTTCTCTTCTAATTAAATGTTTGAAGAATACACTTAGGGAAAAGAGCAAAACAAACAGCTTGGCTTCCACCTACCACCCTGAGCATCTACCTTTCCCAAAGGCCTCTTTTAGGGGTGAACAGGCTGTTTGTAACCCTTAATTCTACTAAAGTCTCCTTTTCCTAATCATTCATTTTCATTCTGCAAAGAAAACCAATATAGCAGCATTCCCTTTTCTTCCTCTTAAGGGAGCATCCTAATGTGTCTGAAAACAAGCTTAGAGACCTTGATTCTAGGCCAATAGAATTTAAGCCACACAGTCTAAGGATAGTTGTGCCTCAGGGATATGCACCAACCTCTTCTGTCCTCTAATTCCTCCACATCTCATAGAACCTTGGGGATCTCAGGAATCAGGAAACATTGTTTAGATTTGCACAGAAAACAAGAACACCCTCAGCTAGGACTCAGAAACTAACTATTGAAAAAACAAACCCAAGAAAATTATTAATGTTATTAACATTATTAATTATTAATGTTATATCATTCTTCTAACATAATGAAGCCATTTTTCTGTAAATGATAGAATTTCTAAGACCTTGTATGGCTTCCATTCACCTTCCATTCACCTTCCAATCAAGCACATGAAATGTCAGTGAAGACAGGAGGAAGATGATGGAAAATTTCATAACCCTCAAAGCTCTCAAACCTTGCTCTATGACGGTTTATCTTCTGTGTTTGTAGATTGCTTATAACAGACTTAAGTAATCACCTGTATTGCAAATCAATTTTTATATCATATATAACTCCCAGGAAGAAAGCAATCTATCTTACACAGATCAATTTTTGTGCTTCAAGAAAGAACAGAGATGTGATTACTCCCATATCACAAACCATATCCAGGGAATTTACACATCCCTCAAAACACCCTCTTTTGATTTACTGCCTCAGTCAAAAGACTGCAGGTTTAGTTCAACATAATCTTCAGTTCTATAACAGTTTATTACATAGCTGGTGGTAGCCAATTGTATATACATTCACTGAGGCCAAACCAGAGATTTAATTGTGAAAAAAAAGATGATAGGTAAATATATATATTGTTTGCAGAAAGATGTCTTGTGAGGTTATTAGAAATCAACCTTCTAAAATGGTTTAAATATTCAATCATACAATAAGATAATGATCTTGAGCAGTCCCACAATTTTACAAAAACAAACAATGACACAGGTGAGTCTTGGATGACAACTATGCTCTTTATATACTAAAGAAGGATTAAGATGTAGAATTTCTATGTATTATGATTCATTACCTCCTCTCAAAAGTCTTTAGCTTTCTGAGTAGTGATTAAAACAATCTATTCAAAAAATATAATCCCCTAATAAAATTTGTCATACTTGACATCTTTTTAAAACTTTTCCTACTGGGTAGGGCTTACTCAGATCATATCAGCAATCATGGGCAAAAATGATAACCAAGATGACAGAAAATATCAAAAAGATCCAGGTACATGTTCTACTGTGCCAAGTAGACTAACTGTGCCAAGTAGAAGGGTGGGTTGTAGAGATGACATTCTCCTTTAACGACTTGTTCGCAAGTATGGGTATTCAATGGCTTGAGAAAGCAAGTACTAATCTAAGTTGAGTATTTCAGAAAGTATACTAAATTTTGAATTGGAGCCAAAATTAGTCCAAGCAATCTTGACCAGTGCACTAATATTTAGAATCACTTGGCTGAACTGTTATTCTTCTTAATTGCTACTTTTTTCTTTTACAATAAAGTATGTGTGCATGTGAGCATGTGAGCGTGTGGTGTGTGTGTGTGTGTGTGTGTGTGTGTGTGTGTGTGTGTGTGCATGCATGTGCAAGCAAGTATGAGATTGTTGTGGAGACCAGAAGGAAGAGGAGTTATAGCATGTTGTGAGCCACTTGATGTGGGTTCTGGAATATGAACTCAGTTTCTCTGTTAGAATAATAAACACTATTTTTCTTTCTCATTTATTGTTTATTTGTTGATTCTCTCATTTGTGAGCCTATAGTCGCATCATTCCGTCTGACCTCCTTCTTCCAACTCTTCCTATATCTCTCCCACTTCCTTTAAAATTTATGGTTCCTTACTGAGTGGAATAAACACTGTGTAAATTATGTTGTGACTGCTTCAATAAAGAAGCTCACTGGCCAATAGCTGGACAGGATAAGGTTAGGCAGGAAAACCAGACTAAGGACACTGAAAAGAAGAAGGGTAGAGTCAGAGGAGCTGCCAGAAAAATATGGAGAGAAAACAGGAAGTGCAAGATGGAAGAGAGGTAGCATGGCAATTACCTAATGTAGATTAATGAAAAATGGTTAATTTAAGTTGTAAGAGCTTTTTGTAATAAGCCTAAGCTATCAGCCAAGCACTTACAACTAATTCTAAGTCTCTGTGTATATTAATTGTAAATTGGCAGGCAGGAAAGAAAAGTTCATCTACATCCTTATTCATCAATTACAAAAGCCTTACCTCTGGGAGGTAAGAGGAATAATGCCTCTGAAGATGACAGACTACCCCCTACCAGCAAGCATCAATTGCCTATAGTTCTTATACCAGGGGTGAACCCTGTGAGAATTCCCCTACTTACATTGACTTGCCAATTGGTGTTCTCATGTTTGAAGTCTTGTTAAGGCAACTGTATTTTGAGATATCCTGGATATAGTTTTACTGCTGATAAGTGTTATGAACCCCTAAACCATCTCTCAAATAATTGATACTTTTCAATGTACACATAACATGAATTATTCAACAGATTCCCAGAAGATCAAATCAAGCAGAGAAACAGGTAGGTATCAAGTAGGTCTCTTTAACCCCATTTTGTAATCCTTATGGAATGTGGAATATTTCACTAACTCTTAGCCTTAACTGTAATAATATCACCTTGGTTTCAATACAACTTCATAAGATATTTAGCCAGGAGTAGATGTAGTCAGTTGTAAGAATTGTGAAGGAAGGGCTGGAGAGATGGCTCAGCGGTTAAAGGTTAGGCTCACAACCAAAAAATATAAGAATTGTGAAGGAAATTTTCCTTGTCACTCCATCAACAAAATTCTATTCGGTGATTATTTTTTATCTTTTAATTATATATTTTACAATTACTACAAAAATTATATATTCTCTGATTTTTCAGTGAAATCAATATCCCTTCCTCTTTCATCATCAGAATTGTAGGCTCTTCCTCTTCTAGACTCATTGACTTGGAAATCAAATAGTCAATATAAAATTATATTTGAGTATTACCCTTGGGATTTATAAGACACTGTAATATGTATTGTATCACTTTACTACTCATAATAATTCAATAGCATGATTATATGATGGCTTGCTAGTGAGCTGTAAAACCAGTACTAAAAGCTTAGTACATACTTTCTCAATCTTATCACCTTACTTACTACTACATAAAACAGTAAAGAAATATGTTTTCATTTTGTTTTGTTTTGTGTGAGGAAGGAGCTCACTATGTAGCTCTGGATGTTCTAGAACTTGATATATAGACTAGACCAGGCTGGTCTCAAACTCATAGATATCCACCTGCTTCTTCTCTTGTCTTCTGTGATTAAAGACTTCCATCACCACTCCAGAAAAGAAATATACCTGTTTAGCTTATCTCAGTGCTAGGTAAACTGGTTTTAATTTAATATGTGCTACATTGAGGATGATAAAAACTAATAAGGGGTTCCTGAGTTACGTCATTTACATTGCTTCTTTGTTGAGAAAGGGTTAAGTTGAAAGGCTAGGGATGTTACTCGACGGTAGAAGTAACTACCCACATCAAGAGTCAGTGGCTCTGACTCCCCAGTGCAGCAAGACAAGATCTTGAAATAAATAAATCAAATTGATAATTAAGAACATAGAAAACTATTTCTCTTGAAAAAGGCAATAAATTCCAATACTGAAATAGCTTTGTCTAGTCACACGTTTCCTCAATAAATATTTATGGAATGCCCGCCCTTTAAGAAGCACCAAACAAAGAGCTGAGAAAAAAACTTGAAGAAGACATTACTGTTTTCCCAGTACTTTGTGAACAACATTTATTAGGTTGTGAAAAAAAAACAAAAAAAAAATTACTGGTGTTAATTTGGAGGTGGACAGGACTCTTCAAAAGTGTCATGTGTGATGTGACAAAGTAAGCCAAGTTTGTGACGTGAAGAAGTTGTTGTAAGAGGTTCAGGATATCCTAAGTAGCATGAGATGTATCAGTAACCAACATTATTCAAAAGAGCTCTTAACAATGTTCAGAACACAAAAATGGGACTGAGAATAAAGGCTCTTGAAACATCTTGATTACTTAAAGAGTCATTAAGTGATTCAAGAAAGAAAGTTCAAAATGACTTTTAGTTGTAAAACTAATACTCTAGCCATAAGAAAAATTAGAAATTTTTCTTTGGAAATGTATTAGAAGAAGGAATCAAAACAGAAGGACTCAAAAAAATATTGTTAAATAGTACTGAGGTTATTAATATTGACTCGGACTTTCTCATAAAAAACTCTTTTCCTTCGCTAATTGACAGCTCTCAGAACATTCTCTTGTACTCAGTTGCTATGAGCCTGATATAGTCAGTCTTTCAGAACTGCATTGGGATGGCATCTCTACAACTTCATCACTGTGAACAGTTCTCAGACACTTTGAGGAAAGTTTAACCCTGTTCCCAGGATATCGCCACCATGGCTTCTGCTGAAACCATAACCTTCTCCTTGAGGAATCCCTTCACTGGTACTTCTATTGCAGCCTGCACTTGTCCATCTATACTTCAGTTATGAACTGCAGCTGTTCCAGAGGTCCCCATCCCTGGAGCTAGGCCTCCACAAGGCCTAGGAGGAAATGCAGATATCACACACACACACACACACACACACACACACACCTACACTTTTGTGAGCCTTGTAATTGATCTTTATGTAACTCTTATAACTGGTTTCTGTGTGAGGCCTGTGATTGGCACAATTGATGAAGCCAAGCATATACCAAAGATTAGTTGAATTACTGTTGGTGCACAAGCAAGAAGCAGACCAGTCCTGGTGATAGAAACACATTGTTTGCCACTTTCTGAGATTAATCTAGACGTTTTCCCTCTTGAGCACTACTTTCATAGATATAGCAATAGGTCCCAGTGACAGTTCTGCAAAATGATCTCTTGCCTGCTTGCTCATGACAGGTAGAGTAGGCTCATCTGGCTGTCTTGGAAGCAAACAACAACAAGGGAAAACTTGAAGCTTCCAACCACAGCTAGGGTACCAACAGCAACTTCGGGCAGGAGAATGTTGCCTAATACAAACTGGGCACAGCTGAAGATTTCCAGAGACCACAGGAATCAAGGACTGGGTATTCAAAACCCTAAACCATAACAGAATCAGCTGTCCATCCTAGAGAGAGAGGCAGGCCTCCAACACCAAGAGGAGTAAGTATAAAACGTGATGCTAAGAACAGTAGGAGGACTTCAAAGCCAAGCAGTAGCAGAAACACTAAGGCAACAAAAGATAAGAGATTATGAAGAGTTCCAGGTGGGTCTTGGAGCTATGAACACTCTGTGCCTCCTTTACTAGACTCAACGAAGGAGGTCACAAAGTCTTAAAGGGACGGGGTCTCAATACCTAAAGCTCTAGCCACAGTGTGTTGACGCTTAGCCTAGGACAGCACCAAGAGCAGGCAGTTTTTAAGTTTCAACTCTTCCACAAGCCTCTGGTTCTCTGGTTAAAGACAAAAACCTCTGGCTTTAGAAGCCTAGCTCATGAGCCTCTAGTACTCACAGCCTTAAATATTAAGAGAACTTGCCCTTTTTCCACTCTGTAATTTCCATTCACCAAGACCAAAAGAGCCCCAGCCAGACTTTGGGGAGTGAAAGCTTCCTTTGTATTCTTAAACCAGATGTCAGAAAGCTAACAGTTTCCTCTATAATTTCCACAGAATGACCCTGACAGTTTAAGGGGAAAAACTCACATCTAATAAACATTTCAAAAATATTTCTGTAATGCTCACTAACACAACGCTGTGTTAAACACACCCTACATTAGTTAATGCACTAGGTGCTGTTTTCTTCCTTGATTGTCACAGTTAGTGTTTGGGGTTTTGTCACAGAGATTTATGAATGGAACCTCAACAGTGGGAATTATGGAACATAGGTAGTAACAATCTCTGGCAAAAGCCTCACTTTCACAAAGTGCGAATTAGTAGCTACATGACAGCATTAGGCAGAAATGTAGCTCATATTAGATGCAAACAATAATGGAATTACAGGATCTCTCTCCCTTGTAGAGGAAAAGGCTAGTTCTCCAGCTGAGGACAATCGAAAGGGGAGCTATGCTATTTAAGGAACATCGCCTAAGGACTCAGTAGAAAGTGGAGAAACTGGCAGTACAGTGATCCCGTCTTGTTTATTTCTGGTGATCACTCAGAATTAATATTGGCACACTTCAATTGCAAAACATAGCGGGAAACAGTGAGACAGAGACGGGCAGGTCTTCATCAGATCACCACATCCTGTGGGGCACCTGTCCCAAACCAGAAATCTTCAAAAAGGAACTGAGTCCTTGTGGATGAGAATTATCAAGGTGAGAATGGGCAGAGAAGTAAATGGGGAACATCATAGTGTTGTTTTAAAACAAGAAAGCAGGTGCAAACGATGTAACACTTTTAAAAAATTATGTAGATGGCTGTCTATTTGGAAGACAAATTCATTAAGAAAAGTGGAAGAGTCTATCACAGAATTCTCAAGGGAATATTTTTAAATGCTAGCCCAATGTGACTTTTCAAATAAGTTACTAATTGTGGAATTACTCATGAAATTCCCTTTTCATAAACAAACAAAAAAGAATCTTTCAGATACCCCAGGTAGACAACCAAAATCTGTAGCCATCTAAAAATATATGGCCAGTTCTTTTATCTAAGCTAGTACATTTGCGTAAGCTAAAATAATGATAAATATATTTTCAGTATGAAATGAAAGTAACAGAGCAAGAAAATATCTGGTTCTGGAGTATGATGTTCCAGTTTCAAACATTTTTTGTGTGGGGAATTCAGACTACAAGACTACCTCTACCCTTTACTTTCTCCCACTCTCATTATTAACCAAATACACTTTTATTGCAATAGTTAACATGATAACATCTACATCTTGTTTTGCTTTAAAAAAGCTAGAGGATGAGTGAGAAAAACCCATATAATGATCAAAAATTAAAACAAGAACATAGATTATATTTAATTCTCTATGACTTACAATACAAAGCTATGCTTTCTACTCATCCAGCAATAGAAATGCATTCAGTATGAAATTATATATATATATATATGTGTGTGTGTGTGTGTGTGTGTGTGTGTGTGTGTGTGTGTGTGTGGTCTTAATGTCTATCACACCAACAAAAAAAAATGCTGTAAGCATTGTGAAAATGAAAAAGACCTAAATTATTGACAGACAGCTCTGTGGCTTTAAAACCACACACAGGAGCAGACGGCTGCATTGATGTATCTGAACCCCTAAGAGGTCTTCATAATGCTGTGTTTTCCAATATATAATTAAAAACAGGGCAAGGAAATATTTGGAGCATTGAAACCACTCGTAGTTTAAAATATAACTACCCAGTAGAGGAAGGAGTTTTTTAAAAAAAAAAAAAAAAAAAAGCATCATTTATCACCATAAAGAACACCAGAAATGCTAGATTCTCACATTCATGTAATCGATACTCAACCTCCTTTTGTTAGCTAGAAGGAAAAGTCTTATCTAGAGTTGTCCTTCAAATCGTATGTGGAGGAAAAATAAATAGGCCTCAGAAGGATTCTAAGAACCTGGGTATGTTATTAAAAATGAGCTTAAACTTGAAACTCATTAATTTCATATATGAGGCAAAAGAAAATGCATTTCATCATATAACTGTGAGTGGAGAGCCCATTATGCTTTATTTACTTCTGTGTTTTCTCTGGAGAGGGTGCAATTAGCCACTCACCTGCTAATCAGATGTATGGCTTCACGCCTCTCAGAATCTCAATTGGTATTGATTCATAAAACTAAGGCCAGGTTGTCACAAATTGGAAAACCTTCCTCCACTCTCACAACTCAAGCTTCTTACAGGTTGGGGCCGTAGAATGAATAGCCATTTCTGACACAGTTTGTACTAATTTACCTGGATGACAACTTCCAACTCTTACATATGTCAACACCCATCAAACCAGTCTTATCAGTGCAGGTCATGAGACTCAAGGACAAATGAATAAAGAGTGGGAAATCAATAAACAAATAAATGAAACATGGCATAGAAGGCGATGAAATTAACTTCTGTATATATGTTAAACAAAAACAAACCATGTTATGTGTGTTACAAGATTGTTATATGTGACGAGTTTCTTTTTAAAACGTAAAATGAAGGCAATATCTTATAAAAAGAGTTCTCATAAATGACATAAATGTGGCCAGAAACAAGAAAATGAAGCAGATGAGCAAGAAAGTAAAGTAAAGGCCTGACTCAGTCCACCCTTTAACTCATGTAGGCTTACAGAGAATCCTGAATGATTCTCTGTCTGCCATTCACAGACAAATCTACCCCATCTGTGAATGCTCCTTGATGATTGTTGTTTGGAAGCACCAGTGCACTCATGTGCAAAATGCCCCTCAGATATTACCAGAATAAGCATATGTTGAAAAAAAAGCCTAAGACTTGGAGGCAACCAAGGTACTTATCCACCAAAATAAACAAAGCTATATGATTACAAACTTTCATATGTGGGTGGGGAATTTTGGCTAAGATGCCTAAAATAAAGGCACAATGATTCACTGCATATAGAATGGATATTTTGCGTGAAAGAGAATTATGATTCTTTATTCTTTCCAAATGAAATAAAATATAAAATGATAAAACAAAAAAAAAATCATATTGAAGTTGGACAAGGCAAACCAACAGAAAGAAGAGAGCCCCAAGAGAAGGCAGAAGAATCAGGGAACTCCCTCATTCACACATCCAGAAGTCTCACAAAAAACACTAAACCCAAAGTTACAATATATTCACAGAGGACCAATGCAGAGCCATGTCAGCCCTGTGCTTGCTGCTTAAGTCTCTGTAGGTTTGTATGAGCCTTGTTCAGTTGAATCAGAGGGCCTTGAAAAACTATAGTTTTAACATCTCAATATACATGACCCTCAACATCAACTCAAACATCAAAGAGTCAATATGAACTCTACTATACTTTCTTCCATATCACACCTTCAAGCACTATGTAGAATTTTTAAAATGCACTCCAAAATCATTAGTTTACTTTGCTAAAGTGAACAAGTACTGAAAGCAATGGCATTTAATTCTGACAATAGGAGACATGATTGTCTCCTAAATCATGTCTCCAGACTCATCGTGTTATATAATAAATGGACTTTTCAAAATGTAATTGATATTTTCATGTGGAAACAATTATATAACCACAAGTAACTCAATTTGACCACTATCTCAATAGATTTGGGGCTGGACTCCTCTTAAACACAGAACCCAGCCAAGATTATACTTTGACCATAGACCTGAATGTTCCTGGGCAATAATTTAGTTATAACTCACTCCATATAGACTTCTGGTCCATAGAACTGTAAGGTAGTAGATAGATGGTATTTTCAAACTCTAATATTGTGGTAGCAACAGAAGAGAAATATAGGAGCTAGGACTCTGGCATCTGACCTCTCAGGTTCAAATCCCAGGCCTCCTTCAGAGACATATCCTCCGAAAAGGTACTAACTCTAAAGAAGTTGGCTGGCCACTACAGGTGAAAATAACTTCCAGCAAGTCATGTTTCTGCTTTAACTCTATTTATTTTTATTTTTAAAATGGAATTAATAAAATCAGCGTCTTCCTCACAGCTCTATTTGAGGTATCAGTAAAAATCCACCAGTGTCAGGCTTAGCAAAGGGTTTTACATGATACTTATACTAAATATAAGCACTAGCTATTTCTATTCAGCATCAATTCAATTTGTCAACATATTTAACTGGATGTATGTTTGTATCTTCAATTTACTTTGGAATTTGCCAAACATATGTGGATAGATAGATAGATAGATAGATAGATAGATAGATAGATAGATAGATAGATAGAAGGCTAGATAAGTAAGTGGTCATATGACAAAGTAAATGCAACTCAGTCTTCATAGTAGACCCCCCACACACACCCATGGTGGGCACAGGGACACTCAAGGAAAGATTGTTTCATCAATCAATCAATACTTGATATTTTTTACTATTAAAAGATATAAAGAAAACAGAGTTCTTGAATTTCATGAGGCTTTGGAGAAGGAATGAAAACCACATTGAAGTAAATCAGATATTATCAGCTAAAACACAAGCCTTGGGAGTAAACTTTGGTTCCAACCCAAGCTCCTTCTCCCAAGTTGCAATGGCCTGTGTTCCTCTGAGATGTTCGGAGCCTCAGACTATAAGGGGGATCAAATTACATCAGTGAAATTATCATTCTAGGTGGTATAGTTTCAATACACCAAAAGATTTCACAAAAATACACAATGCGTTTTTCAAATAGTTTCATTAAACTAAATGGACCACATGAAACTGATGAATATTTGCAACACATATTTAAATGATAGCTTTCCTACTAACCCACTTCCCCTGTACTTCCTTAGATGCCATTGCTGTCCATCACCTCCTAAACTCACATCTCATATATTCTCACTTTGAAACCCACATTTTCTAGCTGATTGAAGTTGCCCCTTGAAGTTGCCTTGAATATTTAATCATTCAAATTCTAGATTACAAAGTAGAAAAACATTTACAGCAAAAATTGACTAAATACCTTATTAAGTGTGTTATGTACCTCTGTTTTATTTATAATCAAGGAGTTTAATAGCTCTTTTTTAATGTGACACAGCTTACGTCCTATGTTTTATTTTTTAATAGTTCTTTTTAAAGTTGCTAATTCAATTATTGGTACCTTACCTGGTGTTAGGGTTCTGATACTGTAACTTAGCATGATCCAAAACAGTCAAGTTCAGAATTTACATAAACATTCTCCCACTTAGCAGCTGTATTTCATATGAATGAATCAATGAATTCATATGCAATGCTATCATTCATATGAATGCTATCAATGAATAAAATGGCAAGTTTAAATTCAGATTTGACTAAATCCAATGCAAATTTTAAAATCTGGTATCTAAAAATGTAGAGAATATACTACATATGCATCAGTAATGAATGCTAATAATAAATCTTGAAAAGTGTTTATATGTTTAACAATTGTGCCCTGACTACAAAATTCAATATCACTATTTTGTATACTACAATACACAATGAATGAGTGAGAATACTGAGACTATGAGATCAAATAATATGAAGATACATGAACATTGACTTTAACACGCATCAGAATTCGACCAATCACCCCAGAATAGCACTCAGAGGACTTGGTTCCAATGTTAATCAGGAAAACATGTGAACTCCACTCAAGGTACAAGGAGAAAAAATATTTAGCATTTTAATAAGCCATCTATGATAATATTCCAGCTCTCTCTGATGATAGGGAAAATGATATTAGAGGGATTGTGACTGATCGATCATTCATTAGATATTCTTCAACAGATGTATTCTCATAGTCAGCTATAATACAAAGGTAAGTTATAGTCCAAAGAATTCTAGATCTTATCATTTCTGAAATGTTGAGGAAAGTCTTCTACAATGTTCACCTTGATCGTGATAAACTTAGGTACCAAGAATTGAATGCTAAAGCTGTAGAAATGTTAATTTACCACAAAAATCAAAAAAGTCAGACCCACCTTTCCATATTCAGCAGTCATTTTGTATGTAGAAAAAAAATACAAAGTGAATAATATTACTTTCTGTTTCAGTATCACTAGGGACAAACAGTAAACATATAAGAAGAGCAGGGCGTGGACTCTAAACACCCCTTTAATTAACCAGCTGGGAAAAGACTGAGGGCATTAATTCACAAGCAACTGTGCAGGTCTGCAGGTATTAGGGGGGGAGAGCTTTGATCTTCTGCCTGCAGAGATAAGGAAGAACAAACAGACACCTTAATGTCTGGTCCCTGTCAGTCCCTCCAATTGGCTGAATCTTGTTAAGAAACAGAAAGCAAAGATTGCAACTGACATAAACAAGATTGAACTAAAGCATGCAAGAGAGGAATGCAGAGAGGTCCAAGAGGCTAAGAAGGAATATCCAACACATTTCCTATCAGCCAAGAGGATGTTTCACTTACTGCAGTAAAATATTGAGACAGATGAGTTAAAAATTGGTAAAAGCGAAATCAATCCATGGTACTGTGGGAGTAATGTCTACACCACTTTCCCCACAGACTGAGTCAGGGGCCGGATGATGCTACTGTTATTTAATCAATGCAGCCCATGTTCCTGCCAAGTGGATCAGAGATAAAATATTGAAGTGATGAAAGGAATACACTGTTTGAATGCAATGCATTCAGAATTTTACCACTAGCTTGGGGGTTTATTTTAACGAGTGGTAACTGATGGAGCATACTTCCTTTCATCCCTAGCTTGCTGAGAAATTTTGTTACAAAGAGTCATTGCTTAACATCTTGATGTGTTGAGAAGGTTCCACTGTTTACCTTTATTGGCTTGTTAATGTTGTGAAGAGGTGCATTGCATTGATTTTCTAATGATAACTCTAACTTACACGTTTGAAATAAACCTCAATTGATACCTATATATTATTAAATTTGATTTGACCCTGTGTGAGATGGCTTTGCATTCATGTTAATAAGCAATGTCAATCTATAAGCATCTCATCATGTGTGCTCCATTTTCATAGAAGAGAGGAAAACTAGAAAAAAAAACATAGAATAAGTTAGAAAGCATCTTACCTCTTCCAGTTTCTTCAAAGCATCTTTATACAATTGATATTATTTCTTTCAGTTTTTTTCTAGAATCTATCGGTAGATCCATCTGAGGGCAGTTTGTTTGTAGAAACATTTTAAATGATAGCTTCAATTACTTTACTAAGTTTTGGTCATTCAAATCACCAGTATATGTTTTAACAGCATCAATGAGGTTTCCTGAAACTTGCTTGGTAGACCAGGCTGGCCTTGAACTCACAGAGGTCTGCCCACCTCTGCCTCCCGAGAGCTGGGGTTATAGGCATGTGCCAATGGTACTGAGTTATGAATATCCAGTAGTGAATTTATTTTTGTTTGATTAGCCCCTATTTCACCAGAAACATGAAACATTTTTTCAGATTACAAAGATCATTCATGCATGAATTGAATTTGTAGCATTAGTAAAAAAAAATTTTAAATCGATATTTTATATACAAAAGATAAATAAGACTTCATGGTTTTAAATCCAGATTTTATAGACAAGGAAATGGGTTTTTTCCAGTGGTAATAATTCAACATTTGAAATTATCTACAAAACCTGATGACCAAATATAGTACAAATTGCAAAATGTGTCACTTAAGTTAATAAGGTCAGATACTTAACAATAATGGAGTCCTGTTTACACAGGAGATTTGTTGAGTTTCAGAGGCTGAATGCAATCTCCCAAATCATTTATAATAGATATGCTTTTACTGACTATATACTGATTTTTATAAAATGAACTTAAAAGCATCCTCCCAAACCAGCTCTAAAATTAATGCTAAAGTCTTGTCTTTCAGAAAAATCCTTCCTCAGATTTCTTTGTATTTCTAATGCAATAATTGACCCAGCTCCTTAGTTTCTCCTCAGCTGACATGACTAACACAAATTCATTTTCATATCTCCATGTCTACGTTCAGATCCACCTGCAGGTACTCTCCAGGAAGCTAATCAATATGTAAATGGCCCAGGGAAAAAGGAAAGAAATATGAAGCAAAATAAAAGTAGATTTGGTTGGGCTTGTAGATATACTTAAAACTTATATGAGTTCTCTATAAGGCATTCATTAATAACAATATTAATTCATTCACACATTGACGGTTATAAATCACCTAGTCTAAACCAAGAACTGGGCTTCAAAGAAGCAAGAGTCATGAAACAACCATACTTAAATATTTATTTAAATGGCATAATTTGAATTATCAAAAGTAGCAGGTGGCAGGAAAAAATATTAACAGTCTGTATCAGGAGTATTATCAGATATTTATTCCATATTTTAAGAAACACATTATATTGTATGTATGCAACACTGAAATTAGGTAAGTCACACAAACGAAAAGCAGTTGCCATCAAGTTGTCAACTTGATGCAAATGGGCTTGGACAGTTGTCAATCCTCTGGCTGGTCAGCCTCTGGTCACTTAAAAGTGGCTTGATAAAATTAAAACATAATCAAATGGATATGGCAAAAACTGATTGATTACTTGTCGAATGATGTCTTAATATTTAAGGATTTTCTGTTGTGTTTCTACTTAACCCAGGAAAACATATGAGTAACAAATTCGTGCTTCTATCCAAACATTAGCCAACCCTTGCTCTCTTAAGCAAGACTCAAACGGTGCAACCTAGAAAAGATGATGCTGTGATTGGAGCAAAATAGAGATGGCTACCTTGGAGTTGACTTAGAAGTGATTAAATGTGTAAGTTCAGGGCTGGGAGTTTTATGCACCATTGCATAAATTTCTAAGAATATTACCAGGCTCAGTATGTTGCAGGGCTGGCAAGGAAAAGGGTATACTATTGTTCTCTTTTTATAGAATGATCAAATGTCAGATTTGCAAGCAATAAGGGTAAGAAATCTTAAAGCAGCTACTGGCCTTTTCTGGAAGCATGGAAGCACCTTTTCTCGGATAATTAACTAGTGTGTGTGTGTGTGTGTGTGTGTGTGTGTGTGTGTGTGTGTGTGTGTGTGTGTGTGTGTGTGTGTGTGTGTGTGTGTGTGTGTGTGTGTGTGTGTGTGTGTGTGTGTGTGTGTGTGTGTGTGTGTGTGTGTGTGTGTGTGGTGTGTGGTGTGTGTGTGTGTGTGTGTGTGTGTGTGTGTGTGTGTGTGTGTTTTCCTAAAGCATACTCACTTTATATTTATCAATTTAGTTTACATACTGGCTGCAGCCTTCCTGCCATTCTCCCCTCCCAGTCCCTCTACTCTACCCCCCACTTTCAAGCCCCAATCCCTTCCTCTTTCATCTCCATCCAGGAAGAGGCAGGTTTCCCATGAATATCAACAAAACATGGCATAAAGATCTGCAGTTACACTAAGCACCTCCCTTGTGTTAAGGCTGGGCAAGGCAACCCAAGATGAAATGAAGTATCCCAAAAGCCAATAAAAGCGTCAGAGACAGCCATGTCCCCACTGTTAGAAGTCCCATAAGAGGACCAAGCTATACAACTGTAACATATATGCAGAGTGCCTAGGTCAGTCCCATGCAGGCTCTACAGTTGTGGGTTCAGTCTCTGTCAGCTCCTATGAGCCCAGGTTAGTTGACTGTGTGAGCCTTCCTGTGGTGTCCTTAACCTTTCTGGCCCCTGCTCTGCTTTCCCTTCCTCCTCCACAGGATTCCTGAACTAACCTGATGCTTGCCTAAATCATACTCTTATGAAGAAAAGAATATGATGCAGTCTCATTTGCCTTAAATACTCTAAAATCCTGATGCAAACTGGTTTTCCTGGTATGATTGGCCATATAAATATAAATTATTGTGCTTATTCTCACAAAAAGAAATAGCTTCCAGCAAACTTATTCATGACCTTTATTAGATAACCCTATGATAAATAAATACAATGTTTTTCTGTTGTGCTCTCAAATATTATGTCACTCAAATGGACAAGCTGAAATAACATGGTTAAACCCGAAGGTTGAAAATTCTGATTTGTTTAAAACTCTCCATTCACTGTGAAAAAGCAAATGGGAGTAGGTTCAGGACAAAACAGATGGAGATTAGCTGAGTTCATTAGGCAACATGCCAGGTGCTTGTTTCTGGCAAAAATATGAGAAGAAAAAATGTTCTTGAATCCCTGACCATAATGCACGCACAGCTGTGTGGGAATGTGATAACGACAGTGGTTAGTGTGTCCCTCTTTACCATGACAGGGTTGTTATCCATTATTTTAATCACACATTTAAATATGTCCTACATGAAGACTCAATGGACAACTTTACTAATATGAATGATGCTTTCACATTCTTTCTAGACAAATAAGAGCTAAATAAAGACACACTAATATCCAGACTTCTGATACTTATGAAAATAAGTATTTTTAGTTCAAGATGGAACTTATAAAGTGATATGTAGTAGCAAATCTACGCCAGTAATCCTGCAATTGGACACCAGCAGGGACATTTCTTCATTAAGACTTGTGTGAATGCAGGAGCTATTGCGGCCGATAACATACTTGGGTGTATCATTTATTTTATATGTCTTAATTTACTCAAACAAAATTAGTCCATTTGATTTCTGAATTGATGAAAACTTCAGTTATGACAGATAACCCCATCATATCACAGATGCAGGTGTGAAAGTCTTTAATAATATTGAGAGGACTAGTAGGTTATAGGAAATGCTCCAGAACTTGTGTTCAGAGTATGACACATGAACGAGTTAAAGAAAAGGAAATGGTAAAGGCTTCAGAAAAATGTTAACTACGTAGGGTAGGTCTAGGTGACGCTGTACTTTGAGAACCAAAGGAAAAAAAAGGACTACCCTAACATTTTTATTAGATTCAATGCTAGAGGTGCATCACTGGTGACCATGGCAATGACATTTTTGGAAAAATTATCAGCAAGTAGAAGCAGTGTTAGGAGAGGATAATGGGAATCTAGATGGAGTACCTATAATTACAAATTTGATGGAGAAGGGAGGAGGAGATAAAACTGAAACAGGATGGGAATGTTTCAGTGGAAAATTTCAGAGTAAAACAGACTGTTGAATTGTAAAGGTGACAGGATCATGAGTTTTATTGTAGTTCACAGAAAAGATGGAAGACAGAAGGGTGGAGCCCAGAGGAGAGCAAGGGGAAAAGACTTTATATTGTGTGTGGAAATAGAAAATTAGTTTAAACATGAAGGATACTTATCTGTAATATCAGGGAATGGGGCTCGATGGTAAGTGTGATCCACAGAAGAAAAATTCTGAGCCCTTCCTCAGTAGTTTATAAGTGTGTCAAAGAAAGTGTGCTAAAGTAGCCTGTCAGCTCACCATTAGTGATTAGAAAACCTGAGCTTGAATCTATCACTTTATAAAGCTAAGACTTATCATCAGTAAGTGATTTGTGGAGAATATCAGGTAGGTAACATCTTTTTTTTATTAAGTTGGCTCTTAAGAAGATCTGAGTGGAATGGCTACCAGATATTCTCCACGATTCCATCATAAACCTGAGAAAGACAGTGAAAAGTCCAAGAACTCCAATGACCAGCCACTCCCTCTTTCCTCTCCCCTCTCTCAATAAACTCCACGTGGACGCTCAATCTCGTGTTTGTGTTTCTTAGGCCATAGCAGCTGCATCACAGCAGCTGTATCAAAAGAACAACACCTGCGCAAGTCTTTCATATTGCTGCATGAGAAAAGCTGTATAGTCGATGCAATGTTTAAGACAATCAGGAAAAAGATGGGGTCAAACATTAAGTCCTGAAAATCCATCTTCATCTATTCACATGCCCATTCACCATCCTTTATCACTATGAAACAGCCTAAGAAAGGGATGGGGCCACTAATGTTCCAAGGGCAAACTAGGTTCAAGGAAGACACACGACATGAAAAGGAAACAGGGAATTTGTGGTTGGAATAGGAATATACCACAATGGGCTCACATGTTTGAATACTAGGTTTCCAGTTAAGTAGAATTGTTCAGTAAGAATTAGGAAATGTCACCAGGGAGAAAGTCTAAGATTTCAAAAGCCCACACCATTCCAGTTAACTCTCTCTGCCTTGTAGTCACATCTCAAGATGCAAATTCTCACCCTTTGAAACTGTAAGCCCCAATAAACTCTTTCTTATAAAATCTGGCTTGGTCATAATCATTTATAGTGGTGATAGAAAAATAACTACGATGGGGCTCCAGAAGAGGGACAAGCAGGGGAAGAGCAGGGCTAAAGAAGGGGAGCATGAGAAGGGGATCAACAAAAACTTAATATTATAAAAATGCATACTAAAAACCATTACTTTCTATGGTAGTTTTTAAAGTGTCCCTACTAGCCGTACATATTTATTATTCTAGCCACCAAGAATTTTTTTAAAAAGTCATTGAGTTTATTTCCTAGAGAGAAAAATCTAATTAATCAAGATTATAAGCATTTCTAAAACCCCACTAAGGGAATGCAATGTCTCCTTGGAGTGGGCTGCCATTAGTCATTTGTGCCCATGCTGTGAGCTCATGTTGATTGACTCACTGGCATTGACATAAACAGAATCCTGTTGACTTTTTTTTTTTTTTTTTTTGAATGCTTGCTTTAGGGGACTGTGAGTCTGAAGCATTTACTATCCTAATTAGAAAACCTATCTAAATGTTTTGTTGTCATGTCCTGACTCTAAGAAGGGAAATGAATTTGAGGCTTTTTCTTGCCACATGACCATAAAGGTGCTGCTAGTAACAGTTTTGTCTTTATCACTGGTCTTAAAATATCTTTTTATACATACATACATACATACATACATACATACATACATACATGGATTACTAGTACTGATTAAAAGGAGAGAAAAACAATGTAAGAAGGCCTTGTAAATGTGTATGTTTCAGGGGACCAGTTTCAGAATCACCAGAATGTTCATTTAGAAAATTTAGTAAAATAAAATATATTTCTTGGAGATAAAATGAAATCTTTATTATATGACAGAACAACAGTCTAATTTTAAAAAGTTATTTTAAAAAAACTGTGTGTGTGTGTGTGTGTGTGTGTGTGTGTGTGTGTGTGGGTGTGTATGTGTGTGTGTGTGTGTGTGTTTGTATGCCATGGAGGTCAGAAGATGGTGTTGGATCCCTCAGACCTGGAATTACAAGGGGTTGTGAGACACTCAATGTGAATGCTGGGGATTGAACTTGGGTCCTCCGGAAGAGCAACAAAACCTCTAAACTGCTAAGCCATCTCTGCAGGCTCAAGAGTTTATATTTCAATAAATTTCCATGTAATCATTGGGCACATTAATGCTTTTATTCAATAGTTGTTATTAACTTATATCCAAAGGGGGTTTAGAATAGAAGACATTACCAAAAATGCTTCCTTTTAAGAAAAATGGGCAATTTCCAACTTCTTATAGAAATGCAAAAATCCCAGGATAGCTAAGAAAATTACTGTGTAGTAAAAGAAATGCTGAAGGTATCACCATCTCTGATTCAAACTGTATTACAGAGCTATGGTAATTTTTTAAAGTATGATGCTGGTACAAAAACAAATACATTGCTCACTGGAATTGAACTGAATTGAATTAATCCATACATTTATGGATACCTGAGTTTTGATAAAGCAGTTAGAAACACAAATCAGAAAAAAAAAAAACATAGCATCTTCAACAATTGCCACTGGTCACAATGGGTGGCTACGTTTAGAAGAATCCAAATAGATTCATACTTATCAGCCTGCACAAAACTCAGCTCTAAATGGATCAAAGAAATCAACATAAGCCAGCTACACTGAACTTGGTGGAAGAGGAAGTAGAGAATGACTTTGAACTCATTGATTGGCACAGGAGAAGACTTTCTGAAACAGAATATCATTAGCACAAGCACTAAGATCATCAATTAATAAATGGCACTTCATTAAACTGAAAAACTTCTGTAAATCAAAGAACACCATCATTTGGATAAAGGGGCAGGCTACAGAATGGGAATATTTTTAGCAGCTACACATCTGATAGAAAGCTGGTATCAAAAAAGGACATATCAAGAAAACAACCCAATTAAATTAGGGTACAGATATAGATACAGTATTCGAAATAGAGGAAACTAAAATGGCTTAAAAGAAATGTTCAACATCCGTAGCCACCAGGGAAATGTAAATAAAATTACTTTGAGATTTCATCTTGTACTACTCAAAATGCCCAAGATCAATAAAGAAATGATAGCTCTTTCTGGGAAGGATGTGGAGTACAGGGAAACTCATCCATTGCTGGTGGGAGATGCAAAACACCAAGGAAAAAAGACCCCCTAAATAAACAGGATCCATGCACACATGAACAAAGAGTCTGAGGCAGCAGGCACAGGGCCAGCATGGGTTTGCGCCAGACCGATTTCTAGAGCTAAAAGAAGTAGACACACAACCCTGTCCCTAACCAAGAAGCAGTTTCCAGTTGAAGACAACTTGCAACTGAAACTTTAGTTTCCTCCAAGGGAGTCTCACTAGGGAAACAAATTGACTGCGTGGCCAGCAGTAGATGACTAACAGACAATAAGTGAAATAAGGCTCAACCGCATCATTGGAGATTCCCTGTCTTATATTGTCATGCCATGGTTTTTTTTAAAACGTTTATCTAATTTTTCATTTTCATTTTATTTATGTAGATATTTGTTCCTCTAGTTTTACCCTATAGGATATATATATGTTCCCAGTTAAGTTTTTTAATGGGACTCCTGAGTATGCAAATGGGTGGGTCCATGTAACGATATATTTTTCTTATTTTTTTTTCCCTTGGGCTCTTTTTCTTCTGTTTGTTTGTTTATTTTGACCTATTGTGGTGTAATTTTATCTTATCTTATATTTTATTATCATCACTTGAAAAACTGTTTCCTAATAAGAAACAGAAAGGTGACCAATCTGAACAGAAGGGGAAGTGGGGAGGAACTGTGTAGAGGGAAGGAAATCCATAATCAAATTATATTATGTGGAGGGAGTTATTTTTCAATAAAAAGAAAAAATAAAAATTGGATAAGAGCCAGAAAAGGTTCCAGACACATGCCAGGGTTACTCACCTAAAAAATGTTGAAACAATGAAGGTGTTCTAGGATAATTCCCTAGAGACCTCGGGGACCTAATAAATCATACTACTTACTATCTACATCTTCAAAATCAGCATAGCTGCCTCTGCTCCTTCAGAATCAAAATAACCAGCTCACTTCACACCATTCTGCTGTACAATAAAGCACTCTTTTCAAGCATCTAAGCTGGCCCAGATAGAATAATAAGTCCATGCCTTGGAAAAAAATGAAAAAGAATAAAACATGAACCAAAAATTTTACCTCATCCTCAGTTGCAGCTGTAACTTATGGTTAGAGATAAGGCAGTAAAACTTAGGTATTATTTTGCTTTGAAAACAACCATACAGTCAAGAAAAAAGAATATAATGTTTTGTTAAAAGGGAGATCATGTTTGAAGCCAATTTTTTTAATGCATACAATAATTTTTGTGCAAAATTAAATTCAATTTTAATTGCTTTTCCATACCACAAATAATATTATCAGGCTCATGCTCCTATTCTCAAAATAGATTTTAAAACTGCGGGTATTCCTACATTAAGGGGATGTCCTAATAGAAATATGCAAATCTCTCTTTTCAGTTGTAAAATGGATCAACATTTGACTTTGGATGTATAATTCATATTTTACAATAAAAGTTTTATAAATTCCTGAATAATTCTGTGACAAGTATGAACACTTTTTCTTCTAAGCCATGTGAAGGAATTTTTAATATATCACAGTTAAAGGAAATGATGAACAATCCCATACTTGGGCCAACAATAAGGAGACAACCCATTCCTTTCATAAATGCTTCCCAGGGTGGCTAGTTAGGTCAATGGTAATAGGCAAGTCAACTACCTGTTGCTGACAGGGAACCATCCTGTCATGTAAAGGTCTCAGCAGAAACAATAAATTAACTGAGAAATCTACACTTTGAACTGTATTTTGCTTGGATGCTATTTGGCCCTCTCCATCATGGTTTCCTTCAAGGAGATCTCACAGACTGGCAGGATTCAGAAAGGTCCTAATGATGTGCTGGCAGGCTAATGTGTGCTCCTCTTCTGAGTCACTATTTTCTTCTCTGAATGGCTTCTTCAGCATGTTTTAAGAGAGAAAGCCACAATAGGCAAACAGCCATGAAGCCTCTGTTTGCTTAACATTGTGGACACATCTTAGGAAGATTCAGCCACACAGAGGTTGAGTGACATAACTAGAGCTTTGATGCTCAAATATCCGGTTGAGCTCAAGCTGAATGCTAATGTGTGAATACACACCTTGAATGTCCTCTGGAAAAATTCCTACAGCCAAAAATGTTGTGAATATTTGTTCACCATCACATAACACCTGGTAGATCTGAAAGTTAAAATCAAGAAAATCTGGCGTGGGTGGAACCAGGGGAAGAGTATTAAGATCATAATATTTCCAGAAAGCACACACCTCTAAGTGAGAATCTCTCATTAAACCATTTAGAAAAGTTTGTTATTCATAAGTTAAGAATTAGTTTTGAATAGAAGATGTGGCAATGAAACCAATATGCTAATCAGTTTCTTCAATGTATGACCTCCCTTTAACTACTACTCAAGTAAATATGCATGCTATGAAATGGCAACTCACCCCCCAGTAGTAGTAACTAGCAGTCACAAATTTCAGTTAAGGGAGACAAATCATTTCTGCTTAGGAGCATCAGGTGTTGGATGTTTACATGGGAGCTCCAGGCCCCACTTTCTGGATGGTTCTCTTGTATGAATAAAAGGTCAGATTGTCATCTGTCAGTCAATTAGGAGTGGGCTAGGGCCTTTAGCTTGCCTGTGCTGAAAGACAGGGAACCTAGAAGCGCACTTTTCTTCCAAGGAAAGATGGTAAAATGATTATATAATCACACCCAATTTTTCTCTTTTAATTTAACTTTTTTGAAGAGTGGGGCTCAAAAATCTCAGCAGCATTAGACCAATTTTTAACTCTTAAATGAATCTGGGGGATGCATAGATTTCTGATTAATCAGATCACTAGCTTTCATAAATCAGTGTTTTGCAATCTATAGATACACGGCTGTTATTAAAGACTACCACTCTAGCAGTGGTCTAAAGTGCAAGTCCAAGAGCAGAGCTTGGACCAACTTTTTATGCAATTGAGGCTTTGGGAGCTTCAATTCCCTCATCTGCAATGTGAAGAAATATATCTAGGCAACATCCAAGGCCTGAACTCTTGTTCTGAACTTCCATGTCATTGCTCCCAGCCAGGTGTCCTTCCCTGGTTTCTGAGCAAGCACTTGTACCAGCTGTTGTCCATCCTCTTGGAAGACAGCCTGCCTTCTTAGATTTTTGCCAACCATGTCTCTTCCTCAGACTGCAGCAGCTGACTAAAATGTAGGGGCTGAGTTAGTAACTCATTTGGCTATGATCCTAGATGCTTGACCTTGTGAAGGCTGATTTCATCACTCGGACTCATCACTCAGTTGTTGTCTTCCTAGAGTAATTGTTCATCTCTCCTTCATCCTGAGCTCTTCTGAATCTTCTTCACCTGACCAGATAGATAGATTCCAATAGAACAGCCACAGAAAGTTCTGTCAGTAAAGCACTTGGGATCTGAGTTCAGATCGCCAGCATCTATAAAAACAAAACAAAAGAAAACAGGTACAGTATCACCTAGGAAGGAAGACACAGGCAGATCCCCAGGACCTGCTGGCCACATAGCGTAGTCTAATCAGCAAACTTCAGCACCCTCTCCAAACACAAGGAGGACTACTCCTAGGAATGACATCTGAAGTTGACCTTAGGACACCTATCTCATCTATCTATCTATCTATCTATCTATCTATCTATCTATCTATCATCTATCTATCTATCATCTATCTATCATCTATCATCTATCTATCTATCATCTATCTATCATCTATCTGTCTTTCTATCTATCATCTATGTATCTACCATCTATCTATCTATCATCTATCTATCTATCTATCTCTTTTTCATTCTCATTCTGGCCCAAAGATCACCACTGCCTTATGGTTCTTTGCTTCCATGTCAGTTCACCACACCCTTCTTACCCATAGCCACTACTTACAAAGGCAGCAACTAACTACTATTATTTTTCATTTTGATTTCTATTGCTTTGTCTGCAAAATATTAGCAGAACCTCCTGCAAGCCAGCTTGAAAACTCCTGGCATGTGTGATATGTTTTGATGGAAGTTTTAATTAGACATTTAAAACTAATTTAAGTGTCAGCAGTATTTTCGTACACGTGTAGGCATACTCTCCAATTGATAATAAAAATGGCATACATATGGCAAAGAATTATCACATGGACGTAAAGATTACCTTATGAAAATATTGGAATGCACAGTGAAAACCCATTTTTATATGATTGATATTATACTAGCAATTATAATGGTTTCACTTGTCACTGAAAGCAGATAAAAGCAGAATACAATTTTTACTGTACAAAGATAAATGCATTGAATATATTGCCTGATACTTCTAACAATTGTGTTTTAAGTTTCCATCTTCTTTTTAATATTACTATGTCAAAAGCATCCACAGGGAATTAAACATTTGGAAGTTCAACTTCGTAAAAGAAATGGATATTACACAGAAATATCTTTAAAACATAGTGCAGAGGGATCATCACATGTTAGGATCATATGAGAGATGAAAGAGAATCTGTGAACTGGCAGAACACTGTCCACCAGATTATTAATGTCTTATTAATTTATTCAACAGTTTGGATACACTGTTAAATTAGGTCTACTAAACTGCCAACCAAAAATATATTGCAGAATTCCTTACCACTTTAAACACTTATAGAACAGACACACACACACACACACACACACACACACACACACACACACACACAAAACACACATACACACAACTTTATAAATGATCTTATTTTGCAAATGTACTGTAAATATGTGCTGGGCCACCATGATTCCATCTGTTACACAAACAGTGAATTGTTTCTAGAGTATGGCCTCATCTTTTTGACAGATACTGTGTCCATCACCCAGATGGCCCTAAGAGCTCATCACCAAGTCAGTTCACTTAACCTGGTATTCACTTAAACCGGTACTAATGGAAAAGTCAGGCAAAGACATCTCCACGGGAGTCCATGGGAGTCGGCTACAAAATGCTTGCACACAACATCAAGACTTTATGCTTGCCAGATTGGGGTGGTTTTAGTGAAATAAAAAATACTGAACCAGAAACCTAAAGCCTTGAAACTAATGTACAAGTTATATATGTAAAGGCAAGTCTGTGCCTGCACACTTATCTTCAAATTGCAGACCTTTCCTATTTTCTGGAGTTAGGAATTTCTCCAAACTCTATCCACAGAAATGCATACCTGAAACTGGCTATGGATACAACTTGAGGAGTGAGTTTCTTTTTTTTTTTTTTTCCTTTTTTTAATTTAAATTTGAAACAAGAGTATTTTACATGTCACTCTCAGTTCCCTCTCCCTCCCCTCCTTCCCTGCTCCACTCCCAACCCCCATTCCATCCCTTTTTTTGCTCCCCAGAGAGGGTAAGGCCTTTCATGGGGGATCTTCAATGTCTGTCATATCATTTGGAGAAGGGCCTGGGCCCTCCCCCATGTGTCTAGGCTGAGAGAGTATCCCTCTATGTGGAATGGGCTCCCAAAGTCTGTTCATATACTAGGAATAAACACCGATCCATTACTAGAGGCCCCATAGACTGCCCAGTCCTCCTAACTAGCACCCATGTTCAGGAGGTCTGAGTGAGTCCTATGCTGGTTGCAGAGAGGGAGGAGTGATGAGCAAAGGGGTCAAGACCAGGATGAAGAAACCCACAGAAACAGCTGACCTAAGCAAGTGGGAGCTTCTTAAAACTTCCCTCATGTTGTTTTTTGCACCTCTATAATTTGCAGTCTAAAATACCTAACACTATGAAAAGAACACATGCTTGACAGCTTTTTATATTAGCTACCAATTCTTTACACGGTAGGGATGAGCCTGACACATTAAGCTCACAGGTGGGAAAACAACGTGAAAAATACATATAGGAGTAGTCTGAGATAATGGTGACTTTAGGGGCTTCCCAAGTTATTGGTTCACTTAATCATTTGAATAAAAATATACCTTTGTGAATGTTGCATCAATATTTCCTTCTGGGAGATTGAAGGAAAAAGATGTATGTGTGTTTTATACTGCATTTGAGAAGTAGGATTTTTGGGGTTTCTGTGCTTTTGGGGTTTTTTCTTTCAGTAAAACAGTGATGCTGATTGACAAGACATTGCTGTAGCTTCAGAGCCTCTCTTCATGATTTAGCTCAGTTACTTCAAAGAGCTTCCAAGCTTCTGATTTTTCTTTCTGCATTAATATTCGCTAGCATGATAACATGTATCTAGGTCAGTTTTCCAAGCTTCTATCTTTCTCTCTCTCTCCCTCCACTTTAACTTACAATTCAATTGCTTAACAGTGCATCTTCTCACAATACAAAAATTTTTAAGATGGTATCATTATGGAGGCTGGAGAAATGGCTTCTTGGTTGAGAGCATCAGCTCTTCTTCACGGATTGAAGCAAGGTTCAATTCCCAGCACCTACATGGCAGCTCACAACTGTCTGTAACTCCAGTTCCAGGAGATTTGGCACCCTCACACAAACATGCATGCAGGTAAAACACCGTGCACATGATAAAAAAAAATAAATAAATCTTTTTTTCAATGTCATCATTTCTTATTTGCCTTCTGTCTCATTGTAATTAAGAGGAGGAT